>CM076579.1:1128633841-1129233841 GCA_034641835.2 Pinus albicaulis | reverse complement strand
GATGGTTTCAAAATCACATCTCTCATGCTAGTCTATTTTTCTTTGCTCCGAGGCAGCAAGGATGCTTTCAGAATCACATATGTCATGCTAGTCTCTCTTTCCTTGCTCCATGTACATGTCATTTCTCCCATAAAATTCAAGGAATTTGAATTAAATGCTCATCTAATATTTCATTGAATTTTTTTTCAACGGTCAAAAATCCTACTAAACATGGTTGAAAAATGGACATTATGCATAGATATTCCTTGTTATCCCAATCTAGGGAAAGTAGTGATTAGAGCTATGCAATATTGTGACTAACAAAGTCCTCCAAAGGAAAATGAATATACCTGGAAGAACAACAAACAATGAAGCATATTATATTTCTTTGATAGAAGGCTTTGCAATAGCTAAGGAGTATGGATCAAATGGAATTGTAGTTTTCAGAAATTCTGAACTTGTGTGCAACCAGATGAAAGGTGTGTACCAAGTTAAGAAGAAGAGGCTAAAACAACTGCATGGAAAATACATTGCAGCCAAATTCTCTATTTGATTGATGCACGTGGGACATTTTATTTGATCTAGTATTTTTATAACTTAGACATGTGTCATATTTACTTTTCTATGTAACTTGATACTTGAAACACTTGATATATTGTTATATTTACTTTTATTGTTCATGATATAAATTTTGGAAATATTTTACATTTTGGATAGTTGTTACATTTGGCATGTGATCACATGTTGTTATATAAGGTTAACTTAGATGATATTAGATTATGTTTTGTTTTTTCACTTGTTATTTTAAATGAATCTAGATTGAAATTGAAAATTAAAAAACACATGTGGTACATGTTATGCATTGGAACATATGTGAATGTTATATAATTAGGTGTACATTTCTATTAAAGGTGATTGTTGTGGTTCCTACAACACCCTCCAAAATTAAAAGCAAGTCGCTAAGTCGCGGATCAGAAGGAAAAAGCCAAGTAAAGTTTTAAGAGCAAGTCGCTAAGTCGCGGATCCATTATTTGCGACCCATGCGACCTATGCGACTCTGCGACCCTAAGGTCGCATAGGTCGCCAGGTCGCAAGAGTCGGAAGTCAATCAATTTGCGACCTTGCGACCTAGCGACCTTAAGGTCGCAAGGTCGCAAAGTCGCAAAATGAAGTTTTAAAGAAATTAGCGACTCAGCGACCTTTGCGACCCAGCGACCTTAAGGTCGCGAGGTCGCAAGGTCGCAAACTTACAACTTGCGACCTCATTAAGTATTCGCACGTGCGACCTTTTTATATAAGGTCAGGTCGCTAGGTCGCATTGTAGCTTTCAGCGAAAACCGTGGAATTGCTCTGATAGGTCGACTGGCGCGTTTTCTTCCGGGTAAGTTGCCTTTTCCTCCCTATGTTTCCCTCTTAAGCATTGCTTGCCATTATTGAGCCTCCCCACGGTCTTATTTATTTGCTGGAAAGGATGTAGGGTTTTCTTTTGAGTTTCACCGTTGTTTTGTTTCCCACAAACCCCAAGGTCACCCGTCTCTTGCCTAATTCCTCATGGCTATGCCTTATTGTCAGTTTAGGCCCTTTCAAGCCGCATACTTTTCCCGTTAGGGAAAGATTAGCCGCAAAGTCGCGCGCGCGCAAAACCCCCCCGGCAGGCTCAAGTGCGACCTGCGACCTAGCGACCAGGTCGCAAGGTCGCAAGGTCGCAAAACGCCCTCTCAGCGACTCTGCGACCCTGCGACCTAGTCGCAAGGTCGCGAGGTCGCGTGTGAGTCCTTTTTGTGGATCAGCGACCCAGCGACTCCCAGAGAACAGTCAATTAAAATTTGCGTGTATAGACTCTATTTAGCCATTATCATCATGTCTTTCTTATCCTGGGATTCTGTCTTGAATGCAGCAGGTGAATTCAGAGCAGACACAGTACCGGTCCTCTCCGACTCTAGCAATATGGCACCCCGGGTATCCCGAAGGAGAAGTAGGCAGGTGGTGGAGGAAGAGTCAGACACAAACATACAAACATCTCCGCCGCCAATATACAGAGACACCCTTTGCACCTTCGCAAAGGAGGATAGCCTTAGGTGGTATGAAGTATACCGTGAGTTCGCCATGCTAGAAGAGGAGTTCCCAGAAGATCTCCCGGACCGTGAAGTATACCTGAAAGTCAAGAAGTCCAAATTGCACCTAGCAGGGTCACATCCCGCCATCTTTCCG
The DNA here is from genome assembly GCA_034641835.2 of Pinus albicaulis. Taxonomy (NCBI): domain Eukaryota; kingdom Viridiplantae; phylum Streptophyta; class Pinopsida; order Pinales; family Pinaceae; genus Pinus; species Pinus albicaulis. The sequence goes on along the minus strand of CM076579.1, from coordinate 1,129,231,651 downwards.
TGCCCAGAGATGTTGGACTGGATCATACAGAAGACGGATCCGAAAAACTTCGCAATCCGAGATAGTGCAGGAAAAGCTTTCGCAACATTGGAGAGTTCAAAAGCACAGGTCTACTACTCGCTACCCAAACCAGAGGTGAACTTCACCCCAAGATGGTTTGCTGCAAATGAAGTGCCGATGGTTGATACAATCAGAAAATGGTGGGCAGAACCAGACAAATTTAAGATCAAGAAGGACCAGGAGTACCCGGTGGCCAGTCTGAGGAAGGTGTATAAGTTAGTGGCTGCCATGCTGTGCAGAATATACGGGCGTTTGGACGCCACCACCTTCAACGGAACATGGGCAACCATTATGGAACACGTAACAGTACACGGCACTCGGTTCAATTGGGCTGGTATATTAATGGGCTCCATGCACACAAATTTGGCTTCAGCTTTAGCCCCAGATGAGGGAGCGCCATCGGAATTTTACATGGCTTCGTATCTATTAGATGTTGTCTGTGCCCAGATGCATGTTGAGGGATGGCCACATAACTGGGACCCCGAACAAACCCAGGCAATACATTTGCAGACCAAGGTATTCTGGGAATCCAGGTACAAGTCAGACATCGAACAAATCTCTCATATATTCATTCCTGCCCTATACGGGAAACTATTTGGTCAAGACACCCCCTGCATGTCTTGGCGAGCAATGGAGACACTAGGTCAGGTGGCACACTGGTTCCCATTCACCGAATTCACAATCATCCGAGTATTTGGCTCGTTTAAAGCACCACATGCTCTACCTAAGTTTATTACCGATAAGGTGCTCATGCAGGAGGTATGTTTCCAGATGACCTCGGGCTTCTCTAACGTCCTTTCCAAAGGGAAGAAGAAACCTTGGCCCACTCTACCTCTCACCATTGGTGCTTATACAGTCAAGGACTCCAGAGAAGTAGGGCGTGAAGGGGAAGAGGTGAAAAGTTATCACTTCAGAAATCTGGATTGCCGAACTTACGACCCAGTCAGGATAGTTCCTGAACATTGTAAAAGGGCCAATTTTAGATGGAGTTATCAGCATGTCGAGCGCCCGGCAGAGGACGAGAAAATAAATTGGTATAACGCAAACAGGCATCTCGCTCCAGGAATCGACTCTGACCGAGAAGAAGAAGAGCATCAGAACTTAGGAGAAAGAAGCCAGAAGCTTGGAGGCTCTTCTTCCTCCAAAGATAAAAGAACACAGACCGGTACGGGACCTGACACCGCAGATCAGCAAAGGGAAGCAGAAGCCCAAGCCAAGAAGGAAGAGGAAAAGAAGATGAAAGAGGATGAAGAGAAACGTAAGAAAGATGCCAGGACAGAGCAGAAAAAGAAAAAGGAGGAGGAGAAGGAAAGACAGGAAAAGGAGGCACAGGCGGCGGCAGAAAAGGCACTGAAAGAAGAACTCGACAAAGTCGATCGTCAGAAAAAGGCAGAACAAGCCGCCGTGGCAGAGAGAAAGAGAAAAGAGGAAAAGGAAGCAGAGGCAGAGGCAGAACGCCGGAAGAAAGAAGAACACGACAAGGCGGAAGCAGAGCGCCGACAAAAGGAGAAAGAAAAGGGTCAAACGCAGGATGAAGAGGACGAGCTAATAGATGACATTGACCTATCTCCCCTGGATATCCCTGCAGGTGGCGCGAAAAGTACCCTCAATGTTGATGACTTTCCCAGGGAGCAAGAAGAAGAAGTCTTCGACTTGACCAGATTGACATTTGACCAATTCTCTTTCAAGATACGGCAAGAGAAAAGGAAATCCTTAGCGCAAGGCCATCCCGCCATCTCTACGGTCACCACCGGAAAGGACATAGTCCCAGACACAAGGACTAATCCTGTTATGATAGCGTCAGCAGGCACCGCTTTTGCCGCGGCCACAGAGGAAAATGTCACTAGGATGAGCAGGGAAATTATTTCTTTACAGAACAGGCTAAAAGCGGCAGAGCAGGAAAAATCAAGACTAGAAAATGAGATGATGCAACTTCAAGGTAGGCCCGCCCAAGTGAATGAGGTCCCACTGGCGGTCAGGAAAGAGTGTGATGTGTTGGAGATGACAATGAAGCAAGTATACCAGGAAATGCTCATCCTGAAACAAACAGTGTCCCCGTTAGCAGAGGCACGAGAGGAAACCAGGCAGAAACACGAACAGCTCAGGGAAGCCTCGGCAGCTTTGGACAAAATGATGAACTGGACAGCGCAGTATCAGCAAGCTCCCGAACATGTGCCTAGGAAGGATTGGAGTCATACGCAAGAAGCCAAAGTACAAATTCGGATGAGTATGCAATCCAAAGACAAGCTGACCAAAGATCTGGACAAAGTGATGTCTGCATACAATCACCTAATCAGTGGTATTGACTCCATGAATGCTCTTCATCACATTCCGTCATTAGGGGCACTAAATGAAACTAAAGACTGGGAGCAGGTAGAGCAGGAAATTCAGTCTTTTCTGCAACCCGTAAGACAAGCTGCTGCCGCACCAGAATTCGAGGCATCACAAGAGAACCTGAATCGGTTGCTTGTCACTCCAGTGAAAATCTATACCAAGCTTGCTTCCCTCTCAATGCTGATCTCTCAGAAGAAGGAGACTCTGGTGCCGAATGCCCTAGAATGTATGCATCGAATAAAAGAGGAAATCCCTCTTGTCGCTCCTATAACAGCAGATTACCAGACTTGGCGAGATTTCCTCAAGGGCAAGAAAGTCGACGTTCCAGAAACCTCAATTGCGCGACCACCTCCATAGTTCAACCGCTGGGTCGCAGGTCGCACCTGCGACCAGGTCGCAGGTCGCAGGTCGCAATTTTCAGGTCGCAGGTCGCAAGTGTGGCAAAGGTCGCAGGGAAGCTGAACCGTCGGGAAGCTGAACCGTCGGAAGGCCATAAGTGCGCCTTTTGAATCTATAAATACCCCTGTGGGGCACATTGTAAAGGGCTGCTCTTTTTTGGACTGAAAGGCATTATTGCATTGTAACTGAAGAAGCATACTCTTGATATATGAAATACAATACATGTTAAAACCCCTTTGATTGGATGATGTGTTTAGTTGTGACAACATTGTGTGTATTCTGCGTGCAGTTTCAGAATATCTTCTGATTAATGAATCTGTGTTATTAATAGTATCATTCATGCACCATAGCTATCTGTGATTGTGTTGATGATGCTCAAGTTTGTTATTTACTTCATGATGAATGTTAATGAACTGTTTTATTAGCATTTCGTTATATCTTTCGGAAATTTAAGGGATATTCTTGCCACAAAGAACTGTTTCTTTGGCGGTCAGATTATCCTGCATGCATACCTCATAGATGTGTTGCTAACGACACTTCCTGAGTGTATGCATTCTGTCTATCACCTTGCTACGCACAGTGTCATATATCGGTTTTATACATCAGTCATGTATTTTGTATCGTGTGAATGAGTGTATGTTTGTAGTTTCAATCAGGTTGCTCGAAACCGAAGAGATAGTCATTTAAGTGGTAGCCGGACCCACACCCCGGATGGTATCCCTACTCCAAACGGTTCAAAGTCTAATTGGGACTTTCTACCGGGGAGATCCCCTACTGTTGGCCGGACTTATTTTCCCGTCAACAGATTTGGCGCTAGAAGGAGGGCATGGCATCCTCCCAGCATACAACATACATTCCATCACAAACTCCCCACCGGGAGGTCATAAATAACGAAGTTACCATTCCCCCTTTAGAGGATATTCCAAGGGAGGAAACCCGATACTTTGAAATCACTAACGAACAGCTGAGAGCCTTACGCCCAGTTGCCCGTAATCTCATCAGGGATTTACGGTATGCCCCTATCATCGAATTCCTAGCCCACACTAGGACCCCTACCGATAACATCACTCGCAATGGCGTGCTAGTCCGCACCATACCTGAACTTGTGAATACCATGATTGAAGACCTCGCACGGGCTGTCCTGGAAAATGACCCCGTTCTCCAAGATAGTGAAGGTTTCCCTGATACGGAACCTTTCCCCAAACCGAAACCTGACTTACATCAGTGGACCAACAACCAAGTGTATTCCCCACGAGAAGGAGAAGGGGAAAGAAGAAACGAAAGAGAAGGTAACACAGCCCGAAGGAATGTAGAGGAAGTCAATAGGCCTCGAAGAAATGAAGGTGGAGTCAACAGGGGTCACGATCGTGGTGGTAGAGGAGATATGATTCGCGGCCTGAGACACCATGCCAACCATAATCACCACCAAAACCAAAACAGACCCCCTCCTTACAACTGGGAGCTTCTTAGAAACGTGAATAACCGTGAAAGACACCGAGATGAACACTCTCGTCATCGTGAAGGAACATCGGTGTCAGGGACGGGAAGTGAGTCTGAAGCAGAAACCTGACATCATCAGCGCCCCAGGAGGGTGCAGCCTCTGGCCTAGATGGCTCAATCCCCTTTGGCCCTCTTAGGTCCCCTCCATGATATGCCCAGACACCCAGAGAAGCATCTTCCTAAGTTCGATCCAGAGAAAGGCACATCGGCAGAAGACCATATTAGTAGTTTTTATCTGTCTCTACAAATCATGAGAGTTCAGTCCGATGATGTTGCATGTCGACTTTTCCCACACACTCTTGTAAGCCAGGCAGCTACCTGGTACCGCTCCCTGCCCAGTGCGTCTATTACTTCATGGGACCAGTTCCGTCGTGTGTTCCTGCAAAAGTTTGCAGAAGATAAAACACCCTCTATGCTCCTCACAGAACTAAGCACCATCAAGTGTCATAGAAAAGAGAAAGTTAAAGACTTTAACCAACGCTTCGCAACCATATTGCAAAAATTTCCTCCAAACTTAGCATTGGACGATTCTATCACCATCGACTACTATACTAAAGCCCTCCCTAGGGATATTTCCGTTTTCGTCAAACGTGAGGCCCGCGCTACTCTTACAGCAAATTACGCTGCTGCTCTCGCGGTAGAAAAAGACATGTTGTCGATAGGAGTCATGGACCATGACGGAAAGGATGATCACAAACCAACCATTAAAAAGGGTCAGTCTTCCACCCCAAATAGAGAGAGAGAAACTTTTGATTTCGAAAGTATGGCCAAGACCCTCAAACTATTAACGAATGAGGTCTCTGACTTAAAGAGAAAAGGCGTTGAAACCTCAACTACAAATAAACCTCCGAAACCCTTTTTCAAGAAAAGCAATCCCAACACCAGCAGGCCTCCGTCAAACACCATTGCCGCTCTCAACGTGGAGGAGATAGGGAAAGACAATTTTTGCTCTTTTCACCAAGCTGCCCATTCTGAAAAAACGTGCCCGCAATGGATTGGCAGCATGACCGCAGTGGTTAACCAACTTTTGGATGATCAAACTCCAGGAAGCCTGACAGAGGATGAAGTTTCTGATCGAGATGAGGTTTCACTCCTAGATGGGGAATCAGGAGCCTCTGTCTTAACTTTCGATGTAATCCGCGGGGGAGAGAGTCTTGCTCCCATTGATATCAACATGGCAGGCAGTCCCAAGGCTCAGCCCACTCGAAACTACAGTCTTAGAAGCAAAGGCTTTGTTCCTGAACAATCATATGAGGATAAGAAAAGGGCTTTCCTGAGGAAAATTCTTCCTCCTGGAAATGAAGGACAAGCTACACCAGAAAAGCCCATGAATAGAAATAGCAAAGCAAGTCAAAAGACCAAGCTCCCGGTGGAACCCTCGAAAACCGCCACCGAACCCAGTCCCCAAACCGATACTAGCTACAACATAGTGGAGGACATGAAAAAGACCAGGGCTAATATCTCGCTCTACGAGTTGGCCCGCATCACGAACCAAAAGGAACTTATCCTAAAAGCTTTCGCCAACAACCAAAATACGAAGAACGTCAGCAACACGTCTGCACAAACCAGTCCAGATATCCAGTCTATAGTGAACGCTGTCAACACGAATTCGAGAGGATCCACCCCTCCATTTCTCTTATCTTTTGAGATGTTTAATTTCAATGTTCACAATTGTCTCGTTGACTCTGGTGCATCCACGAATGTCATGCCTCTATCTGTGTGCAAGAAACTCAACATCCTCCCAGAGAAAACTGACGCAAAAATCATTCAACTAGACAGATCACAAGTACCAGCAGTTGGAGAATTAAACAATGTCATCATCCGCCTCTCATCCGACTCTAGGGTTCATCAATGTATCGATATTGTGGTTGTTGACATCCCAGAAGCCTATGGTGTACTGCTTAGTAGAGACTGGTCTAGCAAATTGCAAGGATACTTCGCCACAGATTGGTCTCACTTATGGCTACCTTACAAAGGGAGAAACAACCAAATCAGAGTCGAAAGTGAACCATACATGAAACACAGTGTAACTGATTTGGATGCCACAAATGAACCCATCAGCTTCGCCCAGGAGGAACTTGGTATGTGTTTTCTAGATTCCATTTTTGGATGTTACCGACCTCCCCAGTCTGCAGTAGGCCCCGAGGTCCTTTCTGAAATGACACTCGTCGCAGAGGAACAAGCCCAAACTGTCTCACACCAAGCCGAAATTCCTCCGCAAACCACTGCCCCCAAGGACCCGGAAAATGACATATGGACATTGTATTACGACGATTCAAAGAATCTCGATGGTTCTGGCATTGGCTGCGTTTTACTTGATCCGCATAAGAAAAAATTCTTAGTCTCTTGTCGACTCGAGTTCCAATGCACTAACAACACTGCTGAGTATGAAGCTTTGATCCTTGGGCTTAAAAAGGCGCTGGATTTGAAGGTAAAATGCTTACGGGTCATTGGAGACTCCGAGATTATCACTCGGCAGGTACGCAATACTATTCACTGTTTGTCTCCACATTTGAAGGCGTATCAGCAAGAGGTATGGCGATTAATTTCTGCTTTTGACGCTTTTGGAATTAATTCTGTTCTAAGAATGCATAACGCAGCAGCGGATACTCTAGCTAATGCTGCCGCCAGGTTTACCCCTTTAAGGGACGGGTTTTCTATTGAAGTTATGTATAAACCATCCGTACCAGACAATATCACTAATTTGCGTGTTTTTGATGATGATCAACAGGTGCTGGAATTTATGTGCAGCTCAGAGATATTCAAAGACGCTGCTATAGATGAAGATGAGCACGACCAAGCTATGCAAAAGGAGTACGAGCAAGTCAAAGGAAACCCCATGCCTAAAGGAGTGGTATCACTGGAGAAGCTTTTCGATCTGCGAAATCGTTTCCGTGGGCCCCCAAATGCAAAAGTGCAGAGCTTGATCTTGGCTCACCGACAAGTGAACTTGGGATCAGAAGATAATCCTAAATTCATCAACCTGGGGAAAGACTGCACCCCCCAAGAAGCTCAAGATTTCACTCAGCTATTTCGCAAGTATCGTGACGTATTCGCTTGGACATATGAGGAATTACGCACATACGATACTCGAATCATACAACATGTGATACCGATCAAAGAAAATGTAAAACCATTTCAACAAAAGCTTAGGAAAGTACACCCTACGATGGAGCCACTGATTCTAAAAGAACTCAAGAAACTTTTGGATGCCCGCATTATCTTCAAAGTTCGCCACTCCACATGGGTGTCCAATTTGGTTCCGGTACAGAAGAAGTCAGGTGAAATTCGCCTATGTGTAGATTTCCGAAACTTAAACCGGCCCTCGAGTAAAGACAATTACCCAGTTCCCCCTATAGAGCAAATATTACAGGCAGTGTCCGGGTCAGAGATGTTCTCTCTATTGGACGGATTCTCTGGTTACAATCAGGTACTGGTGGCCGAACTAGATAGGTTAAAGACTACCTTTCGGACTAAGTGGGGAACTTTCGCTTACAGGCGCATGCCTTTTGAATTAATCAACGCAGGAGCAACATTCCAAAGAGCTATGGATATAGCATTCAGGGGTCTCATAGGCCAAAGTGTGGTAGTCTACTTGGATGATGTTACGGTATTCTCTAAACGCCGAGGGGATCATTTGCGTCACCTCAGACAGATCTTCGAAAGATGCAGAAAATACGGTATCTCGCTCAACCCAAAGAAAAGTGTTTTTGCCGTAGCAGAGGGAAATCTACTAGGTCACATCATAACTAAACAGGGCATTGTCGTTGATCCAGAACGTGCGAAAGCCATTGCTCAGATTTCTCCCCCCAGCAGTAAGAAAGCAATGCAGTCCTTTTTGGGAAAGATCAATTTTGTACGTAAGTTCATATCAGATTTTGCCCAGATAGTGAAACCACTACAGGGAATGATAAATAAAAATGCTACCTTCAAATGGAATCAACCCGAAAAGGAAGCTTTCGACCAGATCAAGAAAGCTATAGCCAAAGCGCCTTCCCTCCAGAGCCCAGATTTCGGCAGAGATTTCAGCCTGTACACGTTTGCTTCAGACTCATCCCTGGCAGCTGTACTCACACAAAAGGACAGAAATAATGACGAGCGTCCCATTTCGTTCATGAGCACTGGTCTGCAGGGAGCTGAATTAAATTATCCTGAAATCGAGAAACAGGCTTATGCGGTATACAAAGCGGTCAAACATTTCAGACCGTACATCTTGAAAAACCATGTCACAGTTTACGTTCCCCACCCAGCTGTTCGCTCACTGTTCATGCAGCAAGAGTTGGGCGAGAGAAGAGGGAATTGGGTTGCGTGTATGCAAGAGTACGACTTAGAGTTTAAGCCGGCACGCACAGTTAAAGGACAGGGTTTATGCCAAATCGCTGCAGAGGCCGCAGGTTCCCAAAAGAGTGAAGAAGATAATTGGGAGCAAGAAATTGATATGTACCAAACTGACGTCATGCCTCAGGAAAGGAACCCGTCTTGGTACTCGGATATCTCGGGATATTTGGCACACGGTGTATTAGACTCAAATCTAGATGCCCGGTAGAAACGTGCAATCAGACTCAAAGCCGCGTCTTACCAGTTAATCCAAGGGAAGCTCTTCAAGAAACATTCCAATGGAGTCATGTTACGCTGCCTAGAACATGATGAAGCTCAGAAAGTCTTAACCGAGCTACACGATGGACCAGCAGGAGGTCATTTCGCCGGGGATACCACTGCCCATAAAATTATGCGTGCAGGTTATTATTGGCCAACCCTTTTCAGAGATGCCCACGCATATGTTCGGAAATGCATTCAATGCCAGAAATTCGCAAGCCGAGAAACGCGTCCGGCTGCTCCGTTGTTGTCAGTAGCAGTAGAAGAACCGTTCCAACAATGGGGTCTAGACGTCATTGGCGAGATCCTACCCCACTCTTCTAAGCAACACCGGTACATCCTAACAGCCACTGATTATTTCACCAGGTGGGTTGAAGCAGTACCATTACGCCAAGTCAACGACCAGGAGGTAATGCAATTTGTCATTCATTCCATCATTACCAGGTTTGGCGTTCCGACATCCTTGGTTTTTGATAATGCAACATATTTCTCATCTTTTAAATTATATGATTTTGCTTTAGAAAATGGCATCGTCCTTAAACACTCTGCAAAATACTATCCCCAAGGAAATGGTCTAGCGGAATCAACCAATAAAAATCTGATTCGCATCATTAAAAAAAACTTACTGTCTCACCAACGCAACTGGCATAACGCTCTCCAAAATGCGCTTTGGGCCGATCGTGTCACCCCTAAGTCCTCAATAGGCACCTCACCATATTTTCTCGTGTACGGGAAAGAAGCTGTCCTCCCACCCAATTTGTCTCTTCCCGCTCTACAGTTGTCTCAAGAGTGCCACGGTACCCCCTGCCCCGCCTTGCAAACCCGCATTGACACCCTGCTGAAACTAGAAGAGGAAAGGCAGAAAACCCGGGAGAAATTCGCCATCCACCAAAGTCGGATCAAGAAATGGTTCGATAAAAAGTCTGCAGGAGATAAAAAATTTGAAGTAGGAGATCTTGTCCTAAAGTGGGATAAAGCTCACGAAGAGAAAGGAAAACATGCCAAATTTCAAGCACTATGGATAGGTCCCTTTCAGGTTAAAGAAAAGGTGGGTTCCCATACTTTCCGATTGCAAACTCTGGAAGGAAAAGTCGAGGTCCTCCCGGTAAACGGGCATGACCTCAAACACTATTTTACTTAAACCCCTTTTGTTTAAAAAAAAAAAAAAAAAAAAAAAAAACTCTTTCTCTAACTCTTCAAAGAAAACCTTGTCTAAGTTGCCCACAACCGACTCACTCCTTGAAGAGGTTCTATGCTGATGAAAGGCCCTTCCCGCAAAACACGGGGCAGTCGAAACTTGCTTGTAATGGGTACCTAAGGATAATACACGGTCTTACTAGAGTCTTCAAGCATAAGGAACCACCTAGCGGCTTAAAAGGGTGCAGGCAGAAAAGGTCTTGCATAGCAGCAACCGGATCGTGAGGGAACAGGGCTAACTCAAGAGAATTGCAGGTCATCCGGGAAAAACCCGAGTCCTCATATGAGACCAGGAGCAACCTCTCTGCAAGCAAAATAAGTCGGGATCCCTCATCCGCCCAGGCAAAATATGCCCATCTAAATAAGTGCCACAAGCACATCCTCAAATAAGTGCAATCGCACACAAATAAAGGGTAAAGGATTGAGAAAGGCTTCCTGCGCAGAGAGGTGTTGTAACGACTCCGCCGGGGTACTGACCAGGCTCGCTGGCAGCGAAGCAACGCTCACAACTCCTTAGGCAGTGACTCCGCCGGAGCCGAGAGGTTCGCTGGCAGCGGAGCAACACCATGAGGACGAAATAATTGTACCGGACCCTGCAGTTGTCCAAGGTTTCCCCGACCCTCTCGATCCTGGAGCGTGAGGAATTAAAATTCGGTTGACCCGCACCCAATAAGCCGAAAGGGCAGGCGACTATGCGGGGTGGCAAAGGAAGGAAGGTGTGAACTCTGAGGTAAAAGAACAAGCTGGTATTAGACCCCTCCCTCCTCCCTCATCGACCCTTCATCAGCAGAGACTCTGAATTCATCCAGTGAATCGCCATTTGTTGTAGCTCCTACAACACCCTCAAAAAATACATAAAATCATAACACACACTTCAAAATTTTTGGAGCCCCCTTAAAACTAAAGAAGGAAAAAGCCAAGTAAAGTTTTAAGAGCAAGTCGCTAAGTCGCGGATCCATTATTTGCGACCCATGCGACCTATGCGACTCTGCGACCCTAAGGTCGCATAGGTCGCCAGGTCGCAAGAGTCAGAAGTCAATCAATTTGCGACCTTGCGACCTAGCGACCTTAAGGTCGCAAGGTCGCAAAGTCGCAAAATGAAGTTTTAAAGAAATTAGCGACTCAGCGACCTTTGCGACCCAGCGACCTTAAGGTCGCGAGGTCGCAAGGTCGCAAACTTACAACTTGCGACCTCATTAAGTATTCGCACGTGCGACCTTTTTATATAAGGTCGGGTCGCTAGGTCGCATTTGTAGCTTTCAGCGAAAACCGTGGAATTGCTCTGACAGGTCGACTGGCACGTTTTCTTCCGGGTAAGTTGCCTTTTCCTCCCTATGTTTCCCTCTTAAGCATTGCTTTCCATTATTGAGCCTCCCCACGGTCTTATTTATTTGCTGGAAAGGATGTAGGGTTTTCTTTTGAGTTTCACCGTTGTTTTGTTTCCCACAAACCCCAAGGTCACCCGTCTCTTGCCTAATTCCTCATGGCTATGCCTTATTGTCAGTTTAGGCCCTTTCAAGCCGCATACTTTTCCCGTTAGGGAAATATTAGCCGCAAAGTCGCGCGCGCGCGAAACCCCCCCGGCAGGCTCAAGTGCGACCTGCGACCTAGCGACCAAGTCGCAAGGTCGCAAGGTCGCAAAACGCCCTCTCAACGACTCTGCGACCCTGCGACCTAGTCACAAGGTCGCGAGGTCGCGTGTGAGTCCTTTTTGTGGATCAGCGACCCAGCGACTCCCAGAGAACAGTCAATTAAACTTTGCGTGTATAGACTCTATTTAGCCATTATCATCATGTCTTTCTTATCCTGGGATTCTGTCTTGAATGCAGCAGGTGAATTCAGAGCAGACACAGTACCGGTCCTCTCCGACTCTAGCAATATGGCACCCCGGGTATCCCGAAGGAGAAGCAGGCAGGTGGTGGAGGAAGAGTCAGACACAGACATACAAACATCTCCGCCGCCAATATACAGAGACACCCTTTGCACCTTCGCAAAGGAGGATAGCCTTAGGTGGTATGAAGTATACCGCGAGTTCGCCATACCAGAAGAGGAGTTCCCAGAAGATCTCCTGGACCGTGAAGTATACCTGAAAGTCAAGAAGTCCAAATTGCACCTAGCAGGGTCACATCCCGCCATCTTTCCGTGCCCAGAGATGTTGGACTGGATCATACAGAAGACGGATCCGAAAAACTTCGCAATCCGAGATAGTGCAGGAAAAGCTTTCGCAACATTGGAGAGTTCAAAAGCACAGATCTACTACTCGCTACCCAAACCAGAGGTGAACTTCACCCCAAGATGGTTTTCTGCAAATGAAGTGCCGATGGTTGATACAATCAGAAAATGGTGGGCAGAACCAAATAAATTCAAAATAAAAAAGGACCAGGAGTACCCGGTGGCCAGTCTGAGGAAGGTGTATAAGTTAGTGGCCGCCATGCTGTGCAGAATTTACGGGCGTTCGGACGCCACCACCTTCAACGGAACATGGGAAACCATCATGGAACACGTAACAGTATATGGCACTCGGTTCAATTGGGCCGGTATATTAATGGGCTCCATGCACACAAATTTGGCTTCAGCTTTAGCCCCAGATGAGGGAGCGCCATCAGAATTCTATATGGCTTCGTATCTATTAGATGATGTCTGTGCCCAGCTGCATGTTGAGGGATGGCCACATAACTGGGACTCCGAATAGACCCAGGCAATACATTTGCAGACCAAGGTATTCTGGGAATCCAGGTACAAGTCAGACATCGAACAAATCTCTCATATATTCATTCCCGCCCTTTATGGGAAACTATTTGGTCAAGACACCCCCTGCATGTCTTGGCGAGCAATGGAGACACTAGGTCAGGTGGCACACTGGTTTCCATTCGCTGAATTCACAATCATCCGAGTATTTGGCTCGTTTAAAGCACCACATGCTCTACCTAAGTTTATTACCGATAAGGTGCTCATGCAGGAGGTATGTTTCCAGATGACCTCGGGCTTCTCTAACGTCCTTTCCAAAGGGAAGAAGAAACCTTGGCCTGCTCTACCTCTCACCATTGGTGCTTATACGGTCAAGGACTCCAGAGAAGTAGCACGTGAAGGGGAAGGGGTGAAAAGCTATCACTTCAGAAATCTGGATTGACGAACTTACGACCCAGTCAGGATAGTTGCTGAACATTGTAAAAGGGCCAATTTTAGATGGAGTTATCAGCATGTCGAGCGCCCGGCTGAGGACGAGAAAAGAAATTGGTATAACGCAAACAGGCATCTCGCTCCAGGAATCGACTCTGATCAAGAAGAAGAAGAGCATCAGAACTTAGGAGAAAGAAGCCAGAAGCTTGGAGGCTCTTCTTCCTCCAAAGATAAAAGAACACAGACCGGTACGGGACCTGACACCGCAGATCAGCAAAGGGAAGCAGAAGCCCAAGCCAAGAAGGAAGAGGAAAAGAAGATGAAAGAGGATTAAGAGAAACGTAAGAAAGAGGCCAGGACAGAGCGGAAGAAGAAAAAGGAAGAGGAGAAGGAAAGACAGGAAAAAGAGGCACAGGCGGCGGCAGAAAAGGCACTGAAAGAAGAACTCGACAAAGTCGATCGTCAGAAAAAGGCAGAACAAGCCGCCGCGGCAGAGAGAAAGAGAAAAGAGGAAAAGGAAGCAGAGGCAGAGGCAGAACGCCGGAAGAAAGAAGAACACGACAAGGCGGAAGCAGAGCGCCGGCAAAAGGAGAAAGAAAAGGGTCAAACGCAGGATGAAGAGGACGAGCTAATAGATGACATTGACCTATCTCCCTAGATATCCCTGCAGGTGGCGCGAGAAGTACCCTCAATGTTGATGACTTTCCCGGGGAGCAAGAAGAAGAAGTCTTCGACTTGACCAGATTGACATTTGACCAATTCTCTTTCAAGATACGGCAAGAGAAAAGGAAATCTTTAGCGCAAGGCCATCCCGCCATCTCTACGGTCGCCACCGGAAAGGACATAGTCCCAGACACAAGGACTAATCCTGTTATGATAGCGTCAGCAGGCACCGCTTTTGCCGCGACCACAGAGGAAAATGTCACTAGGATGAGCAGGGAAATTATTTCTTTACAGAACAGGCTAAAAGCGGCAGAGCAGGAAAAATCAAGGCTGGAAAATGAGATGCTGCAGCTCCAAGGTAGGCCCGCCCAAGTGAATGAGGTCCCACTGGCGGTCGGGAAAGAGTGTGATGTGTTGGAGATGAAAATGAGGCAAGTATACCAGGAAATGCTCATCCTGAAACAAACAGTGGCCCCGTTAGCAGAGGCACGAGAGGAAACCAGGAAGAAACACGATCAGCTCAGGGAAGCCTCGGCAGCTTTGGACAAAATGATGAACTGGACAGCGCAGTATCAGCAAGCTCCCGAACATGTGCCTAGGAAGGATTGGAGTCATACGCAAGAATCCAAAGTACAAATTCGGATGAATATGCAGTCCAAAGACAAGCTGGCCAAAGATTTGGACAAAGTGATGTCTGCATATAATCACCTAATCAGTGGTATTGACTCCATGAATGCTCTTCATCACATTCCGTCATTAGGGGCACTGAATGAAACTAAAGACTGGGAGCAGGTAGAGCAGGAAATTCAGTCTTTTCTGCAACCCGTGAGACAAGCTGCTGCCGCACCAGAATTCGAGGCATCACAAGAGAACCTAAATCGGTTGCTTGTCACTCCAGTGCAAATCTATACCAAGCTTGCCTCCCTCTCAATGCTGATCTCTCAGAAGAAGGAGACTCTGGTACCGAATGCCCTAGAATGTATGCACCGAATAAAAGAGGAGCTCCCTTGTCTCGGATGAGACTCCAGAGATTTACTGCATCGATGAGATTTCTCATGGGCAAGAAAGCCGACGTTCCAGGTCCACCGCGCGACCACCTCCATAGTCCAACCGTCGAGTCGCAGTGTCGCAAATGACTTGCGACTGTGTCACAGTCGCAATTTTCGTGTCGCAGGTCGCAAGTGTGGCAAAGGTCGCAGGGAAGTCAACTGCTTAAGGCTAAGGTGCGCTTTGAATCTATAAATACCCCTGTGGGGCACATTGTAAGGGGCTGCTCTTTTATGGACTGAAAGGCATTATTGCATTGTAACTGAAGAAGCATACTCTTGATATATGAAATACAATACATGTTAAAACCCCTTTGATTGGATGATGTGTTTAGCTGTGACAACATTGTGTGTATTCTGCGTGCAGTTTCAGAATATCTTCTGATTAATGAAGCTGTGTTATTAATAATATCATTCATGCACCATAGCTATCTGTGATTGTGTTGATGATGCTCAAGTTTATTATTTACTTTATGATGAATGTTAATGAACTGTTTTATTAGCATTTCGCTATATCTTTCGGAAATTTAAGGGATATTCTTGCCATAAAGAACTGTTTCTTTGGCGGTCAGATTATCCTGCATGCATACCCCATAGATGTGTTGCTAACGACACTTCCTGAGTGTATGCATTCTGTCTATCACCTTGCTACGCACAGTGTCATATATTGGTTTTATACATCAGTCATGTATTCTGTATCGTGTGAATGAGTGTATGTTTGTAGTTTCAATCAGGTTGCTCGAAACCGAAGAGATAGTCATTTAAGTGGTAGCCGGACCCACACCCCGGACGGGATCCCTACTCCAAACGGTTCAAAGTCTAATTGGGACTTTCTACCGGGGAGATCCCCTACTGTTGGCCGGACTTATTTTCCCGTCAACACCTTCCAATGCATTTTTTATTTCATCAACACATTGTAAGTATGCATCAATATTTTCATCTTGCTTCATTTTGAGTTTCTCAAATTTTGACCTATAAATTTGAAGCTTTGCTTCTGTCACGTTTGAGTCACCTCCATATATATTATCAAACTTTCCCCGTACTTCTTTAGTAGTTTTGCAACTCAGTACCTTAACATATACAAATTTGATAAGCCCACTAATAAAGAGATCTTTAGCCTTTGCATCATATACCATATTTTTCTTTCCTTCTTCATCCTGGGTCGCTGTAAATCCTTTTTCAACGATTTCCCATACTTCGTATCCATGCGCTAGAAAATGAACCTACATTCTTCCAATCCAAAGTGCATAGTTATTTCCATTGAACATAGGAACTCTATTCTTAGTATACTCCATGACCTCCTTCCAGTTGTTAGAATTCTATTGAACGAAACAAGCTCTAATACCAATTGTTGGAAATACTGAGAGGGGGGGTGAATCAGTATTTATTATTAATTAGCACTTTTAAATCTTTTCAAAGCATTAGTTAATATTCAATTATTCTTTATGTTTATCCAGTAACAACAATAAATAATAGAACACAATAGGCACACACATTTTAGGTGGAAAACCCCCTCTAGGTCAAAAACTATTGAACGCTTTTCTAAAAAATTCTTTAATCTTCAGCCCCAACTAAAATTAAAGGTACAACTTCCCAGAATTCTATAAAATAATTCTTCTCCAGCTCCCACTATAAGGACGCCACAATGCCCTGGTTTCTTCAGTAGTCAAGTGTTCACAGGCTCCAACCTGAGGTGACTTCATGCACAAACCTAGCTCCTCCCTTCCACCCTATAATGATGATAAATAAGACAAGAGTGTGCACTCCCATACCAGGGACAATGATTCATGATACAATATGATTCACAATTATTTTCTTGAACTAGACCAATCACCCAATCACACTATGACCTGCAACCCAACCATAACATTATCCAACAATGACACTTATACCTCCCAAAAATGCCTTTCCAACTCTAGGAAAATTGACTCTTTTAAAATAATGACTCTTTTACAATTTTACAATGATGATTTTTACATTACTGACTTCTGACACGATCTGATACTTGACTTGACACTACTTCTTTGAACACTAGCAGATGTTGAGGTATTGTTGTGCTTTCTTCAAGTAGTGGTACTTTGGCGTTGCATTGTCCTTCTAGTATGTGTCTAAGTTGTCTTATTGTGTCCTCCTTCCTGCACATGAATTAATGAACAAGACCCAAACCAATATACAAACAAAATACTTATACTGTCCTACAAACCATATGTCAAAGAAATATTCAAAATTAAAATGTAAATACGTTCAACATTTATGAACAAAACCTAATCAAACATACATAAAAAATACTTACATTGTCCTGCAAAAACACATGTGAAAGATGATATTCAAATTAAAATTCAAACACTAATCATACATAACTTGTTGTAGCAACTTACCCTTGACTGTTGCTGTGTTGTCCTTACTGCAGTGATCCTTGAATGCATATTTTTTTCTTTCCTTCTAGAAGCTCAATATTGCATATGTTGTATCTATCTAATTTCAAATCTCCAAGGTCTGAAATTGCGTCATGTGATAGCCCTTTGTGTCATCTTTTCAACCTCATAGGTTTGATCAATATTGGATTCTTCAAGAAATAGTTGTGCCCAATCTCCTACGATGAACTGATTATAGATTGGTTCAGTAGAGAGAACTTGTACGAAGTTCCATGTGCCATTGTTTCAACCTTTGGTCCTAAAAGAAATACCCAACAAAATACATCTCGTCCTCTTTCTGTCACTTTTTACGAAATTTGAATCCAATGCTCAGAGAGAAAGTTATGACGATTTTCCCAAGATCACCTATTTGACATGGAATTTGGGAGCCTTCCAAAACCCTAACTTCCTCATATCATATCTCTAAAAATATAGCGAACCAATATCTGAAATTTGGATACGCGCTTCATTAGGCTTTCAACTCAATTGGGTTTTTTTTCAGTATCTAAAGCTTCGTAGAAAAAAACGTTATAGTGAAAATTCCATGATGACCTGTTTTAAGTATGAAAATCCTTTGCATAAGGAGGATATGAGGGTCGCAATTTATATAAATGCTTAGGTTGAGAGGGTCTTCAACAAGTGAATGTTGGAGGGAATTTAGGAGTTTAAAAAATTATTAATTATTGAATATTTAATGACCACAACCAATGATTAGTTTCATCCTACAACCCCATGGGGTTTAAGCCCACTAACTAGGGTTACTAACTTCATACACGAATATCTCTCAAACCGTGAATAATTATGTGGCATGCCATCTATCAACAGAAACATCTCAACAATTTGAAACCATCCACAATATCCTTGACTCAGAATAGAGTAAGTTTTTATGTTAAAATTACCATGCAAGATCGGGGTAGCCCCTGGTGCTGCTTGGATTGACATCAATGACAACCATTGATCAACAACATGAGTTGTTTAGCTGAGTCTGCAGTGCTTTTTAGCACATAGGTGTCTTTGAGAGGAGATCCTAACCTCATCCTCGGTGGACTTAGAGTGCCCGCTTAGGAGAGTATTTTATTGTTCGATAGGAGCCAATTCACTATCTTAAAATCAAGCCACAAGCAGTCTCTCCCATAACAGCGTAGTCACCTAGTGACTTACGCAGTCTAGTAATAGTCACCCAATGAATAATCCAGTCCAGCAATAGAGGGGTTCTGGAGAGGGAGAAATTCCAAGGCATTTCCACTTGGAATCTAATGAGGGTATCAATCCTTCAATATTTGAGCTTTGGGGAGCAGTCACAGCCAGTTTATCTATCAGTTCATCCCATATCTCTGCATACCTAGTAGTTGTGTGTTTTCAAACCCTAGGAGGGTAATTTTACGGGGTCATCCTTTCTGGAAATATTTTCCAGGTTTTTCTGGGTTTTTTTAGTAGAGTCCGTGGTTAAAATATCGGTATTTTCTGAGCACTAAATCAGCCTCATCTACGTAGTCCTATTCAGTGAATAGCAACATTTTCCAACATTTCCAGAAGGGCAGTGCAGAAGGAGAGTCCATCAGAGCAACAATAGAGCAATGTTTGGGTGGGAGAATCTGAGGGCCATTCCAGCCAGCTTAGCTAGCTAGAGTGCTATCTTTTGAGCATTGTTTTACTTATCTTTCATCTCCAATATTTTAATAAAATGCCTCAATATTTTTGGCTCTTTTCATGGGTTTTTTAATGTATTTTCCATATTGTTGTAGATTTAGTCTTTATATGCTTTGTATTGTTGTCGTTTTCCTATTTGGAATATTGCATGTGGTATCAAAGCTCATAGACTTGGCTCAACCTGTGGAGCAACTAGCCTATGACACCCAGAGATAGAGAAGACATTTCAGACTAGACAAGGTGATACAGAGACAGAGAACGTAGGCTTGAGATCGCATACGGCAAAGGAGACCTCGTTCTAGTGGAGGAGGATAAAGGGAAGGCACCAATGGAAGAAGAGGATGACGAGAAGGAGTTTGGTAACCTCCTCCTCAAATATGTGCAGGAGCTTGCCAGGAAAATAGGAGAGATGGGGAAAAAGTTGTCGGAGAAAGCAGACAGAGGAAAATCCCAAGGGGGTTTCAGAATGGATAAGTATCGGGCACATCTCACCATTGGCCTGATCAAATGGTAATGCCACATACCTTACAATGCTCTACCATGCCCACTTTTTTAGCAGTAGAGACAGAACCAGGAGGACCTCCCAGGTCGGGGCCAAATCATTACGATGAGTATTTTGGAGAGTACATGACTCATGGGAAAGAGTTCAAAGATCAATTGACCTTCAATGAATTTTTTCAACTGAGGGACAACCGTAGACCCCACAGCTATAAAAGAGGAAGTGGGTACACGCAGAGAAATGACCTTCAACATACCGCGGGTAGTATTATTCTACCTACTTTCAATGGGTCATCAAAGAGTATGGCCTTTAACGCAGCTATAACAGAGGAGGTGGATACACGCAGGGAAATGACCTTCAACGTACCATGGGTAGTATTATTCTGCCTACTTTTTATGGGTCATCAAAGATTACAGAAAAGGCTTGGGTGGAGAAGCTAGACATCTATTTCTAGCTGAACTAAATGGTGGAGGTAGAGGCCATCAAGGTGGCAACACTGCACCTTGAAGGGGAAGCTCATGATTGGTGGTTCCATGGGATGACCACATTAGGTCACGCATGGGTGCCTGCGTATATAGATTTCACTTGGAGACTAGTAGAGAGGTTTGATCGAAAGGACCCAGAAGAACATTTTTTCGAGTTGGCCAAGCTCAAACAGATAGGGCACCCGGAGACTTATATCTCTGAGTTCCTAAAGCTCTCAGTGATGGTTCTGGATCTATCCATGGCTAGGAGGGTCTATATTTTTATTGACAGATTAACGGAGCCTCTGCATGTGTTAGTCATATCCACTATACCGGATACACTTCAGGACGCAGTTGGGAGGGCCATGGATCTACAGGATGCCTTGCCAAGTGTTACACCAATTTTTGGTCATCTAACCATTTACAATTAGATGGATAGAAGTACACCATGTAAGACCAATTTTACCATAGTAAAATTGATTTCACTATAAGAAATAATTTAATAAAGCACATTTTATTAAGTTATTTCTGGTTCAAACAGGAAATCCCATGAGGAATAATTAAATAAATCCTTATTTATGTGATTTTCCTCTAGGAATAATTAACTAAACCACTATTTAAATAATATTCCTGGTCATATTTAACCCAATTAATGAGAAATAATTAGATAAATCATTATTTATCTTATTATTCTCTAGGAATAATTAATTAAATCATTATTTAATTAATATTCCTTGTTAAATTTGACTAAATCATTTAGGAATAATAAAATAAATCAATATTTTTTAAATTATTCCTTAACTCCATTCTTGAAATGATAAATAAATCATTTATTTGTTTATTATTTCTAGATAAAAGGATTTAACCAATTTAAATTCCTTTTCCCTCTAACAAAATACAATAAAATATTTCAAGCAATTAGATCTAAACCTTGGTTAATAATATTTTATTATGCACCATTATCAAGGACAACTCAATATTTTGTTATAAATAGGAGGGTTTCCCTTTCATTATTTACCTTTGATCCTTTTATCATGGACGGACTTTGCACCTTTTATCATTGTCATACTTTGATCATTTTTTTATTATTTTGCTTCTTGAGCTCCCATAGAGTTCAACATGTCTTGGGTTTTCTACACCATTGAGAGAGAGAAACTTCTAGATCTAAAGCGTTGAGGATAGCCAAGAACCCATCACATATAGGGGAACTGGTAACATCATTCTTTGTTCCCTTCCCAGTTGTTAATACATATAAAAATTCTTTATATATCTTGTCTTGTGCATTGGATCTTTGTAGAAACTCTTATTTTGTTTTACTATTTAGCTAATTTTACTACATAGATCTGGGTTTTTGTCGCATTTGTTTCGACTATCTATTGCGGATATAAGAAATTTAAGCAACCATCTTTGTTGTTAGGGTTGTTTGTCATGTGTATCTAAAGTGATCTCTTTTCGTACACTTGCGTTAAGAATTCATTCTAACAATTGACGAATCCACTGGGTTTTATTCAGATTCTTGCGTGACTAGCTGCTTCATAACTAGGATTTTTCTTCAGCTATTTTTAGTCTCTTAATCTTGTTTTCTACCTTTTATGCCCTAAAATAACAAAAATTCTAACTTCTGGGTGTTTTCCGTAGGTAACAGGTATCAGCCACGCCAGAGACGACAATTTTTCTGCAACCTGCTGCCCGAGGATCTCGGAAATGCAGCTCACACCTTTTAGCCCAGAACTTGCAAGTTCAGGCTCATGTCACACCTGTGGGGCCAGAAACTATGATTTCAACAACTAACAAGTCATTGTACCTGCGAGCTGCAACTTTTTGCGGGATTTTTTCTGTGACTATCAGGTTTTTCTGCAAACACTATTCAAGGTTGACTGAACTATGTCTCAATCCCTCTTAGGCCTGGATATGCTCAGTTTGTATCCTTGAAGTAGGACCAAGCCCCTTAGGGTTTCAATACGCTTCCACCTTTTTAGGAGGAGTTTAGCTAAGTAGGTAGTCTGAGATTTTGCGACACTTTGATCCATTATTTAGGGTCTGATCTATCCTTATTTCAGATCCTTTCAGATCAATTATTATTCCATCCAAAACCATCGCTTGATTTTTGTTTGGTCTCTCCCTTAGGGTCCCCCTTGTTTCCCTTAGGGTTTTAACCTTTCGCCTCCTTTTTGCAGCAGTTTTCCCTCTGTTTTCTTGTTGTTTTATGCACCTTTTCCAGCAATCTGAGTCATTAGATCCTTGTCCCTTAGACCTTAGATATTTTTGACATCTTGTGTGTTTTGAGTCAGTTTCGCCCGCCTCTTAAAACAATTTTTTGGGAATCCTTCTTTTGGGTTGAATTTAGGCATCTTTAGTTGTTTTTTTTACTGTCGTTTCAGTTTTATTTATAGTTATTCAGTATTTATTATTTTTATTTATAGACAACCATCTGGGCTTAACTAAAATTAACACATGGCTTGCACACACACACACTCAAAGCAAAGAGCGCCTGATTTACACTTCCAAGCCAAGACATAAACATCATAATTAATTTATCTGCCCCTCTGAGCCTTTGTTATTACTCTTCCACCTTATTGAGTATTTGTGTCTTTCCATCATTGTGCCCCAAAGGCACTTATCATGGAGACTCTTAGGCCTTCATACTTAGTTTCATTTAGGAAGAACTATTCAAAATCGTAGATTCCGAGTTAGTCCTTCGCTTATCTCCCATACCGACTCTGATTTTGGTCCATCGAGCCCTCCCTCTGATTCTGAACCTGGTTCTACTCCACCTCATTCAGTCACCATATCAAGCATCAATGCAGGTGCTCGTCCTAAAGCTGTTGGTAGCCCTGACCCTAATTCTGGAGCTGCTACTAGTGGAACCACTACCGGAACCATTCTAGCTACTCCTTTTCTACCTTTTATGGCAGGTTTAAGCCTTCCCCATTTTAGCTAGTTAATTAACGACCCTATACTCCACAATCCAAGTTGGCATGTTATTCCAACTAAGCTTCCTTCAGACATCCCTAAGTTCGAAGGAAATACTGGAGAGGACCCTACTAATCACGTCCACTCCTTTCACATGTGGTGTACGTCCAATTCCATTATTGATGACTCCATTCGTCTTCGGTTATTCCAGCATACGTTCACTAGAGATGTTGTAAAAGTGGTATGTTGACCAGGCCACTACCTCACATTCCACTTTTGTGACTCTTTCTAAATCATTTCTATCCTACTTCTAGCTACCTCTCCGATATGATACTATTATCGATTTGTTGATCGCATTTTGTCAAACTTCTGCCACCCGCCTTTCTGACCATGTCCAAGAATGGCGTAGAGGAGGAGCTTATATTGAGCTCCTACATTTGACGACCGCATCTATATGGATTGGTTTCTCAGAAAAAAATTTCCTTATATTTGTAAATATGTCGCATATCACTTTCCTCATAAAGAGGAAGAAGCTCTCCAAATTTCATTGAAATATGACTTGATATACGCCTAATATGGCTAAGTTTATATTGTTTTACCAGATCTTCCTAGACCTAGTGGTACCAACGGACCAGGGGCATCTCACACCGCTGACGCTATCATTGGATCTCTTTCACATATGTATGCTCATCCTCCCATGGGTTATGGTTTCCCTCAGGATGGGGCCAACTCCTATACCACTTATTCCCCTCTCGACTACATGTATATAGGAAAAAGCACATTTTCCCCATTGCATCAACCGATGCCAGGGCCAATTTTTGCTCAACCTATTTACCCCAATGTTTCTCAACCTCATTTTTATCCTTACCTGCAGCCCAGTGCTCCAGCCCCTACGGTATCTTTACCCCAGCCTCCCATGCCTTCTCAACCTCCACCACAGCAACCACCTCCCCCTCATAGTCAGGTATATGCATAGCAGAGTGCAACTAATCCTCCCAATTCCAAAAAAATGAGGAAAGGCAACCAAAATAAACCAGCGCAAGGTAATTAAGGGCACCAAGGTAACCAATTGAATGCACCCCAAGGGAATCAACGTAACACTAACAACCAGCAACAAGGCGATCAACCCAAGCAGAACAAGCCTCTTCATATGAACAAGCCTTTTTCTTTTTTTGGTGTCCATGGCCATTATACTCATGATTTTCCCATTTTACCATAGATACGCCAGTTGTGGGAAGCACAGGCAACATCTAGAGGACAACAAGCCACTGCTTTGACTCCTCAAAATACGGTTCCATTTCAACCGACTGTTTTCACTAATCCTTTCCCTCAACAAGGATATGGGGCCGCCCAACCTCCTCAGGGTCAGACCGCCCCTCAACCTTCACCGTATGGTACCCCTGAATACCATATTCTCATGATGAATTCTGAAGATGTTCATACCGCCGATGTCAACCTTCAGACCCGGTCGTGCCAATATTGTAAGCCACCTGCTTCATCTGCAACTGAGTCCCAAACCAAAGTTTCCATAGAGTCCATTTCCACACCCAATTCTCCTTTACAGATCCCTCAGCCACAGGCCGAGCTTATTCCCAAGATCCCCAAAGGGCCATTACGCCAAAATGCTACTTCTTCCAAAGCCGCCCACACTTGCAACATAATAGATGACTTGGCACAATCTCCTGCTACCATGTCAACACTGGAAGTCCTCCATTAATTCCCATCACAACGTAAAGTTATATTATCTACCTTGGGCATTGTGGATCCTTTAGATGATCGTTTAATTTTTTTCGATGTTGACAATTCAGAACATCCCCCCTTACTTCATCATTCACCTTCCAAATACCAATCAAGATTTGTAATGTCCATGTCTCGTGATGTATCATTGACAAGGGCGCATCCACATGCATGATTTCCAACTCTATTTGGAATAAACTCAGATCACCCCACTTAGCCCCATCCACCATCACTTTGTGTGCTTGAGATGGTCACCCTTCTCAGCCCCTTGGCATGTACCGCAATTGTCCTGTGACTCTTGTAGGAAAGACTGTTTGTATAGACATTTGAGTCATTAATTCCCCTTGGATTATGATATGTTCTTGGGTCGTAGATATACCTATGCAATGTCTATTGTCGCAACTACAGATCACTGTAAGATTTTATTTCCTCACAATGTAAATATAATCACCATCGATCAGTTAACATATTATGAACCGAAGTCTCATACCTCCCTCGAGTCTATCATATCTTCGGTGGCCGAAAAGCAATCACCTCTTACCAGTGTTTCACCTGGAGTCTTTAAAGATTCCACCTTGCTTGTTTCATTCCCTGGTCTCCCCCCTCTTGTCGCAGACCCCAGCTCGTCGAATTTTTGCATGATGCAAAGGTCTCAGACTAGCCACAAGCGGTCTGGTTCAACCAGCCAACATCCTACACCTCCTTAACCTGTTGGTGGTCACTTGACGGAGCCTTCAAGGCCTTATTTTCAAGGACCTTCTCCCTCTGCTAGTGTCTCTTCCACTCTGTTTCAACCAATAACGGTTCCCCCTAGAATTAACCAATTGGGAGCCATTCTGCTCAGCCATTACCCTTTCGGTCACATACTGTTTCTAGCTTCCTCCTTTGGAGTCTTTTTGGTGCCTATTATGTCTACGTTGAGCCTTCCCAATTTGACCCTAGGGATCACATTTTGGTACATTCATCCCTCAGCTAACACCCTGCTTAGTCAGCTCAAACCTTATACTGCTTTGACCCCATCCTAACTGGTCTCTATGACCCCGCCCTTTGCTTCAGTGCCTCAGCTACCTCAAAAAGAATCTACTCCTATTTCAAAAGCCTCTAGTGAGGGGGGCAAAGCCAGAAAGAAGGAACCTAAGAATAAGGCTTCCTAAACAACTCATGATACTCCTAAGCCTCCGAAGTGGTCACCTCCATGCACTTTGTGTTATGTTGTTGGGCATGCTACCCAAAATTTTCTTGAGCTTCCTCATCTCAAACCTATGGTCAATGAGGCATTTCCTGAATCCGATATCCCAGAGGTCCATGTTTCCTTACCTAATTCAATGAATAAACTCAAATTGTTGTGCACGAATCACCCTTGTGCTTTGTGTGATCTTTATGGCCACTATTCTCACCTTTTTCCCTATCTCGACAATTTATGTGACACCCTTGATCATGTTTTCCAAATAGAGGTTGCTCGTAGTGGATCCTATACTCCTCTACTTGTGAGTTCTGCTTCTGAAGAACCGAAGGACATTTCTTCACCCATTATGATGCCTCCACCCGATGTCGAGATGATAGAACCTTCGGCCACTATCCTCTATCTATCATCATTGATGATATCCTTGGAAGAAAACCCCTACGGGGCATTCCCTTCTGTTTTGAATAAACCTCCTTCGGCGATCACCTTGGGCTCAACATAGATATATGTTTCATCTACTAGCTCTTCATCTACCCTTAGTAGCAATGCATATGTGAATGATATCTCTCATGACGATGCATCAGGTAGCCCCCTCGCGTCATGTAGTCTCTCTTTTTCCAGTTCCCTCATCTTTCATTCTGATGAAGACATTATGGAAGCGATGACCACCCTTGACTTTCCTTGGGATGATATGCACCACCATGTGTACTTCCTTCTGTAGCAGTCCCATGACCAGTATGTTGTGGCGCCTAAAGACTCCATCTCTAATGAGTTCATTGGGTTTAGAAATCCCATTCCTACTCCTAATGCTTTCGAAGAAGGAAATATAGTCAATATCTCTCCTACCATTCAAATTAACATTTCTAATAAACCATGGATAGAAAAAACATTGCCTTGGGGGCACATTGCACCCCAGAAGAAATTGAGGAATATACTAAGTTATTCAAGTAATTCCGTGACGTTTTCGCCTAGTCCTATTCAGAGATGCTCAGACTTGATCCTGCCAATGTTGAACACCATATCAATACATGGCTCGATGCCAATCATGTCCGTCAAAATTTAAGACCCATTAATCCTTCCAGACGAAAGGCTATCAAATCCGAAATCGATAAGTCTCTAACCCGGTTCTCGTTCTCAAGAAAACAAGCACCATCCATGTCTGTATGGAATTTCGTGACCTGAAAAAAGCTTGTCCCAAAGAAAACTTCCCCACACCATTTATCAACCATATCCTTAATAAGTGTGCAGGGCATAGAAATTTACCCATAGCATCCCCCATCGAGATGTGTGTTTTATTTATGCCATGCATTCAGGTAGCTTGCATTCTTCATCATCTCATTTGTTGTCTTGTGGCACCTTTCACATGGATCCATCATCCACACTGTATATCAACTATGCCGACGGTGCAATTCGCTACTCACGGAATCTAGCCTCAGTAGCTTGGGCCATTTTTACTACCATGCATTCATTTGTCCTCTCCAATGGTGTATGCATTGGATCTGCCACCAATAATCAAGCTGAAAATGATGCAGTGATAGGTTTGTTAGTCGATGCCCTTGAACATCGCATCCTTCATCTTCATGTTCGTTTAGATTCCCTGCTACTTGTCATGCAATTGAATGGCATATATAGTGTGAATAGCCATGTCCTATTTAGAAGATATTTATGAGTGACTTTCTTAGTACGTGAATTTGAAACCATTACATTCACTCATGTACCTAGATCCCAGAATCACTATGTATATAGCATTGCAAACAATATTCTAGATTGGCACTTATCACATGCATTTAACACAAGACAATAATCATAATAAATTGGTGAACCATATACTCGTCATATATAAAAATATGCATATCCATAATATGTGTCTACAAAATCATAAATATCTTGGATTCCTCTACTCTAATACATCTGACATGCCCATATCATGTTACAAAAATCAAAATTGGGGGCACCACATGCCCCTACATCTTGTCACTATATGGAGGATTCCGAGCCAATGGCTCGGCTCCTGTAGTCTGCAGATCGCGCATACCGTGCCCGGCCATCACCATGTGCCACATGACCCCTCGCCACTCCGAGGGTAGACTTACACATGCCTCAATGTAATGGGCATGAAGATAATTCCAACTGCGCTCTGATACCCTGGTCATCAACAGCTCGCATCTGCGACTGACACCCTCTAGTAGAGCCTCTAAGTATGCTCTATCAGCTCCTCTATTTGTGCTAGACTCTGCAGCCCCTGGCATTGTGGGTCGTCCCATATAACCGGCAGGTTTCACCGGTGTTATATCTACATACCAAAATTAATGAATTCATACCACATACATCATTTTAAAAACTTTAAATGCACCATAAAATATAAAAACTTATCACTTAGCATCTGGTCCCCATGCTCGACCAGGTGGAAGTGGCAATTCTGGGTCCCCTTGATAGTTCATCCCATTGTATGGATAATCGTATATATACAGAATCATTTGGTCCCAATGTGCGAAGAACTCAGGTCGGAACACTTGGCTGACTCTCCCTCCTCCTCCTCTCCATAATAGCTACCCCCAGTGGCGCATCCTAGGATCTTGTGGGCCCCCATCCTCGATCTGTACATGAGGTCAAAGTGTATGGTTATTTTCGAAGAAGAACGAGCACAACACTATACCAAAAGAAAATTCATGGTTCACTTGTCTCTTGCATAGAAAAAGCTATCATTTCAATGATTCCAGCATCATATGGGCCCACCCACAGTAGGTACCACTCAACACACTCTCAACCAGCTTCATCTATCCTCTGGTGATGTGGTGGAACACCTGGTTGCCTAGGATCTGCAACACTGCTGCAGTGACAACTCGAGTCTCTAGCCTCTCTAGATATCTGATCGGTATAGTTGTGCCCTTGACACGAACATATGGTCGGAAATGGTGTTCCATGAACACAGATATATTCTTCCCCCGCGGTAATACTCGCTGGATATTCCCCACCACTCCTAGTGGTGAGACACCGGTCAAGAAATAGATGTCCTAAATAATCAGCTCGATCCGACACCCCTGCACTATAAAGACCTCCAGGTCTGGGTACCAGTAGCTGACTATCCTAGATAGCAAGGGCTCCCCTGCCCTCATCAATGATTTCTCTACCAACTTGAGAACCCCATACCTCGCCAATGCGCCTCTGACCACCTAATCCCCCTGGATCTCGGAATGAAGCGTATCCAAATCTATCTCTCTCTAGTTGATATTTAACTCTACCATACCTACACAAACCCAACATATTTCTCAGTCAGTGGAAGAAAAACTGCATAAAAACATAAAGCCCTAGTTCCTAGCCAAAAACAAGACAAAACCCAACTTTCTGGTAGCTCGCATTTTCCCATCCCTGTACATGCGAGGTTGGAGTTTTTCCCTCTAAAAACTACGACCCAGTTCATAGAACAGGGCCCGGGAAGTGCAAGCCAGTCGTGAGGAAGGTTAGGGTGTTGTTCCCGGGCTCTAGGCACCTAATCTGAATTTCTAAACCACTGAAATTGAAGAGTGAGGTTAGGCCACCTACCTGCAACTGACGGATCTCGATTCCAACGGTCGGTTTGTTCGCTACGAATGCCGCAAGATTTAGGGCCTTCTCCTCCTCTCCATGTTCACCACAGCTCCATTAGCAAATGAACCAAATTGGAGGGAAAGTTCCCTATTAAAAGATAAACCCTAATCTTTATTTCGCTAATTGTGACCAAACCGTAGCTTTTTTTGATGAACCATCAACACTGTTGGAAAGCTCTCATCGAGATCTAAAATGGGTATCCTTTTGTTTTTGGTGTTTTGACACTTCACTTGGAAGCATTTTTTCCAAGAATGGTCACTTCGCCGCCTCTCAAAATAGAATGTATGCACTTGCGCCACTTGTACTTCGGGCACAACTACTTTGCCTTTATACTTTTTGATGCATGTGTCAATTTTCATCATGAGTAACCATATTTTTCTCATGTTTTTATGGTCCCAACCAAGCCTATTATGTGTAGCAGATTCATCGAGTCGCCCTTGATCAGAGCATCTGAGTTGAGTCATCATCGCATTCATGGAGTTTTTCCCAAGTCCCTTTGCCTCTTGTTATAGTATTCCATCCATTCGTGCCTTTTCCCTCTCTCGTGTTGCCCATTTTGACCTCCAGTCCCATTGTCTCTCATCCCCTCAGGAGTCGAGTCAGTCGTTGTCAGGTCATCCAAGCTTTATATGCTCTGACAAGGGAAGTCATATGTTTGCTACTCATTATCCCCATTCCATCATCATCCCTGGTGTCAGTCCATCAGTCGCTCTATTATGATCTCTCGTGCCTTAGTTGAGGATTCCTCATTGCCTCACCTATGGCAGACCTCCTTCTGTCAACATCAGCCCATTCATTCTAGAAGACAGGTCTAGAGGACAGTGTACGTTGGTTTCCAGCTTCCATTCTTGTTCGGTGCCTCAGATCATGAAAATGGACATCTTATTTCCCTTTAACTTGGTTGTTTCTCATCCGCTCCACTTTAGTATGATCAAGATTCGTATGCTTGATAGTAGTGATCTAGATTTCTCTAGTGATTCCCGAGTGTGTGTGATATGTTTCAGACCTAATGAGGGTGTGGCCCTTCAGGTATCCCCCCACATGCTCAGATGACCTCATTTCATGTGATAGCTTCAGATGCAGCTCCGTAGATTTGATGGCTTCAGTTCCAACTGCTTGCAGTGCCTATAGCATGCATGTATCATTCATATGATCCATTCATATTTTCAGAGCCCTTTCCTGTTTATCAGGGCTTCTTTGGTTGTTATTATATCTCATGTACTTAGATATTATTGTATTCTGTCCTGGCTTTTGTCACAGTCGCAGTATGTATGTGGGATCCCTTATATTTTTTTTTGGCCCATGTTATGCCAGCATATCACATACTTTATAACTCAATCTCATTTTACTGGGCACACCATTATTCTTTGTACTTTTTCATCTCGACGATATGCCTCCCCCTCCTCACTGAGAAAAGGTACCCAAACATTAAAGGAGACTTATATCACTTGTAGGTCTTGTCCCCTCAGGTTATTGTCCTCTCTCAATTCCCTTTGTCTATGTATCTCTCTCTCTCTCTCTCTATGGCTCCCCTTCGGTGTCTAGTGATTGTGTTCTTACAACGTACTTTGGTCATATGATTAGCTCTTAAAGCTCGCACATTGGGGAGAAATCTGTTACACCAATTTTTGGTCATCTAACCATTTACAATTAGATAGATCGAAGTACACCATGTAAGACCAATTTTACAATAATAAAATTTCTTTCACTATAATAAATAATTTAATAAACCACATTTTATTAAGTCATTTCTGGTTCAAACATGAAATCCCATGAGGAATAATTAAATAAATCCTTATTTATTTGATTTTCCTATGGGAATAATTAATTAAACCATTGTTTAAATAATATTCCTGGTCATATTTAACCCAATTAATGAGAAATAATTATATAAATCATTATTTATCTTATTATTCTCTAGAAATAATTAAATAAATCATTATTTAATTAATATTCCTTGTTAAATTTGACTAAATCATTTAGCAATAATAAAATCAATCATTATTTGTTAAATTATTCCTTAACACCATCCTTGAAATGATAAATAAATCATTTATTTTTTTATAATTTCTAAATAAAGGTATTTAACCAATAAAAATTTATTTTCCCTCCAACAAAATATAATAAAATATTCCAAGCAGTTAGATCTAGATCTTGGTTAATAATATTTTATTATGAACCATTATCAAGGATAACTCAATATTTTGTTATAAATAGGAGGGTTTTCCATTCATTATTGACCTTTGATCCTTTTATCATGGTCGGACTTTGATCCTTTTATCATTGTCATACTTTGATCTCTTTTTTATTATTTTTCTTCTTGAGTTCCCATAGAGTTGAACACATCTTGGGTTTTCTACACCACTGAGAGAGAAAAAATTCTAGATCTGAAGCGTTGAGGACATCCAAGAACCTATCCCATTGAGGGGGACTGGTAACACCATTCTTTGTTCCCTTCCCAAGTGTTTATACATATAAAAATTTGAGAGTGTAAGCTTCTATGATCCATATCTAAATTAATCAGAAATCTTCCAAAAATTACATAATCAATTGAGAAACTGTGAAATCTTCCGGAAAATCACCATTCTCCTTATGATGAAATACACTAAGTGGTTCGAAATGCGTCGATTTGTAAATTGATTATGTGATTTTCTAAGATTTCTGATTAATTTACATATGTAAATTCTTTACATATCTTATCTTGTCCATTGGATATTTGGAGAAACTCTTATTTCATTTTACTGTTTAGCTACTTTTACTGCATAGATCTTGGTTTTTGCTGCATTTGTTTCGACTATCTATTGCAGATCTAAAGAAGTTAAGGAGCCATCTTTGTTGTTAGGGTTGTTTTTCATGTGAAACTAAAGTGATCTCTTTTCATACACTTGCGTTAAGAATTCATTCTAACACCAAGGACGAGAGATCTATTTCCCCAAAAACCAACATTTCAGCCAAGGGGGAAAGACACGAGGGTTCCACCCCTGAAGGGGAACCAGGGCTGAAGGCCTTGGGAGGATGATACCTAGAGGGATTTGAGATGAAGGAATCTATGCTTCACTTTCCAGGAAACATGGGCGTTGGGTCATCATTCTGTCTCGGGAAAGACACACTAAATTGAGGTCTTCTCCGATAGTGAGGGAGAAGAAGAGGCATATGAGGAGTTTGGAGGAGATTCCAATGCCAATGCACCATGGGGAGATCCACCACCAGCAGAAGGAGGAGAATTTGCACCAACAGAAGGATTCCTTACATCATTATGAGGAGTTCCCAGGTATCTGACACTAAGAGTCTGAGGCACGGTCGAAGGACAACATGTTACGATATTGGTGGATAGTGGGGCCACACGTAATTTCATCGATACTCAACTAGTGCATAAGAGGGGCATACCAACCAAGAGTTTTGATGGCTTCTCTGTATTGGTTCCAGGTGCGCGAGATATGTTCTAGAATTAACAGTAACCATGGGAACATATACAGTAACGCATCATTTTTTTATGGTTGACATCCCAGACACCAATGTGATATTGGGTGTGTAGTGGCTGATTACACTGGGAAAAATCACTATAGATTAGGAACATTGGAAATGGATTGGATGGACAAGAAGAGCGGGAATCGCCAGATGATCAGATGCATGCACACATATCCACCTCAGACAGTCTCGGCAATTCGGATGGAGGCAGATTTCTGGAAGGGGGACATAGAGTGAGCGGTGGAGCTGCGTATTCCAGAGAAAGGAGTCACATGGCAGTCTATACAACCCGATGTGCAATCTATATTGGACCGCTATCCCACAATCTTTGGGGACATACCACTAGGGCGGCCACCAGACCGAGGGTTCGAACACACTATTGAGTTGGAGCAAGGGATCCAGGAAGTGATCACCACTCCCTATAGGCACCCTAAGGCCTGCAGGGATGAGATTGAGAGAGCCATCCATGAGCTATTGACATTAGGACACATCCGGTCTATCACTAGCCCCTTTTCTTCTTCCTTAGTGTTGGTGAAGAAGGAGGATGACACCTTACGGATGTGCATCGACTACAGGGCGTTGAATAAGAAAACCATGAAGAACTGATACCCCATTCCCAGGATTTATGAGCTAATGGATGAGTTGAGGGGATCAAAGTTCTTTTACAATATTGATATGAGGTCGGGGTACCATCAGATCAAGGTGAGGGACCAGGATGTCCCAAAGATTACATTTAGATGTCACTATGGCCACTTCGAGTTCTTGGTGATGCCCTTCAGGCTTACCAATTCTCCGTCCACTTTCTAGTCTTGTATGAACCACATCTTTCGTGGTCAGTTGAGGAAGTTTTTATTGTTATTCTTTGACAACATTCTCATCTGTAGCCGCACATGGGAGGAACACTTGCAGCATATTGAGGTTGTAATGCGTATCTTGGAGGAGCAGCATTTCTATGCCAATTTATCCAAGTGCGAATTTGGACTTACAAAGATGCTCTACCTAGGGCATATCATTGGAGTGGATGGAATAAGGGTCCATAAGGAGAAGATCTGGGCCATTCGGCATTACCCGGAACCAAATAATGTGATAGAACTTCGGGGGTGTGTAGGCATCTCCACCTACTAAAGGAATTTTGTCAAGGGGTTTTCACGGCTTGCAACACCCCTCACGGACTGCACCAAGAAAGGGGCCTTTTTTTGGACAAACACTGTGCAGAGGGCCTTTGACAGGCTCCAGGAGGTGATGAGTAGTTTCTCAGTGTTGGCATTGCCAGATTTCATGCAGCCCTTTGTGCTGGAATGTGATTCTTCAAGAGATGGAGTTAGCGCAGTTTTGATACAAGTGGGCCATCCTATAGCTTTCGAGAGTCAGAATCTATTGCTGCATGAGAAGTTGTATTTGATATATGACAAAGAGATGATGGCCATCATGCATGCGTTGGCCAAGTTCCGGAAGTATTTGGTGGGTAACATATTTCAAGTAAGGATGGACCATGACAGTATCTGGTTCTTCCTTGAGCAGAAATAGTTGCAGGAGAGGAAACATAAGTGGGTCAGCAAAATAGAAGCCTACGCTTTTGACATCGAGTATTTCAAAGGGAAGAACAACGTGGTGGAAGATTCCTTGTCTCGTAGGCCAGCATCGCTTTCTTTGATGAGCCTTGATGTATATTGGAGGGCTCATATGTTGAAAGACTATTCCAAGAACCGCTTCGCTTGTGAGGTATTGGATGGAAAGTTGAATGATGACCGGTATCGAGCGATGGATGAGGTCATCTATTATAGGGACAATATTTTCTTGGCAGGGGCCTCTTGGCTCAAGGAGAAGATCTTGCACGCAGCACATGACTCACCACTTTTAGGGTATGAAGGGTTCACCAAAACATACTGAGCCATCAGGGAGAGGTTCTCATAGAGAGGCCTCAAGTAGGACATACTCTGGCATGTTAGGGAGTGTGAATTTTTTCAGAGGAACAATGGGGATTTTAGCAATCCCACGGGGTTGTTACCGCCACTCCCCATTCCTGAGGGGAAGTGGGACATAATTTCCATGGATTTCACCACGGGTTTGCCTATGGTGCAGGGCAAGGACTGTATCTATGTGGTTGTCAACCGGATGACAAAGTATGCACACTTCTTCGCCATCTCTACACGGTACACTACTTCACAGGTGGCCGAATTATTTTTCTGGGATATCTTTAGGCTTCATGGTCTTCCCAAGACCATAGTTAGTGATAGGGATAGTCGTTTCATGGGAATATTTTGGCAAGATATTTTTTTGTTTGGTGGGTACCGAGTTGAGACCCAACACCAGTTATCACCCACAAACGAATGGACAGATAGAGATTGTGAACAAGTGGTTGGAAGGCTACTTGTGAAACTATGTCGCAGGGCAGCATAAGGCATGGTTGTGTTGGATTCACTTGGGAGATTGTATGTCTATGTTTTATGCTTTATATGGTTATGATGCTTTAATCTTTGCTGATGTGATGCTTGGAGCAAGCAACGCCCCTAGGGATAAGGACTAGATCCAAGAGATCCATGAAATATTTCTTTCTCATAAGTTTAGTAGGTAAATAAAAGGGTGAAGGAACCCATAAACCCAATAGTTAGAATAAAACCACTTTTCTAGAGCTAATGAGGACATCGCAGCTCTTTTGGGGCCAAGGGGCCAAGAGGGCAGCGCAGCTAGTGTGAAAGCCAAGGGGCCAAGTAGCAAGCAGTTAATGAGTGGATGTGCAACAAGTCTGAAAGTGAAGGGGCCAAGTAGTAGCACAGTTAATGAGTGGACCCAAGGATGTAGGGCTTCACAAGAATAAGAATGGGGTGAGGGCAACCATGGAAATCATTCTTGCATATTCTGATTTTATGGTATTTACGACTTGAGAATGCTTGAGTTCTTTAACTGAGTCTGCAGTTTTGTTTAGCACACGGGTGTCTCCGAGCGGAGATCCCAACATCATCCTCGAGGGAATTTGAGTGCCCGCTCAGGAGAGGAGTTTATTTTTTGACAGGAGCCAATTTAGTATCTTGGCATCAGGCCACAAGCAGTCCCTCAGTAGCAGAGGGGTTCTAGAGAGGGAGAAATTAAAAGCCATTTCCGCTTGGAATCTAGCGAGGGGATCATTCCTTCAATATTTTAAATTTTGGGAGCAGTCGTACGCAGCTTATTTATCAGTTCAACCCATAGCTCGCATATCCAACAGTTGTGTGTTTTCAAACCCTAGGAGGGTGATTTTCTGGGGTCAGCCTTTTTGGAATTCCTTTCTGGGTTTTTCAAGGTTTTTTTAGTAGAGTTTGTGGTTAAAATACCAGCATTTTATGAGAGATATATCAGCCTCATTTACGCAGTCCTATTTATCCAACAGCAACATTTTCCAGCATTTCCACTAGGGCAGTGCAGAGGGAGAGTCCAACAAAGTAGCAGTAGAGCAGTGTTTGGGTGGGAGAATATGAGGGCCATTCCAACCAACTTAGTCGGCTAGAGTGCTTTCTTTTGAGCATTGTTTTACTTATTTTTCATCTCTAGTATTTTAATGAAATGGCTCAACAATTCTGGATCTTTTCATGGTTTTTTTAATGTATTTTACATATTTCTATAGATTTATTCTTTGCATTCTTTGTATTGTTGTCGTTTTCCTATTTGGAATATTACATGTGGACACACATTCAAAATTTGCAGCAAGATCCTAGTACATCTTAAACATTTAGCTGGAAAAATGATTCATTATGGTACAAAGATCGCTTATATCTTTGTAATAATTCCCAAATCAAACAAAATATTATTTTGTAATTGCACACCTCTCCCTTAAGAGGGAACTCAAGATTTTTAAAACTTACCGCAGGTTCAAGAAGGCATTTTTTGGGATGGCCTTAAATCTGATATTTAAAATTTTGTGGCAGAATGTTTGGTTTTCCAACAAAATAAAGTTGATACAATTAAAACCCCATTTCTATTATAACCTTTATCCATTCCAAGTAAACGTTGGGAGGATATTTCAATGGATTTTATCACAGGTTTACCCAAGTCCGAAGGAAAGACTGTCATCATGGTGGTAGTTGATAGACTTACCAAGTATGCACACTTTTGTGCATTATCTCATCCATTTAAAGCCAACACATTTTCTACTACATTTATGGAAACAATTCAAAATCTATATGGAAACCAAAATTTCATTGTAAGCGACAAAGATCCCATTTTTACAGGAAATTTTTGGACAGAATTATTTTCTTGTTTGGGTACTCAATTAGCTCATAGCTCATCATATCATCCTCAATATGATGGGTAAACTGAGATAGTGAACAAATGTTTGGAAGGTTACCTTATTTTCTTTGTATCTGATAAACAAACATAATGGGTCAAGTGATTACCTCTAGTTGAATGGTGGTATAACACTTCCTTCCATACTACAGCAAAAATGACCCCATTTATGGCACTTTATGGATATCATCCACTTTCCATCACATCTTCTTTAAGTGAAAATTATAAGGTTCAAGCAGTAGAAGATCACATCGAGCATCAACAACAAGTTCTCCAACTCTTAAAGGATAACCTCACTTTGGCACAAAATCAAATGAAACAACAAGCATATCAACATCGTAGCGAAAGAATTTTTGATGTAGGCGACTGGGTATTTTTACACCTACTGTCATAGATACAAATGTCCCTCAAGCAAGCTAAGAAGGATAATAAATAATCACCAAAGTATTATGGTCCTTACAAGGTGTTGCAAAATATTGGTACTATGGCATACAAATTGGAGCTTCCTGCATCTTCCCGAGTGCACCCAATTTTCCATGTTTCATGCTTAAAGAAGGTTATAGGTGACAAGCTCCCAATTCAAACAATATTTCGAGAACTTGACGAAGAAGGAAAAATCATATTGGAACTTGAAGTGGTCAGAGAAACAAGAGCTCGACAGCTACGAAATCGATCAATTTCAAAGTATCTCATCAAGTGGAAGAACTTACCTATTGAAAATTTGACATGGGAGGATGATAATTTTATACAGAATCATTTAGAACTACTCAAGCGTTGAGGACAACACTTGTTTGAAGGAGAGGGGCATGTAAGGTCCTAATAATACTAGTATAGCCCCTTATTTTTATTATTAGTGTAGCCCCCTTATTGTTATTGGTGTACCCATGTAGTCCCCATATTGTTATTATTGTGCCCCATAGAAGCCCACTATTGTTATTGTTGTGCCCTTTCATTGTTATTGTTATGTCGGCTAGGATTACATCGTGACCCATTGGACTCCTATATATATAAAGGAGATATTTTCATTTTTATCATCCAAGAATTGTTCATTTATGTAATGTAAAGGAGGCTTCCCCCTCGAAGTGGATAATTTTTAAGTCGTTGATCTATATTTCCTTCTATTTTGTGAGTTCATTTCATAACATTCAAAGAATTTAGATACTTACCTTGTGGTCCCTTGAAAATTTTCACTAAGACTCGCTCTAAGATACATACATGTCTATGGCGAACTCAGATATAAATCCTCCCAGGATACTATCGATCAAAAAATCAACAGCTCTTGAGATGTTGTTACTGGTATCCTTGAGTCATTGTACCAATTCAAAGCTCCACGTAGTAGGCTCATTGTTTTTAAAGCAAGTATTTTTTTCAGTCAACCTAGAAAACCACTCATGTAGTTCATTAACAAATGGCACAAAGGAAATATCATGTTGTTCTGTGAAAATATACTTCCGCAACCAAGATTCAGTCATTAATCGCGGATTTTTGTTTTCTTGAGTTGCAAACTTTCATTCTTTCTAATCTACCTAATCTTTCATTTTCCTTTTTTATGGATGCCACATCCACATGTCCCTCAAAGAGATCCTAGTCCTGAAAATGGAACCATTTTTTGGCTCCTTTGGGCTTGGCCCAGGTTCGGTTTGGACTTCACACCAACAAAACCCTCAGACACCAGCCCTTTTGGCAACGACCTGCAAGAAAATCACAGTCTCACCCAAGGTGGGTATGGGTGGTTGAAAAACTAGGTTTTTGCATCCTTGAGGGACAACGCGAGGTGGTACTCAACCAATCTTCTAACATGTATATTACTATTGTGCGGTATAGCTTAACCATTTACTTCATCATATTAAGATAACCATATACATATCACAGAACAATATAAATTTTTCTATTCAACCTATACTTGCAACCATTACTTCGCATAAATAGATAAACAACATCACAACAAAAATAAACAAAGAATATGCCCAAATCTTCTTCTTTTTTATTAATATGGATCTGTTCAATACATACAACTTATATGACCTGGGCACACAGCTGTAGGTGGTATGCGCACTAAGTTACAAACTCTTCCAAGGTCTTCGTGCACTCAACTGTGAAGCCTACCCTTAAGGCCCAAGACATACTAAATATAGAAAATACAATGACCTTCGATCATCTACTATCACAATCATTACTTCGAAAAATTCTTACATTGCTTTAGATATCCTTATAGCATTACCAAAACCATGGTCCATATACCATGGGCTCTGAAAAAACAACTAGCTAAAGCCCGAAACCTGTTACAAAATGCGGGGTTTTGACCCACCCTGAAGCCCCTAAACACCGCATGGTAGTTCTAGCCTTGTGGTACCTCGCACTTCACTCCTCAAAATGCATATTTTTTGACCAAAAATGGACCAAGCTGGGTTGTGCCCAACACCTGCATCACAATTCCATAAACACATCAATTTCAGTGTATAATATAATCATACAATATACCATTTACCTTACCTTGTTATGCATGCACACTTTGTTGTATATGAACACATACATATATCACCTCTCAAGGGACTCCAATCCATTGATGGATCCAACCATAACTACAAACCAATTGTTATACCTTTCAAATACATGCTCATAAATACATCACATATCCACATAATGCTAGACAATATTAGGGTTAAGAAGACTTCCTGTATGAAAATCTCTTATTCGTTTTGAATTAGGGTTTCCAAGCATAGCCCAAAGGAATTCTCACTCAATTCCTTTCTCCTACCTCTACCTTGCTTCAATTGAGTTTGTATTATGTGCTATCATATCACCCA
This sequence comes from Pinus albicaulis, assembly GCA_034641835.2. Classification (NCBI taxonomy): domain Eukaryota; kingdom Viridiplantae; phylum Streptophyta; class Pinopsida; order Pinales; family Pinaceae; genus Pinus; species Pinus albicaulis. The sequence continues at coordinate 1,129,191,753 of CM076579.1, read as the reverse complement.
ACCGTTAGTTGTATAAGCAAATCAATTATTACCTTTTCATGCTAATACCAAGCATATCGTCCTACAACTATTTACACATGTCAGTCACATGTTCCACAATTCAAGGAAACATATCTATTAATTTGAAATCAACATTTACCAATTTCAAAAACCATGTCATAATCAACAATCAACTCACAGTCATCAATCATAATTCATACTCCTACAACTATCACCTACTTACACTCCAATACATATCAGTTGTCTCAACACATATGTGTTATTACAACCATATTAAACCAATATCATTGCTTCATGAAATATTATAGACACATGCTCATATCGTGCAATTAATAAAAAATTCAAACAACTATAAATGTCCCATATTAGATAAATCAACTAGATGGAATAATAGACACCAAACACTCAAACATCAAATAGACGACATAATCAAACAGTCAAGCACCAAGTAGATGACATAAGCAAACGCATACCTTAATGTATCTCAAGGGACGCTATCTTGTGATCCAGATTTATGCAAGAATGCAACATAATACACATATAACCATAAATACAAAAATGCAGCGGAAGTAACACTTCATTTCATTAATATCAAATAAATGAAATTTGTTCGCAGACAGAATGGAAATAAACTAGCTAAGGCACTAGTAGCTTATCTCTGAGAAGAGATGTGGTGGCTACATGCCTATGAATTGTGTTACAATGAGGCTCAAAGGCCTATTTGTTGTTGAGAAACATTGAAAAACCCTAAACATCCAAAAACCTAACCCTAGGAGATGAAGAGCCAAAATTGTGGGCCTCGTTTGGGTAAATTGGTACATCAATCTTCTCGGGGACGTAACTTTAGCATACGATCTCCGTTTGACGAGCTCAATACCTCGTTAGAAAGATATATCAGAGGACTACAAATTTTAAGTGAAAAAAACTAATCTATAAACCCATGTTGCTCCTGTTTTTCCCAAAAAACTTGTTTTAGGGCCTCAAAACGACTCTGGAAGTTCAGGACCTAAAAAACTGATAAAAATAGTAAGTTGTGCTGAAATTGAAAAACTGAAAGAACCGATGGTGGGGGTCCAAACGGAATAGGTGGGTGGCCACCAATATCAAACTAGATCATTCCTCTCCCCTTAAGAAGAAATGGTCCCTATTGCGTTGAGATCCTCCATGAGATTAGGCAAATTCTGTTGAACTGTATTGGATTTGTCGAAGATTTCATGGACCCGTAGGTAGACATGCTGAATGTGTTTAGTAAATTTGGTTTCTTTATCAGCCTCGAATAGTACATGTGTTGATTCTGTCTATGTGGTCGCATGAGGTATGGAAATATCAGGTGGCTGTACATCTAGGGTCAGATCAATGAAGTGCTTAACCTGATAGTGTAGAGGAACCTCCATGGGTGAGGAGGAAATGGCCTTGTCATTAGGGGAGTTTTGAGGTATAAAATGGGCCTCCAAAAGAAATTATAAAATAATATTGGAAATAATAAAATAAGATTAGATTACATCATCAAATTTTAGAGGGAAAAAAAAAAAAACTATTTTTCAACTTATCTCCCTATGGGTTAACTCAAATTTTGAGTGGAAACACTCGTTGGATGCAAAATTTGATTCCTAATCCAAAGAGTATCGGCCATGTTTCATACTTTTGATAGACCCTGCTACATGAAAAATGAGAAATACATGAAAATTTTCATTGCAATCACGTTTTTTCATGTATTTCTCATTTTTCCTGTAGTAGGGTCCATCAAAAGTATGCAACATGGGTACTCCTTGGATAAGGAATCAAATTTTGCATACAACGAGTAATCCTGCTCAAAATTTGAGTAAAACCTTAGGGAGATAAGTTGAAAAAGCAATTTTATTGTTTTTTAATCTTTTTACTTTTTTACTCCAAAAATGGTGAATCATCCCCCATGGTTGACATCATCATCTTCAATTATATTGGTTCTTATAAAGTTTATTTTGCTTGTACATTTTTCTTAGGAGGCCCATTTTAGACCTCAAAATTCCCCTAATGATTCCTCCATGCCTTTGTCCATTTTTTGTTGTTGTGCAGGGGAGCCTTGTTTCGAGGCTATGGCCACAATCTTCTTCTTTCCTTGTGGGCGAATGCTAATGCAAATAAATTTCTTGTTTTGGGAAACAATCTTACTGCGTTGTTTTGCAGTAGTCGAAGAGATGGAAGGAGGTATTAATACCTATAGTATCATGTACAAGTTATTTCCGAAATTAATAATAACAGCATGAGGCCTAGACTCATACATATCATTTCACCTTGAGAAGTATGGTTGGCCCAATAATACATCAGACACATCAAGAGGAGCAACATCACACAGTACCTCATCCATGAATGCCTTGATCTTGTATGTAAGGCGGTACTAATGTCGGACACGGAGATCTCTTCCTTCGTGAAGTCACCCAATGGTATACGACTGTGGGTGTTTTATGGTCTGTAGGCCGAGCCACTTCATGACCTTTGCTGAAATGAGGTTCTTTTAGCTTCTGCTATCGACAAGGAATTGTAGTGGAGAACCCTTCACCCACATCTGTGAATGCAAGAGGCGCTCCCCCTCCTCTGGATCCTCAAGATACTCCCATTGGATCTTGGTGGTGGAAACAATGGAATTGGGATCTACATCAATGATTTGTTTTCCTTTTTCATTTCCCTTCTCTAGTTCTGACTCGGGATCAGAACATGCATCTGATTTGAGTGCCTTTAGTTCGGCCACCAACGACTATTTGGCCTGACACTCATTTGTGCTGTGAGTGGGGCTATTATGAAATTTACACCACTTCACTGTGTCCTTCTTTGGATTTGTGGTGTTGTTCTGAGTTTCCCTGCTTTGGCCTCGCCCCTTTTTCTGTGGTTCGGGGGTGCCTTTCCCTAGCTTTGTATTCACAGATCCAAAGTCTCACTTCTTCTGCTTAAATTTTTTCTCGTTCTTGGCAGCATAGTGATATGTCATGCCAAGCGATGCAATGTCAAGGAACTCCATTTCCTCCTAAATGTATCTGTGCAGAAAACTACAGTACTTGAGCACCAAATGTCTTTTTGAATCTTTAATACCCAGCTTTTCTCATAGGGTATGGAACAGATTCGTGAGTTCTTACACATCTTGATCCCTTTCCAACCGCAGCATGGTCCATTGGATGTACTTGTCCTCATAGCTCCCCACAGGGTAATATTGTTCCTTGATGCCATCTTGGAATGAATTCCAAGTTGGTGCGGCTGAGAACAGAGAGGGTTCCCTCTCATCCTTTTGCTCACAGTAGGTTTCCCACCAGTCTTTGACATGGGGGGGTGGCTTTGGGGAGTGCAAAAATAATATTTTCTCGGTTGGAGAAATCATGGTCCGAGAAATACCCTTCCAGCAAATTCAACCATCTATCTACAACGTCTGCATCTATTTGGCCTTCAAATATAGGAATGTCAAAGTTGACTTGTACCTTGAAAGGAGAGGCGCCTCCAAAGTGTTTGTTGGATGTAGATGTGCCACCGGTGGGCAGTTGTTGAAGGATCTAGGAAAAGTTATCCATAATCGCGCTCCTCTGTTTCTCGAGGGCCTCCTCGAGCAATATTTTGATAGGATCTCCTGCTCCCTTGTCTCTCTTTTCTTCAGCCATGGGAGATCTTCAGGTTTTTCGAGGCTAACCTTGCAAGGGTTCAACCAGATCGAGCCCTAACTCCTTATACCCTGACCTTGTTGGGGACATGCAAAGAAAAATAGAGAAAGAGCAGACTGCTTTGATACCACTGATCCAGATTTATGCAAGAACGAAAAAAAATACACATATAACCATAAATACAAAAATGCGACGGAGATAACACTTCATTTCATTAATATCAAAGAACTGAAATTTGTTTACAGAAAAAATGGAAATAAACTAGCTAGGGCACTGGTAGCTTATCTCTAAGAAGAGATGTGGTGGCTACAAGCCTCTAAATTGTGTTACAATGAGGCTCGAGGGCCTATTTATTGTTGAGAAACAATGTAAAACCCTAAACATCCAAAAACCTAACCCTAGGAGATGAAGCACCAAAACTGTGGGCCTCATTTGCGTAAATTGGTACATCAATCTTCCTGGGGACGTAACTTTGGCATACGATATCCATTTGACACGCTCAATACCTCGTTAGAAATATCTATCCGAGGAATACAACTTTTGAGCAATAAAAATCAATTTATTGACCCATGTTTCTCCCGGTTTTCCCAAAAAACGTGGTTTAGGGCCTCAAAACGGCTCTAGAAGTTCAGGACCTGAAAAACTGCTAAAAATAGTAAGTTGTGCTAAAATTGAAAAACTGAAAGAACCGATGGTGGGGGTCCAAATGGAATAGGTGGGTGGCCACCAATATCCACGTGGATCATATTTTTTGCACAATCAATCTATATTAGCGTAATATAACTTCACAACACCTCAACTCAACATAAATAAGGTCAGGATATCCATAACAGTAACTAGATAACACGTTCACATCATAAACTCATAAAAAATTGTCATTCATGCATAACAATCACATATGCACAGTCAGTCTAGATTAGTACAACACAATATCACAAATATGTCGGCTCATTCACGAATGTAATAACCATAATCATCTTCATTTATGAATCCATATTAGCACGATACATATAACATCAATATCTTAATACAATAACCCTAATCATTAAGTTAACTAACATTTAACAACGACAAGTTAACATATAGCATACTCATCAACAACATATAACATAATAACCAAGTTAATACCACGCATGAATAACCAACCCATGGACATATGATCACGCTATTTGGCTAACATCTATCATGTATGTGACCATAACATCAATAGAATGAAAGGGTCGTATACACATAACCATATTGCATATAACTAAATTGATCAACTAGAATTTGTCATACATGTAACCGCAACAAAAATAAGATGAAAAGCATGTATTTAACCCTAATGCTTGTAACAACCATTAACAAACAAACCTCCATGTCAAACATTCAATACTTGTATGAATATTTTATCTTACCTCGATATCTAGTGCCACAAATTCACTTTGATGATCTGCATCTCCTGCTCTATCTCAGCCAACATATTAGCATCATAACATACCAAAAACATCATGATGACCTAATTTCATACAATGACTTCATGGAAAACAACCATAACCATGAAAATGCATGCATAACAACATATAGACAATGACATGCTTAACAAATTCATAACATAAATGCACTCATTATGATCACAGCAACAACAACACCATTAACTTCCACATGGAAATACAACCACAATAATGACCACCAACATGCATATGCAACAAGCACATAGACCACAAGAATAAGGAACACATATGAAATCATCATGTATGCACGACAAACACCTTGCAATGCATAAGTGATCATACACTCATGATGACACACTTCACAACAACATCATCCTCTTTCACATGGCGAAATCACTGCAACCATGACTGACACCATGAATATGCAACAATCATATAGACCACGAGGATGATTAACACATGTGCACCTAACATGAATGCATGAGCAACACACACCTCCCATCCAGTCCAAGAGGTGAACCATGCTTTGATACCACTCTTTAACACCCTCCTCCCATATATGCCGAAGTAACAGGCCAACCGGGGTAAACATGTGACAAAGAGTTACTATGATTTGATTAAACCTCCTAAGTGACCTTAAGGAAGTGGAACCGACAGAAAAACATAAAATATACCTTCCAAATCAGCAACAGAACTCCCAGGAGCCAACCCAACCACTCAAGCATCTATCCCCTGGGTCCCACTAAGTTTTTTGACCTTCAAACCCTTGAACGCTCCCACATCATAGGCATGGATGCATCTGGGAGGCTTTGGACGCTCCCACATCATATGCATGTGTGCATTTAGGGACATTTTCCCACATACCTGTGCTAGCATACCTGAGATTTGAGCTACTTTTTCAGGCCCAGATCTCAGGTCACTGCCCAGAACTGAATGACAAGTTCATAAATGAAATATAACAGTGAAACAATGGTGCACAAACAAACATTTGAACAAGGACTTGAATGGACCCCTACTAGCCATGACAGGAATTTCATCAAACATGTCACAAGGATTTAATCTACAGGTTTAAATAACACACCTAATCATATGGGTCTCTTACTTATATTAGAATCATTAAGAATCATTGGTCTACATCACATTAAATGCATTATAGTCTATTTAGGCATAGATACATTATTCATTTTATTATGAATAAAAACATGATGAGAGCCATACATCATCACCATCATAAAAGCAGTCGTCACTAACATATAAGAAACATAAATGACAAGCAAATAACATCCATATAAGCCAAAAAATAATAGTCATATTTACCCATCAATACATGGGGAAAAGAGCTCTTATTCCCATAAGAAAAATCAAACCAAGTCAGGGACTTCCACGTTCCACCCGACCATAGACATGGCTGAAAGAAACCTCTCTTTAGCTAGTCCCCCTCGTGCCATATTCCAAGAATGAATGTGGGATCTCATAAACCAAATTAGCACTTCTAAAGGCCAAACCACCTCAACCTTCAACTAGTGATTCCACCTCACGGTGGGACATCACAACCATCACTGATTGGTATCTACCCAAGATGTCCAGCCTCAAGAGAATTTGTCCCAACCAAGGCTTCTAGGACTAGTAACTCAACCCCAATCGTTACAAGGCTTCTAGGACTAATAACTCAACCCAAATATTTCCATCGGGATTCCAGATTATTTGTCCAACCAAGGCTTAAAACAACTAATAAATCAATCCACGGCTAAAGGAACATGAGAACAACCCAGAAAAAGAAAAAAAGAAAAAAAATTAAATTGACCCCACAACACCATGGCTATCCAGGAAATGGAAAGGCTAGGAAAATCCACTATCAATCCAGGAAATTCTGCATGTCAGTGAAATATTATGACCAAGAAACCACATGCATACACCACACATGAAAAAAATAGTGAGGAAAACATACATGCAACTCAGTACTTGCAATCAAAACATGTTTTAGTTGATGATCCTGATATCCTCTTGCATGTTCCTGCTCTTCCTTTTCCTTATTAATCCAAATAACCAAGTATGCCACACCCTCCAAGAGTGCTCCAATAAAACTCTAAGTATCCAAGAGTATGAGAGAGAGAGAGAGAATAATGAGACATCCAAAATTTCACTGAAAAAAATCCATGAAATGATCCTCAGAAGCCTTTTTATTAATGCGGCCTCTATTTTCTTCATTTTCCATTATTTTCCTCCTCACATGCAACGTGTGACCTTTCACCTCCCTTTTCTCCTAATCTCCATTATTTTCATAAATAAATCCAATAATGACACATTTATTTTCCAAATCCTTATCCATTTCCTTTGCCAATTTCCATAGCCATAATAAACCATATGAACACCCGCACTAGGATTTTTTTCCCAGCATTCAGCTTGGAATATGTGTCCCATGACCTTTGTCTTATATATTTTTACATGTATTTTTAACCAGGGATGTTACATTTTTGGTGGATCAGAAGGTTCAAAACCCTTCTCTTGAGGTTAATAATATTGCATGTAGCTTCATTTACAATGATTATGAGAAGAAAGGAATTATTTTTCGCTTTAATGACTTTTGGCCATCATCAAAAGCTCTTCAAGAGTGGGTTTATCAGAATTGATCTTGGGATGTAGAGATTCTTTTTGTTCTAATGTACTTTTTATTGTGGATTTTCAGAAGATGGAGGACATGAATAAGGTTTCTAACTAGGGTCCTTTGTTTTGGGGTTAGGTTGGTCCTTCCATTCAAACTTGGTTCCCAAACTTTAACCCCTTATTTATGCAATCTTTGGCAACCATAGTATGGGTTCGGCTTCCCAATTTTCCCGTCTAGATGTCTCACCCAGTTGTGTTGGAGGATATATGAAATTCACTTGGGTGTTTCATTTATATCAATTTTCAGCAGATTTCAAAAGGAATCATGACTTTTTTCTATGTATGTGTGGAAGTGGACACTAACAAACGCCTCCCAGAAAAAATCCTCCTCAAATGGAGAGGAAATTTTTTTAAACAACTAGTGGATTATGAGAACAAAGATTTTCATTGCAGAAATTATCGGCAACCTGGCCACCTTCCAGATGTCTTTCCTTATTTGAAAATTCACCCCTTGCAACCTAAAATCAAAAATAATAATCGTCGATGGAAAGATGATAAGGGCCCAAAACTTCTAAGTCCTTTGTAGCTCACAGGTCAGAAAAACCTCATAACTAGAATGCACCTAATGAAGGAACCACTCATCCAGACTCTATGCGGACCCATGATTTGACATCCCAACCAACATGAGAGAAAAATCACATATTGGCCAATTTATTACATGAGATAGTCAATATTTTGGGACCACAAATGAGTGGGCACAAATGCACCGTGACCATTCTGATAGTGATAAAAAGCCAAAAAATATGTTGGAGGCTGGAGCATGAGGCATTAGGGACATCTCAAGGAAATGCAATCGTTGTACAATCCGTGAAGGATATTTTTTGGAATTATGGATAATGTGTTGTCCTTGATGGCAACCAACTTGACAAAAATGTCCTTGATGTCAACATAATGATAATATGATGATTATGGAACTATTGCAGATTAGATGTTTGATGGTACATATATTTCAGAGGATATGAAAGAGAAATGGCATTTTAGTTATAGATAGATGACAAATGTGAATTTTGAAAAGCATATGTGGATCCTATGAAGAAGCATCACATACATACATAGTAACTATGAACAAAAGTCGCATACATAATTGGAACCATGGAAATCTAGATACCATGGGTCATTATTATGGTAATTTACCATAGTATTGTGTCGGCAATGTCTATTTTATCACGTCAAAAAATACTAACAACATTACCAAGGGATTTACCTAAGGTATTAGCTAAGGAAAAACCTATATAAAGAGATGCATATCAAGGTTCTATGTGTTCAAATAATGATTTATTCATGTGTGATCAGATTAGAAATAGGTGTGCGCTAGGGAGCAAGGAGAAGGCTCAAATATGAAAGTGAATTGAGTACTAATGCTTATACTTGATTGATTTGTTTATTTTTGAGTACCTAATGATGCAAAACCTATTTGAATGTGTTTGAAGTGATCTGTGTTTTGAAATTAAAATTTGTATAAAGTATGTTATGTTTTCAGTGAAGGTTGATCTCAATAATTTAAGATTTGTACACAAGATTTCTTCAGCAAGGCCGCGTACATACTAAGATATGCTTCAACATTATCGCATATAAATTTTGTGATGATTTATTCAGTATGTTTAAATATATATGTGGATTTATACATGGTAATCACATACACACACAGATATGTTTTATGGAGGTCATGTATATGTACTAGGGTTTGATTTTCTTCTTGATAATGATGACAATTGATGATGTAAGTACTATTTTCTACTATCTATCAATGATGTCTTGATAAGAATGGTATGTATTTTGCAGTGTTGATTGGATTGATTAGGTTGTGGCTTGGTATATTGATCAGTGATGTTGTTGCATTATGATTGGGTATTAAATGAGTCATTATTGATATATTTGTGATTATTTGTTGTTATGATTCAATTTTTTAGTGATGTAGTGATTGATAATGTTTCAGTAGTCAATGATTTGATATTGGTACCCAAATGTTATACATAGGAAGCACATACATATACGGGTATGCTTCAAAAAAATCGCGTATATATTCTAAAGTTAATTTTGATCATGGTTTGCAATGACAACACTTTGTTTCTGTGATGACTAACATTATTATCACTTAGTGAATGGTTGAGTATTAGTTTAAATGGTTCATTGGTCTTGATTTGATCAGTTAATTGTTTATTGGTAACTTGGAGTTAGTTCAAGATTCAGTGATTCATTTGCATCAGCGAGTCAACTTATTGGTTATATATTTTCAGTGAAGATTCACTGATTGTATTTCAGATTATATGATTCATTATTTCAATTTGGCATTTTGATTTGGGCTTATTGATACGGGTCCAGTGTGAAAAATTGATGAATGGTGGACAACAGGTTTTGATGTTCATTTTTTACGGGTGGATCTAGTGTGAAACATTTTGAAACGTGGTCCACAAGGTGTTGAGGGTTGCAACCTTCAGTGATAGAGTAGGAGCTCCCTTCCGATAGTAGTTGGTAAACGAGATCAGGTGGTTGTAGCTACCTTCCAGTGGGTGCTGGAGAACAAGTAGAGGCTGTAGCCTCCTTCAAGTGGGTGAATGTGTGCTAGTAAGATTTAATGTTGTTACATGATGTAATGAATGTTTTCTTTATGTAATAAGAAATAATATAGAGACGAAAACAACGATGGTTTTCTCCAACATTAGGTTTCCACCTAAAATCCTGGTGTTCATATGTGCTGATATGTTTCTTATGTGTTGTGATTTATTTTTTCTTTACTTCATACTGGATGGTTCAATGGTTAAGTTAACTCACTAATCGAATTTATGACAAATTAAGAAAATTGGATATGCACGTGTTTATTTCACTAAAGTCACATACACATGCGGGTTGCATGAATGATAATAGAGTACACTTTTTTAATATGAAATTAAAATTAAAACTGAATTAAAAATATTGATTCACCGCCCACTAATTGATACTTTTCATAGCGTAACAAATACTTCCATTTCAGATCACCCACCCCCCCTCCCACCCTTCTCAATATTTTACCTGACAATTGGAATTAGATCAGGTTCCTCATAAGAAGCTTGATCGCTTAAAGGGAGATCTAAAGGGAGAAGGAAGATGCAAGGAGTATTTTTTGCAAAGCCAAATTTGTTTAATGGAACTAATTTTGTGCTTTGGAAGGTCATATTTAAAGCATATTTGCAGGCACTAGGAGTTGACATATTGGGAATTGTGGAAGGTGGATATCAGTTTCCAGCCTCCATTCCCACAAATGATGTAGGAAAGAAATGATATGAGAATAGTGCAAAGGTTGTAAATGCTATCTTGGTAGGTTTTCTTAGTTTGTGAAATTCATGCAATTGAGAACTGAAAAGGAAACCTAGGATAAGCTTGTTCAAAGTTATGAAAGTGACTCTAAGGTAAAAAATTCTAAACTTCAAACATATATAATTCAGTATGAGATTCTTAGAATGCATAATCATAAAAACATTGCATGCTTTTTCCTTAGAGTAGACAAAATTGTTAACACAATGAAAGGTCTTGGTGACAAATAAAGGATACTATTGTTATTGAAAATATTTTGATATCACTAACCCCAAATTTCGATTCCAAATTCTATGCCATTGAAAAAATGCAGTATTTGAAGAATCTCACTATTGAAAAAATTCATGGGATCTTAACTGCTTATGAGATGAGAAAAATGGATACATCATGCATCAGAGAAGAATTATTCAAATCCATAAACAAAGGGAAAGAAAAGGAAGAGGCTAAAGATCAAAGTTACATTTCAGATGAAGAAGAAATGAATTTTGTACAGAATATCCAAGTAGGAACTGGTAGGCTCAAAGGTAAGCTTCCTTTCAATTTTTTTTCCTGTGGAATATTGGGTCACTATACAACTAGGTGTATTTATAAACAAAATCACAAAAAATGAAATAATGTTTCAATGAAGAATGTCAAAAGGATGAAATCTCGAAGTTGCAAAACACTTTTTTCCAGATGGCCAAAATTTGGGTGAAATTTTTAATTTCTCGTTCGAGAAAATAGTCAACTCAATTTCTCGACTGATATTTTTTAGAACTCTCGTCCAAGATATTTTTAATGTTTCGCCCGAGATTTTGATTGGGCTTGACCGGAGTTAAAATACTCTCGGACAAGAGTTAAGTATTTTCTCGTCCGAGAGTTTTATTAACATAAACCCTTGGGTAAACTCTCGGACGAGAGTTGTAAAACTCTCGACCTAGAGTTGTTTTAACTCTCGTCCGAGAGTTTTATTCTTATAAAAAAACCCCAAAATCATGTCTCCCCCGACATTCTGCAAACATGTACACTAGAGCATTGTCGTTTTTGAGCCACCGTGAGCACCAGCGAAAAATTGGATATCTAGCCAGTAAGTCTCGAAAATGACTTTTTTTTAAGGTAAATTTTATTCTGTGGGCTACGTTCTCAATCACAGAATAAAAAAATCAAATGCAACCATATATACAGGTGCTATTTGCATTATATGCTTTGTATTACATTTTTCATTGAAAGAAACATTTAAATAGATGAGCATTTTGAGTTTCTCCACGAAGGTATTGTGCCATTAAATAAATTGTTTGAAATTATGAAACCTATAGAAAAATTTACAAGGCCTCCCACCTCTGGAGGTATGTGCCCGCAGAGCCTGTTATATCACTCATTTAAATCTTCAGCTCACACCTTGCCTTACAGTCACTCATTTAAATCTTCAGCTTACACCTTGCCTTACAATCAGGGTTCTAGGACAGAGTAACTCACTCATTTAAATCTTTGGTTGGAATTAATGAGCAAGGAAAAAAACTGAAATAGTGATGGTTGGTAAGAACCATTTTCTTTTCCTGTACGCCTCTTGCATGGAGGATTTGGTTCACGGCTGAAAATTTGCTGAGGTTTGAGAGGTTGAGTGTGGACTTCATGGAGGATATCAGGCTACCATACTAGGGGAGGTGCTTCGATGTGAAGTTTCAGGTTGGCAAGAACCATTGTATTTTCCTGTACACCTCTTGAATGGAGGATTTGGTTCACTTGGAGAGGTTAGGTTTCGTATTTTGTAAATGTTTGTAGCTTCTATGGGGTTAGGATATATCTGGGTGAGTTTCGGCTATGGATATACTGAAAGAATATCGTTGTACAGATATTGGGTATGTCTCTACTGGAAGTAAGCTAGAATATAGGAGGATGGGAGGAATATTGTGAATGCCAGCTTGTCTTGTTTTACATTCTCTGTTCTAATTTCCTTTCATCTTGTCGGGGTGGTTGACCATGTGAGCTGAAAGTATGGTCATTTGCTAAATATGAAATCGACATGAAGGTGTGGGGGGTTTTTTGTCTGGAGTATGGTTGTTGGTTTATTATGGGAGATTGCAGTATGAAATCTGAACATTGTATGCTAATTCAAATTTCTATCCTATTTTTCTTTGATATCTACATTCTGCTTGCAATATTTTCTATGCATTCAAGATATATGATGAAGGTGATCAATGAAAAACAGCAGGAATACGATTCCTACTGATAAGAATTCAAAGTATGTGGTGAATATTATTTTGACATATCTATCTAAATGGCCCATCATTTGGCGTAAATGTTTGGATTCATTCATTATCTCTCGGCCCTGCAAATATTTCGGGTTCCATATTTGCTTCCGGTGGTGGCAATGTGAGGGATGTTGTTGTTGTTTTTGTTGTTAGTTTGGTTAGATTAGAACCTATACTCATCTCTAGTTTTTCTGATTATACTACCTACTCACTTCATCTATTCTGAAGAATTGGCTATTTCCGGTGCCTGGTTTCTGCTTCAATTTTCCCGCTTCAATTACTCTTAACTGCTTTGCTAGTACTTCTTCCAAGTATATGATATAGATCTATTAGGAGGTATCAAAGTGGGTTGTGTCTTGTACTGGGATGTCATTGATATTAAATTCCTAGGAACAAATATGCGTGGATTTAATGATCTTGGGCCTTGTACTAATTGGGTTGGTGTATCCTCTTTATGGATAATTAACCATATCTTGCTTTATCCTCAGAAGTAGCCATTTTTGGTATTAGGATATAAGGTCTCCTGGCTATATTTCGTATGTCTACTGTTGTCCTAGATATCCTCGAGATCGGGTGGGTGAATAATATTTATGGAACATATGATCTCTGATTAAATTCCTAATATAGCCATAGTTGGCATGCCTTGGGTGTCAGTGTCTTAATTTGTATGGGTGGGAAGTACGTCACATGTCCTCTCCTTATCAGTAGGATAATCAAAGGGAGGGGGTCAGAAATCTCTATTCCCTATTTAATATCCATATTCTGAGGTGGTGTATTCTTTTAATTAAATTTTGCGGGATTCGGGCCCATTATTTGTCTCCGACGAGGATGGATGCATACGATATTATTTCGTCCGATACATCTGCACATGGGGCATTCATTGCTGCCACGATGGCTACCAAAAAGGAACACATGGGGGTAATGAGTCTACATGGAGGGATGACGTGGATAGCGTCTTAATTGCATAGACCTGTGCTCAAGCACAGAACTTAGCTTTGCAGAAGTTGATGAAGCACTGTGGTATTCTTTCAGAAGAGACTCATTCGAGGATACTCAGGGACATTTAAGGTGTAATAGAAGACAAAAGGAAGTTGTACACAAACCTACACTGGAGGTTAAACAAGTTATTTTTTAATATGATGATTTATGGGGCCGCGTTGCAAGTCTTCAAAAAATAGCCTTGATCAGTCGTTGGCTCTTCTCTGATATGGGGGAGGTGGAGATGGTCGAATGGGTTAAGATCTTCTGGTGCCCTTTACTGGGTTACAACCCAAAATTTAGCAGAATGATGGGATGTTTGTTTAGTGTGCATTCCATGCACGAAGATGACTGTAATAAGATTATGGTTCGAACATGGGTTAAAGGCCGCAACTTCATGCAGCTTATGCCCTGGTTTCTTGGTTTTAATCCAGTGATTGAGGCTCCAAAAATAAAGTTAGCGTGGGTGAAGTTGTCGAGATTACCGTTGGAATTCTAGACCCTCAGGGCTCTTAACGCTATCGGAAATAGTATTGGGTGTACGAAGCATATTAATCCTAGAATTATAGGTACCAATGATAAGAGTATCGCATGGATACTGGTGGAGTTATCTTTTGCTGGTGGCTTGCCAGGGGACGTTGATCTGATTTGGGGACAACATAAACATCGAAAACATGTGGAATGCTAGGGTGTGCCGTTCCGATGTTTAATATGTCATCAAACTGGACACTTAAATAGAAGATTCCCTTATCGGAATATGAAATGGTGCAGGAGAGGATCACATGGCAGCAAAAATTGGGTGGCTCCGAAGGGTTATTTTGGCTCGGACTTATCGGGTAATTCTTCAATTCCATCATCGGATAGTGATAGGTCTACCTACTCTCATTTGTATCAGACCCACAGCCCTTCCTCATTCTACAATACTATCACAAACATCACCCTATCTCCTCGTAATGCTCTTGTTGATCCTCCCCCTCTGGCTAAAGATACTTCTACGATTGACGAAAGAACATTTAAAGTAAGTCATGTTAATGACTTGATTGATAAAATTGTTGAACCTCCTATTATGCCATCTGCAAACGTACCAAAACATGTTGATCCTCCTATTATACCGGCTGCAATTGTACCATATAATGCTGACCCTCCTATTATGCCATCTGAAATTGCACCATCTATTGTTGATCCTCCTATTTTGCCGTCAGAAAATAAGCCATCATATGATTCTTCGTCTATGGCCCCTCTGGAATGGGCATCTCCTTATTCCTCTCATGAACATGAACTGGGTGATATTATGGAATCTCCAAAAAATATAGTCAGAAGTGACTTAGAATATTTTCTTGGTAATCCACAGCTTGACCTCACTACTTTGACTATATTTAATAAAGCCCCGATGGATCCCCAACCCTCCATCTCCCTGGCGTCGGCCTCCAATATTACAGTTAGGAAGAAATCTAAATCAGGCACGAGACATTTCAGGGGTTTTCTCAAATCTAAATCATTATTCCAGGGAGACTTATGTGATTTTTGGGAGGTTCCTATTTCTGCCATCAATGATATTCAGGCCCTTAGAGCAAGCAGCCCAAGAAGGGTACACAAATGAATTCTATCTTATCGTTGAATATAAGGGGGATGGGCGACCCTTCTAAGCATATATGCCTCTGAGATATATTTTCTAAGGTTCAACCATGCGTGGATTTAATTCAAAAAACATTGTGTAATCATTCACATGCCATCTCTATATTATTGAGCATTAGACCAGGCTAGCACATTGTTGGCGTGGATTCTATTGGACGGGCGGGTGGTATGATGGTTATATGGAACCTTCTGTTGGTTAGTTTTCAAGCGTTCAAATTTTTCGACGAAATCGTGCTACATGGATCTATTAGAGGATATTCCGCAAATATTGTTCTAATCAATCTTTATGCGCCCTGTTATAATCGGGAAAGTTTTTGGGATCGTATGATTTCTTCCAGGATTCTTAATTTTGACAACCTCATTCTTTTTGGTGATTTTAACTCAACCTTGAATGTTGATGAATCATGGGGTCTGAAAGCGTAGTTGGACCCACTTGCTGATAAAATCGAAGGCATGTTTTATGATGCAGGTATAGTGGACGTTAAGCTTGTTCCTATGGTTCCGACTTGGACAAATAGGTGACAACTATAGGAATACATTGGAAAATTACTTGACCGGGCCATGGTCAAAGAATATCTTTGTATGCTCTTTGGC
Organism: Pinus albicaulis; assembly: GCA_034641835.2. Taxonomy (NCBI): domain Eukaryota; kingdom Viridiplantae; phylum Streptophyta; class Pinopsida; order Pinales; family Pinaceae; genus Pinus; species Pinus albicaulis. The sequence goes on along the minus strand of CM076579.1, from coordinate 1,129,175,304 downwards.
AATATGAGATCCCAAGTGATCTCTTCTTCTATATCAAATCATATAACTATTGTATTATTATGCAGGAGTGAACCTAAATAGAGAGGGCTACCATTTAAGTTCAATCGGGTCTGGCTAGACGATCATGAATTCAATAGCATTGTTTGTAATTTCTAGAGTAAGGAGGATCCAAAAGGAATTTTTGGAGGATGGGAAAGTTTTTCTGGAAAGCTACAACAATTAAAGATTATAGTGAAATAGTGGGAAAGGAATAAGAAGGAAGCTCTGCGAAGGGAGCTAAAGAATATTGAAGGAAAAATTACACAGATATATGATGACAAGAGGATACACTCCCCAGACCAGATGATATATAATAATCTGGAGAGCCTTGAAAATCATAAAATGGAAATTTTAAAAATACAAGAGATGACATGGAAGCTCAAAAGCAGATTACAGTGGTTAAAAGAGGGTGATTTAAATACATAATTTTTTCACCAACATGTAAATTGCGGGAGGAATAAATTCTATCTGGCATATTGAGACTCCGGATGGTGAAAAGAAGTATAAAAATGATGAAATCCAACAAGCAACCCTCAAACACTTCTCAGAGTTCTACGTAGATGATAAGGAGATTGATCATCGATGTCAAACGTGGCTTCTTGAACAGATGGCTTTCATGTTTGATCAAAATGAAAATAAAATTTTATCAAAAGTGGTGACTAGAGATGAGGTTGAAGAGGTACTTAAATCATTTTCCCATGATAAAATCCCAGACCCGAACGACGGGCCTGCGGAATTTTACATTCATTTCTTTGAGTTGTTGGGGGATGAGCTGCTTACTATAGTTGAATAGGTTCGGATTATGGTCTATGTACTGGGGGATATGAATTCCACTTTCTTGACCATTATTCCCAAGACATCTGATCCCAGTTTTTTTATTGACTTTCGCCCCATAGCATTATGTAATGTTGTATACAAGATCTCATCTAAAATAATTTCAAATAGGATCCGTGGTGTTTTATCTTCTTGTATATTTGTGGAACGGTATGGCTTCTTTAAGGGGAGGTCAATTCACGATGTTGTGGCCATTGCTCAAGAGGTGATGTGCTTGGTTCATGTGAATTGTCTTCATATTGATATGATTGTCTGCAATTCAATGTTGCAGTTCCTGTCTCCCCCGACATTCTGCAAACCCTTGGCCCACGCAAACCTGTACACTAGAGCAGAACAAGCCCTATCGTTTTCGAGCCACCTCAGCGATCACGTATGTTGTGAGCACCAGCGACAAATTAGATTTTTAGCTAGGTAAGTCTCAAATTTGTTTTTTTTGAATGGAATTTCTCAGCCTGATGCCATAAATTTCCTGCGAAGAATTAAAATTCAACATGTAAATTTCCTGCGAAGAATTAAAATTCAAAATGTACCAGGGGAATTAATGATTTTATAACTTCGGTGGAAGATGGACCATCCATGAATAATGGGAATAAGGTCCACTATTGCATAAGTAGACCTAAAACCTCTACACTCCCAAACGGAAGTGCACAACTCATGCAATACTCTTCCCAGTTGCGAAAATCGTTCCCTAAGTTGAAATATGCTCTATGGTCATGGATTCCAGTTGGTTGTAACCCCACCAAACCCTCGCTAGTCGATGCAAATCGATAGGTAGCAACCCAGGTCAATTGCGAGTCAAGTGTCGTTTGGGTTACCAAGTGAAAATAACACATAACTAAACCGATTCATTTCCTGCCTTATCACCATTATCTCACCTTAATAAAGAGGATTTACTAGAAGGTTAAGGGATTTTGGAGAATTTAGGAACAGCTTGTTTACACTCTTGTTCAAGATGTTCATCCTTGATAGAGATTTTCATTGTCGTTGAGTGCTTTTCATCAACATAGAGCTTGACTAATTTTTGCATAGAGATTTTCCTATTTGTTTGCTTGCATTTGTCCATTCCACATTATAGGTTTTGATCCCTTCGACAGACTAACCCCTGATCCCTTCCTGGGTGATTCTTCTACTGACTGCGCTGACCATAGCCCAGGCTCAACAAAAATGGCGGGGATGACAGAAAAGGGGCAAAAGGCCCTAGATCTCTGACAGGTAACAATGAGTATGTTTGCATGTCACAATGATAATACCAACCAAAAATCAATGGGTAATGTCTCTAACAGAGCACCATGAGTATGTTTCCATGTCACAATTATAATAATAATTAATACCAGCGTCCAAATTCACCTCGCTTGCCATTGCAAGAAAATGGGTGCCCCTGCAGGAGGGGATTGGAAGAAACTACCTTGCACCACCTTGGATTCTTTTCTGTCACCATAGAGTTATCTCTAATTATATATTCTTTAATATTTTGTTGATTCTCCTGAAATAGCACCCGAATCTATGGTTTTCTTCTTCAAAGGGATAATACATGTCTCCCTATAAATGAATGTAACTGTGCATGATAAGGGGCTTTTGGTCGATACATTAATTTGTCTTCTAATGCCCAACAGGGCTTCATGCCTCTCGCTCACAGTCTTCTCTGTAACTTCACTCTTGGGCTAATAGTTTGACTTGGAAACTTGGAAATGTTTCTATCTGAGGTTCTTCCTGTGCTTTTTATGTGAGGTTAAGTATTCTGTGGGCTACGTTCTCAATCACATAATAGAAAAACAAACGCAACCAGATGGAGTGATCAAGAACAGGACACTGACTCATGGATTTTATGTGATTTGGGTTAGTCAGATTACAGATAGTATAAATGAATGTTTCCTCATATCTGCATCTCATGCTCATACTTTGCTTCATTTATTCACTGATACAGACCAAAGTGGAAGTTTCCTTGTTATCAAACATGTTTCTCAACTATAATTTTTACCCTCTCCAGTTTTACCTCCATGAGATATGCATGTATCTATGTCTCTTGTTGGTACCCATTTCCTTTTATTGAGCAACACAGAATACTTGTTAATCTGATCTATGGACTCAACAAGTAGGTGGCTCCTTCTAGGGGATATTTCTACAAAATATGTGGATCCATCACGATTTACATGGATCAATAAACAAGTAGGCAAAAAATAGAGCTACATAAATTCAGTAGAGTACCCTGTGACAAATTACAACTTTAGAGACAAAATCATAAAATCATCATAATTAAAACTATAATTATAAACAATTATTTTTGTATCTTTAGCATTCAATCAAAATCATCACCTTTGGATGAGTAAAAAGAGAATATACTTGATTTGAATCACATTGAGTAAAATAATAACACACTAGATATCATTGAATGTAAGGCTATCATGAAATGGGTGGTACAATAAGCATATAAAGTTTCTCAAACGAGAACTATCACATATACATTAGTCTTGAGCATCACAATTAGTGTTAGACACTTAAATTTCCATACAAAGGATTAAAAAATTTATGAAAAAATAAATTCATTCAAACATGTAGGTTAATAAATAATTAGATAAGATTTTATGGCAAGTTGAATTTAAATCTTTTGAATCAAAAGAAACAAAATGACAGTACATAATAGTATTCCATCTACTGTTTTCTGATAGTAAATGGGTATAATGCACCAGATAACTCAAAATATAGGTTGATAGAACCTCTGTGATATTTGGAGTCTGCACTACTTGTCGGCCTACCTTTTGAGCTGCTATTGATATTGTACATCTTATTAAATCTGAAATAGAATAAAAGATCTAGGAGACATAACAGAATGGGAATGTAAGTCCTTTATATTGGATCAGAAAAAGAGAAAAGAGCAACATGTGCAAAAGAACATAAAGGAAACCACAAGACTTTCTGGTTCAACATGGATATTTCTTGGGGTCCAGATTCATTCACATGTATTTGAAAATGCTGACATGCTTGAACCAAAAAAGGAAGAGAAATTCAAATGTTTTCCTAGTTGTTTAAAATATTATTTCTACAATAAATAAATAAAAAAAATTAATGAATACATGGGCCTGAAAGGGCTTACATATCAAGTGTGATAATACATGAATGGAACCCCATCTTGATGTACAACGTTCTCCATCCTCAACACTTCACAAGGATTTGTTATAAATATCCATTAACTAAGATTCCATTTCTCTTGAGGAGGAATATTTCACCAGAACATCAGCTGTGACTATTGATGGTGACTACAAAACAATAGGATGAGGAACTTAGAAAGAAGATGAATTGAGGCAATGGCCTCTTTTCTAGTAATGATTATTATACAAGGTTATTAACCCTACAAAATGATGATTTTCCAACTCCGTTAATAAAAAAATTCTACCAATCCAGTGACAATAGATCTAATGATCTTGTAGTATTTCATGATTGGGGTCATAATAACCAATCAAAGAAGTATAGCAGAAGTTGTGAGCAATTTGCAATTTCAGCCTCAAAACATACCTTGCACAACTTATTTTATTTCTATTTTAGGATACCTTTCCTTTGGTTAGCAAGCTCATATATATTTAAACTTTATTTTGGGATTGTGTTCTAATGCCCGTTAATAACACGTTGATCTATCCATAACTGGGTAATACTACAGTAGAGGAACAATAAATGTAGGAAATAAAGTGGAATCACATTGTGTGAAACACTTGTAACCCTTGCTAGTATCGCTTACAGTACTACAACATAAGACAATACTTGCAAACAAAATCTCACCTCCATGTACCTTTAGGAATATAGGAATTCCCCTAGGTATACATGAAGCCCTATTTCAATAGGCTAACCAACCGTCTTATTGCTCCAAAAGACGTAGAACAACACTCGAGGAGACCACTCACTAATACTTAGGTAGTCAAGTTGTACAACTAGAGGAATGATTGACCCACCTTAGTTAGTGCCATGAGATATTATGCCATGTACTATTGTCGAGCCCTTTTATATCAAGGAGCTATACTACCTGTTATTCATCAATTGATGACATGACTGTCGATTGATAATTTGTTTTCTAATTTGTTTATGAGGGGAAAAAATTTTATTTGATACTATAGCAACAATGGCATCAGGCGAGCCCTCCAGAGACCTCTCCATGAGAGGAGGATTATCAAGTACATTGATTTTTTAGTTATGTCATGTTTTCAAGTAGGTTATATTTATTTTTCGTTGTGAAAAATTGATTAATGTGAAATTTTTGTTGTCCTGCACAGGTGGACGCACTCATATGACTCGTGCGCCCAGACACCAAATCGAACAAGAGGAGCCCCATAGACCTGTTCCCATTCATCCCCAATTTCATAGATCCCTTTCTGAGGGGTATATTATACACGGTATAGGTACACATTAGATTGCTAGTTAAAATCTTTAAGTTTACGTTATATTCAATGTTGAACAGGTGAATTTTTTTTTCAAATGACATGTGTTTAATGTGAAAAAATTATGCTCCATAGGTGCAAATGTAGGAGTTAGGGTTAGCCCTATTGCTGGTGAGGGACAAAGGAGAACAATGTCTCAGCCTGTGCCATCCATCCCACACTTGGATAGTTCTCGTTTAGGTAAAATCTAAAGGAAATTTTATTGTTTGATGTATGTTTAATATGAAACTTATTGTGTGTCTCATGTACTTGTGTTATAAAAAAATTTAATGTTTTGTACAATGGCTAGTAGAGACCTTCATTCCTCGGAAGGGAACAATCCTAGTTCGATGAGCAAAGAGGATGAGATAGTTTTTCCACGAGGTATTTTCAAATGACTAGACAAGTTTTTTAAATACAAATTTTCCTTATAAATTATTAATTTTTAATATGTGCAATAATTTAACATGTTAGAAGTGGTGTTTGTCGCCCTCCTAGGGGGAGAGGTCGTAGGGTTCATGAGTTTGCTCGAAATCTGAGTTATGGTCCCCTTTACACCCATTCTGGTGATATTCCTGAGGAGATGCCTTGGAAGCTACCATCTCCTTACTTACTGTTGATGGGATGAGGGAGCATTCCATGAGATTGCGCAATGAATTTCAAAGTTGCAATATCTCTACCCCTAGTCGAGATTGTCTCCAAATTGTTTTGCACAATTTGGAGAGTTTGATAGAGAATTATCGTGGGTTTGGACCATCAACCCAAGTTTTTTTTGACATGATGCGTAGGAGGAGAGCGTCAGTGATTGGTATCCACTCCTACAATGAAGTTAAAAGTGAGGTCACTAAAGAAATGGCCTTGTCATTATTTGACTTGCGGCCTGAAGACAAAAAACATCTGAAGATTGCAAGGTTCAATTATCCCAATATTACACCTTATATTTATGAGAAGTTCCTGTATGCCTACGGGAAGTTCCCAAATAATGATGAGGTGCCGCAATATTTTGTTAGGATTTTTTATGCTCAATTCTGAGAGCACATGGACCCTAACTATACAAATGCGGGGTCCAAATTCTATGGAGCTAGAAAAGGTCGTACATATGAATGACATAATACTATGTGAGATGTTGGGTTCAAGCCTACAACACCTCGTTTAGCACATCGACCACCTAGGGTAGTTACAGTTCCAAAGGAGTTAGCCCTTATCTCTAGTGTTGCATCTTAGATGAGGGAGAAGAAACAAGAACATATTGCAGTTGCTTTAGGAGGGGTGGACGTCGGCTTAGGGACAAGCCAACCTTCATCTAGTACAGGATTTCGTTCATTTGTGAGTATTCCAAATGACGTGTTGAGGGAAATGGAGTGAGATGAGCTTCTGGAGTATTTATCCTCCTATAGAGACCACTATGAGCGAGCCATTAGACAAAAAATACACACCATGGGTGAGGTATGTACAAGCATGTTTTGATCTATTTTAAAATACACATTTATAATATAAGCTAGAGTGCATGTAACATGTTTTTTTGGTGTATATAAATTTAGTCTCCAAAAACTTACGCCAATATATTTATTTAACTTATGTAGTTTACAACATTCTTAGAACAACATTGCTTTGCCCCTGATCCTCATTTTGTAGATCATGGACATGATCATGTACAGGTGCCACATTCATTACTATCTATCTATATTTTTGTACGTCAAATTGAAAATGAATTTATGTCACATAATTTTATATGGTATGAGTCTTAATAATATGGAATTTTCAGGTTAGCGCTAGACATGAAGGGCTTCCTGAAGACATGATACCTTCATATGTTCCAGTGGTCTCACATGTATTATCTATCTAGATTTTTACATTAAATTGCAAGTGACTTTAAGATGAACATAATTTTATATGGTGTAACTCTTAACATTATTGAATTTTCAGGTATGTGCTACACATCAAGGTCTGCCTGAAGAGATTATTCCTTCTCAGGTTCCAGTCGTGACACAGGTATCAATACTTTTTGTTAAGAATATTTATTGTGTTTATTATATTTATTTTAACAAAATTTTCTATTAACTTTGGTTTCTACTTTTCAGGCTACATATAAGATTGAGATGATTCAAACTGAGCCCCAAGGAGATCGTGTAGGATTTGGGTCAGAGAGTCTACATTAAACCATGGTAACCTCTTACCATTTCTTCATTGGTATCATTGCCACATTATAAACAGGATATCACAGAATAAACACTATGAATTTACTTTTGTTGCCAAAGGTTAATTTTTTGTGTTTGTTATGCAGGTTGGACCTCAAAAAATATTTGTGGTTCGTAGAGATGAAGATGATGCATCGGTTTGCAATAATGCTGAAGAATATGATTAATATGGTCTTGAAAGTTGGAAAGTTGTTGATTTTGATTTAGTTAAGTTGATATTCGGTAAATTCATATGGAACAGAAAATGGAGGAAAATACAGTGCATATGGAACAAAAAAGGGAGGAAATTTCACTGCATAGCTTGCTTAGTAGTGGTTATCATGACCTAGGTCACTTCAAACAGTTTGATAGTGTAAAGGACCCTATGGATCACTTCTACCACCAAGAAACAAACCAGGTATACATTTATTAAAGGGAATGCTCTTCTCATCCCTTTTTGTGGTTTTTGTTGCCAAAAGAAATGTTCTTTTCCATGTTTATGGGGTATTATTGAAGTTTTTAAATTTTTTTTCACAGCATATTAATAAGCGTAAATGGATGAAGAAATTTCAGCAGGAATGGAACATTCTCCAAGAGAACTTGCCAGGTTTGTTAGATGGAAATCATAATGTTTACATATATTGTTAGGGAATAGTTTATAGGAATTTCTTTCATATCCTGATGTGATCAATAGTTGACTCATAATAGCAAAACTTTATTAGTTTTGGGACATCCAAAATTCATAACCTTGGTATAGAAATTCTTTGAACAAGTGTACAGTATAATGTATAACAATTAGTACTGTAGGTCCTTACATACATGTGGAGCATGATGGTCTGTGGATGAGGGCATGGAAGTAGAGTATAAAAGAGGGTCAACCAATACTTTTATAGGCTTTCAAATTTTACCTATTTTTTCCCTATTTATATTGTATAGTATCGGGTATGTGTGTATCTTTGCCTAAGAATTTAAAGTTGTATTTTGACATTCAACTTAAACAATTCAGAATGGATATATTTAAGGTTTTTTTGCAAGAGTTGATTGATGATATCACTTACATTTTATTGAATGTCTTGTAGAACTACAGTGAAGATGGAAGATAGACAACCAAATTTTTTTGATCGCCTTCTTGAAGATGTTATTCATATGATATTTGGCACCATCTGCGATTGTAAATCTCTAGTACGATGCATGGTTGTCTCTCGGGGCTTTTTCAGACATGCAACATGCATTGTGCCAGACACAGCTAGCACCTCAATTCAATATGAAGGACATCATATTTATGCATTATTTCTTGAGCCTACACTCTAGAGCAGACCTTCCTTAGACAGTGTAAGTATGCAATCGAGATTCATATGAGATTTCAGAGGATGGATTGTAAGCCCATGGTTACTCCTATGATATCAAATTTGAACTTATCAGCAGATTAAATTTAAAATTTGGTAGATCCATCAATTTATAGACAGTTGAGAGGTTCCTTTATGTATCTAATGAATTCTAAAACTAATTTTTAATTTTCAGTAAAAACTTTGATCCATAGTCAATTCACTAGGTTACTGCAAAACATGTGCTGCAATACTTGAAGATCATAGTGCACTATGGTTTGACATATGCTGGAGATGAAGAATTGATGCTGCATGGTTTTGTGGATTCTACCTAGGCTAGTCATGCAAGTGGCAAGAAGAGTTCTTCAGGGCCTTGTTTTAGTTTGGGTTCAATTCTGATATCCTGGTTCAACAAGAATCAGACAACAACATCACTTAGTTTGACAAAAGAAAAATCCATCGCAACCGGCGATGCTAGTTGTGAATCCATCTGGATTTTCAAGTTAATTGAAGATTTGATCAATTGGATGTTGGAGCCTACTGTGGTATGTTGTGACAATTAGAGTGGTATCAGACTCTCTGATATTCCAATGTTACACTAACCATTCCAAGAACAAATATCTAGCACCATTCCCTCAAGGATCGAGTTCATATAACAAGTTAATTGCAGAGTTGCCCTATTAGATATTGGAGCCTACAGTGGTACACTGTGACAATTGGAGTTGTATCAAGCTCTCTAAGAACCCAACATTTCAATAAACGCTCCAAGCACATAGATATCCAATAGAATTTCCTTGGGAACAGAGTTCTGAAGAGTGCAGTGATACTAGAGCATGTTCATTCAAATTCAAAGTTATGAATGTTTCAACAAAAGCCCTAGTTGGGGAGAAGTTCAAGAATTTGACTAAGAGACTCAAACTAGTGGAAAAATGAAAACACTTTCCTCACTAAGAGGGAGTGTAACATCAGATCCTTGCTGGCGTAGCAGTTCCAGCAGAAAGAAACATAATTCTTGTACAGACAGCATGAGGGAGTAACAGATCAGAGGATGGTGCAGCACTAATGTTCTTGAGAGCAACATTGGAGCAGCTATGTACAAGCGAATGAGTGAGGGTGCAACAGATTAGAGGATGGTGCAGCCCTAGTGTTCTTGAGAGCAATGTTGGAGTTATGTCAGAGAGAATGAGTGAGGGTGCAAGAATGCCTTAACTTAACGCACCAAGCTCTTCTAGTTATATTCGTAGAGATTTTTTCATGCTCTTAATATCATTAGAGTAGGGCACGGATCGCTATGAAAACTAGGGCACTAGCATGGGGAGTTGGTAAGGGAACAGACCCAAAGGAGGATTACGCATACATGAATGCCACAGCTATCCTCCAGTCTGGGTGCAATATCTTTGGCACTTCTATCCAAATAAGAGGGAGTGTTCGCTAAGTGGATTAGGGTTAGGGTTTGACTAAGTCACCTTGTGCACTTCATATATGTGAACAGATGCATTATATCTTCCCTCTTCTTCATATTTTGTAAAGGAGATGTAGGGTGCGCCTTTGTGTTCGTTAGTAAGTTTTGGATTTTTTATTTGAGCTTATACATTGTAATTTTCTTCTTTAGAGTTTGAAATAGAATACAGATGCATTCTTAAATGGTTCTGTTTAGCGTATTTTCACTGTTCATAATTTCCAACAGTATGTGTTTGTAGATTAATGTGGCCCAGATTAAGATTGAAGTCGTTCAAGTTTTAAGCTACCTAGGTTTAAAGTTGAGTTTCATGAGTGCAGCAGAAAATGCCTTATCACCCTTTCAAATTTAACATGCATATCTATGGCAAGAGAAAGCTTACGCCAGGGATTTGGAAGCTCTTATGGGGAGGAATCCAATAAGGGCAGCACACCATGTACATCTTCTATTTTTTTTCATGAAGGATATTGAGACCATATGAGGCCATTTACAAATTTGGATTGTACGTTGTAGAATGCATGCCACGTTCAAAATAGGATCCTTCTTATCTAAATTTCCCTTGCATAATTATCTAAAGGATCAGATCCCTGTGTTATTTGCATGAAAATATAATTAATCTGCTACTGGAGGGTATTTCTTAATTATTGCTATACCTTTTCTAGATAATCTCAATTGCAGTATTAACCATGATAAGCATTATTTGGAATAAAGCTAAATGAAAGTTTTTTCTAGCCACATTTACGCAATTTATTCTCTATCCAAATTGATTAGTGCATTTTCTGAGGTATATCAAGCTTATATACAATACATAGCTACTGTTATACACACTCGATGAGAAATTATCAGTAATTATCTTGGCTGAGTGCGTTGCTGACTAAACAAGACTAGCGATTAGATTTTCAAATACACAACAATAATAGCCCCATGTTAAAAAGAAGTTTACCTGGGGAAGATCCTCATTTTCGCAAAAACTAGTCTTATTTGCTAGCAACATGTTGATCTGACATGACCTTTCTTTTGTTTTGCAATCCTTCTCAGACGTTCATCTACACTTAAACCCTTTAGGTCACATATATCAGCAATTGTACAAAGACGCAAGTGCTCTTCTAAGTGAGATGTGGGCACTTCTTCCTCACATATTCGACAGATCATTGCATAGGTCTCCTCTGAGAGGTTTTGTTGATCACCCCAATATCTCCAGGAGATTCTATGTTGATGCTTTAGAAGACACTAAAGATAAACTAGAACTCTCTTTAGGAAGAGGATGTTCCAGAGCTTTAGCATTTGCAATATTTCCATCTCACAGTGTTTGTCATTTATCTAAAATTTTAGTAGAATCAGACTTAACTTCAAAAGAAGCCTTTGAATGTGGTAGTTGGTTCTATATCAGTTCCTATTGAAGTTGAGAAACCCAAAACTCGCTTCAGAAAAATGTTAACTTCAGATATGGATTTTTTCTTGAATCACCCTAAGGTTGAAGCTGCAAATTGGAAATGTACATTGAAAATAGTTGTAGATTTCGTTTCAGTTCAACCTAGGAATTCATCCAATACAAACTTGGATTCGTTTTTCAAATCAACTTCAACCTCTTGTTGTAGCTGAGAATGGTCATTATAGTTTGGAGGATCATAATCGTAAGCGAGAAAAGGCTTCAAATGAAGAATTTAATTCTACAACACTTCGAGCTGAAGCTAAGAAATCCACTCATAGCGTTAGAAGGACTTTAACATTGGATATGGATTTTGTTTGAAATCAGCCTAAATTTGAATCTAAGAGTAATAAAGGTACATTGAGCTCAGTTATGGATTTTTTTAAGGTTTATTCAATAATTGTATTGAGCTCAAAATTTGGCTCCCCTTCAGTTCAACTTCAACCTCGAGCTGAAGCTCAGAAGTGTGATTATAGTTTAGATAAGCTATCAAATACATAATTTGATTCCATTCCTTTTGTTGAAGGAACATCCCCAATTCATCAGTCAATAAGCAGTTCACCTGAAACCAATAAGACAAGTCAACAAGTAGTTCACTTGAAAGAAATAAGTTGTAAAAAGTGTCAGCACAAGAAGGTGTCATTTCTTGTGGTGACTCCAATCGTACCAAGCATAAGAGGCTTGAGTCAGCTATCAAAATTAGTCTTGAAAATTCACTCGCTTCTAGAAAAAAATTTTCATATAGCTTTAAGAAAGATTATTATTTAGAAAATGATTCACAAGGAAGCACATCTCTTCCAAATTACATGGTTGCCTATGTGTCAACGAAAGCCAAATCTAGTGTTGTTAATTAGCTAGATTCAAGTCTAGATGTCGAAGATTTTGGTCCTTCAAGGAGAAGAAACTCTTTTCTAGCTTCTAATGGGAATAAACATACTAGGTCTTCACATACCCATAGGTCATCACCACAAGTTAAAAAAACCACCAAGGGGATCGGTGTTCATTCCCCAAGAGACTCCATTGAAAATCTAAATCAGATGGAGTGTTGAAGGAGATGGACTAAATGGAATCACTTTGGATGAACTAGTTTTTATTTGGTTCTTTTACAGAGGATTTTAGTCACCGGGAAAGTTGGACATTTGGAAAGAATTTTAGGATTGTTAATTTTTGAGGTGCAATGTAGGTCCTCAACTTTAGTAGTGCCATGTAGGTTTTTTGTTCATCGATGCCATATAGTCTTTTGTTAGTTTTTAGGCATGCTATATACCTTTGTAAATACATATTATATTTCTAAATTTAAACCAATGCATGGCTTGTTTTCAAATTGTTAATGTTTAATGTCTACATGGATAGAGTTCTACTACATATTTCTAGGTGTAAATGTTCAAACTGTCAATTTGACCTTTATGTATCCATCTACGAGATATGCATTTTTAATAAGGCTCGGAATCATTTTTTAATAAGGCTTAGAATCATTGTATTTTATATATCTAATGATTGATGTAATTTCATTGGTCTTTTGTTATGCTTATAGTTATAGTTGAATAATTGTTGACATTATCTACATTTAAAAAAAAAAGTCTCATTGGTTGTAAAGTGATATTTTATAATACAGCTAGTTTTCTAAATTAAGATGCAAAATAATATTTGTAAAAAAAAGTGATCAGTTGCACATGACATTATGAAACCCATATGAAATACAAATGCCAGAATTTTTGTTATCACTAGAGAAAACTCAGTTAGAATATATATCATCAAGAGTAAGCAACCTCTAATGGTAATCAACATTTTCTTATACCAATATATGTCATTTACTCTGTTTCTGTTAAATTTTTTTTTTTTACAGAGGAGGTATTCTGCCACAGTCAGAGGTAGCATGACCATATGGTTTGGAAACAACATCATCTGACTTCAGTTCAAGTCTCCCTAAATTGTTTCACAACTGTGGAAAATAAGATATTTCGATTTTGGCATCTCAATGGGCATTTGGACAGTAAGACGATTAGAAAATCCCTCTATATTTTGTGTTCATATTTAAGTTTAGATCAGGTCAATAATATGGTGGCCTTTTCAGTTGAATGTAGAGGCAATAAAAAATTTGAAATTCAGCCAAGGATGGATATCTTGACAAAAAATATGGCAAAAAATTAACATAAATTGATAGCAGGTTTGACACTCTTAACAATGATATATGAGGTTCCAAATCCTGTAATGATGTTTTCCAAGAGGTTTACATGGATATTGAGGTTGTAAATGCTGAGTAAGGAGGGAAATAAAAGAGGAGGTCAAAGTGGAGGATGTTTTCCAGATCAAGCTCTATGAAAGTGTAAATTCCACCTTGAAGGATGAAGACACCCCTCCAGTCTCCGTCTTGTTGAGGTTTTATGCTAGTTTTGTCTATTTAATGTTAGTTACTTCAAGTATAGACCCTGTGAGGTCTCGGTCATCTAGTTCAAAGCTAGTAAGTGGCTATCCTTGACAACTAGTAAGTGACATTATCTTCTTTTTTTTTACAGCTACTTGCTTGCTTCTTCATGGATAGCCTACAACTAACACTGGTTGTATTTTCCTCTATATATTAATATAGAAGTAACTAAATTACAGAGAAAAAAATTCCATTATCAATATTCCTTGATGGAACATTTATCAAATGCATGGTCATTTCTAAAATCACAATTTGACCATGGGAAAATCTAAAGTAAAGGGAAAAGATTGGTAGGTCATTAATAACCTGGAATATATGGCATTTCATCACTAGTGGATTCATGATTCATATTTTTTTTATCTATAATGGAAATGGACGTATGCATTATTGCCCATATAGAATGTTTAATTTGTAAATTTTTCATAAAATTATAGCATGTGGTGGTTTAGGCTCATTCTAGCTTTGAAAAAAAGAAGAAGCTTATAACATGTAGTCCAATCATCTTTGATGTCTACCTAAAATAAGGAATGGTTTAAATAAACAATTTTCATGGTTACATGGATACTTCTACCAGGCTAGGTTGTACCTAATGATCTTCTCATGAAAATTTATGTCATGTCACCCCATACCTGTACCTAATGATATTCTCATGAAAATTTATGTCATGTCACCACATACATTTAGTTCAATTTTTTTTTTTCCTTATTGTGTATGTATCCATACCCATACCTGCATCTTGGTAGCCAACATTATCCACTCGGAAAAACCATTTTCTGTGTCAACGAAATCTCCAAAATCATGATGAACATGGGTGGAACCATGAAAAAGAATTCTTACCCATCATGGGTATAGTCAGTCCACACAAACCATTTCACAGTTCCACTAATTCTGGGCACCTTGTTTAAAAATTTGGTGTACTTATAATACTTATGCCTATATCACACCCATATTTCTTTTTCCTTATTTTGCATGTATGCATACCCACACCTGGTGGCCAACATTATCCACTAGGAAAAACCATTTTCTATGTCAACGAACTTTCCAAAATCATGATGAACATGGGTGGAACCATGAAAATTGTTACCCATCACGGGTGTAGGAAGTCTATACATACCATTTCACAGTTCCAAAAATTTTGGGCACCTTGTTTAAAAATTTGTTGTACTCATCATACTTGTGCATGTACCACACCCAAATGTACCCATACAACATAGAAAAATAACAAACCGACTTGGTTCACTAGCACATTTTGGCCCAATTTCCGACAGCCAATTCTTCACTATTCCGACACATAGGCATTGCAAGAGAGACAGTTTGAGGTGGCGCAAAACGAGGTTATCCATTACGTCGCAATTCTGACACTTCAATAAAATGTCGAAATTGCGACACTTTTTACGACATTTCCAGATGTTCGTCGCTCTTCTAACGTTAACCAAATCGTCACTACTCCGACGATTTATAAGTGTCAGTCTTCCAACGAACCACAATGGTCGGTCTTCTAACGCTTTTCAAGTTTTCAAGAAAATGTCGTAATTCCGACGTTATTTCTTCTGACATTTAAAGCGTCGGTCTTATGATGTTAATCAATTTTTCAAACCACCGTCAGAAGTACGATGTTATGTATCCCGATGCTTTAAAGCATCGCTCTTCCGATGGCTATGGAGCGTCGCTATTCTGACGAATGATTGAAAACATTTAAAAAAATTAATCGTCGCTATTCCGACGCTTTGAAGCATCGCTCTTCCGACGCTTAGAAGTGTCGCTCTTCCGACGCTTGGAAGCGTCACTATTCCAATGAAATCGAAAAAATATTTTAAAAAAATTAAATATTTAACATTGATTGCTTGCTACTTAATTAGTGGTATTCCGGATTCCTGGTACGGTGAACCTATTGGCCCTGTTGGAGATGCCTTTCGAGATATAGAGTTTGAAGCCAATAGTAATACAGTACCTCGACATTCTAAAGGATTTGAAACAAAATCTAATCAAGAATCAGTTTGTAGGCCTCGTCAAATTCCTAAAATAGTGATGGCACAGATAGAAAATATCTTGTATTCATATCCAAAGGGTATCAACATTGCAAAACTAAAATCAGAAATTGTAAGAAATGATATTGAAGTTGACAAAGATTTTTTTGGGTACAAAAAATTCTCACGTTTTTTGCTTGTAATGCCAAACATTTTAAAATTGGACTAGTGTATTTCAACTTATGGTAAAACTTGTATATATTATGCATATCCAAAATTCACAAAGACTTCCAAAACTAAAACAAAGTCGGTACCAACTGAGTCAGCTGATGGACTCAAAGAGAAGGATAAAAGAGATGAACAGGTGGAGGCTACAAGGAAATCCTCAAGTTCATTTCCTAAATTAAATTCAGAGGATTATGTTATTGGTGAAGAATCAACCCATTTTGCATAGGAGAAAGTGACAAATATAGTTGCTAGTGGGGGACAGTCTGATGAAATTCAGGACCAAACATCCATATGAGAAACTAATGCACTTGATTTGGGCATTAGGAAGACATGTAGCCTCTTTCCAACATCTAAGCTATCACAGAGAAATCAATCGAAGTTATAGATAAATCCAAAGAAAATGTTGAGTCAACTTATATGAAGAAAACCATCACAAGGATGCCTAATAAGCACTGGAAGGAAATAACAAGGATGGAAGGACTGTTACTGTGAAACTTGCAGCTGATGGCCAGAAGGAGAAGCTATCATCACAACCTGCAGTATCTCCACAAATGCAGTCAATTCCATAGATGCAGACAGCTTATGGAACAGACTATCCAAGCTTGAACTCATATCATAGGCTAGGGCCACAGGTACCAGCCTCTGCACGACGACCAATTGGTTACTCAGCATATCCGTTAGGCCTTACTATGTCTCACTCCCTCACAATTTGAGAAGAAATACTCCAAAAAATTACACCTATGCCTAGAAGCTAAAAGTGCATCTCATATTCCAGCCCTTGAAATGATATCAAACACTCAAGTGATGGAAAATATTTAAGGAAAGAGATGAGATTAACTTAAATTCTTGTCCCACTACGAAGAAGATTCCACATCAAAGCCAAACTATGCAGAATGTTGAAACTGCCAGGAAATAGTTACACAAATGGAATGTAACTCATCAACATGTTTAAATGTTTGCACGAGATTTACCACATAGCATTCAAAAAATCAGCAACTCTAACAGAATACTAGGACTATCAAGCAGAGTAGAGTTTCCAGCACCCAACCATTACATCCGTCCCAAAAACTAAAAATGAATCATGGATTAGCTGGTTGTCGATGTCAACCCAAGCAAGACTAGTGGACTAACCCAAAATGAATGGGAAGTTTGACTTACCAAATTAATATATTCTCTGGGTCAATAATTCTTTTGATGGTTTTTATCATTTGAGATGTTTCCGTTGATATATGGCATGCCATGTAATTCTTCACGGTTTGAGAGATATTCATGTTTGAAGTTTGTACCCCAGTTAGTGGGCTAAAACCTCATGGGGTTGGGGCATGGGTCATTGAAAAGTCATAATTAATATTTTCTAAGCTCCTAAAATCCCTCCCACGTTCACTTGTTGAAGCCCCTCTCAACTTAAGCATTCATATATATTGTGATCTTCATTTCCTCCTTAGGCAAGGGATTCGGCCATCTGAAACAGGTCATCGTGGCATTTTCGCTCTAAATTTTTGTATACGAAGGCTCAGAAGCTGAAATTTTTATGAGGTGAAGCCGAAATCCTGAGAAATATGAAGTAAAAATTCCAGATCAATTTGCGCAATATTTTTGGAGATATGATCTGTGGAATTAAGGGTTTTTGCAGGCTCCTGAAATTCATCTCAAATAAGTGACCTTGGTAAATTCATCATAACTCCCTCTCTGAGTATCGGATTGGAATTCTGTAAAAAGTGACGGATAGTTCATAGTTGTTTATTTTCTCTCTATCAATTTCAGAGACAAATGAAGAAACGGTGACACGTGGCACGTTGTACAAGTGCACTCTACTGAAACAATCCATAATTAGGGTAGTGTGAGAAATTGGGTATAAATCTCTCTTGGAGAATCCAAATTGGGTCAGACCCATGGCATTGGAAAGAAGACTCAGAGGACTACTATAGGACCGAAAATCAGATATTGAGGATCTGAAATAACAGAGATACACCAGATTCAATATCGAGCTCCTAGAAGACAAGAAAAAGCTAGATCATGTGTTGTCAAGGGTTGCAAAGGACCAGAATTTCTATGGTATCAAAGCAAAGAAAGGTGCAGCAGAGAGTAGCATGACAATAGCAGCAACCAAGGTGCATAACAATAGCAAGAAGTTCATCATATGAAGTCTTCAAGTGGGCATCACTGCATACAATCATTGTAAAGGTATCATTGTGCTTAGTCATTGTAAATACATTATTGTACAAATTGTACTAGTGTCTATCTGCCAAGGGTTGAAGAGGCAGTGGTTGTGTCAAAGTTGGGGTTATGGTCTAGTATATCTTCTTCTTCTACATCATTCTATATCATTGTAAAGTGGACCATTTTCTCTAGTACGAGATTCCATTCTTCTTTTATTCTTCTATAGGGTGGTAGGGTGGTGCTAGGGTGAGTTGTAGCTCATTGGGTGTTGGTGCATCCGTTCAGTGACTACTGAAGAATCTCGGGCGTTGGAGCATCCATCCAGTGGGAGCTGGAGAAGAATGCTTTTCTATATTCTAGGAAGTTGGAGCTTTATTTTCAATTGGAGTTGAAAATAATTATTAGAAAAGCATTAGGTGGTTTTTGTCCCGGAGTGGGTTTCCACCTTAAAAATTGTGTGCATTTGTGTTCCTCTTGTTTGCTGCTATCATTGTACAAACACTTATAATAATTGAAGATTAACTAATGCTCTAATTGAAAGAAATACTGATTCACCCCCTCCTCGTAGTACCAACAAGAATCTTCACCGCCCTCGAACAATAGGATATGCTTAATCAATTAACAAATATTCAAGGAAAGGGTTGAGATTCATTTGCATGTGTATCCCACTGGGAAGAAGGTTCCATACCAAACCAAATTATCCAGATAATACTACAAAATAGTTATACAGATGTTGTGTCACCAATCGACATGTTCTGTACCAGATTTACAAGATAGAATTCAAGATATTTGCAGCCACAAAACAGAAAACTAGGCCAGTTAGGTAGCACAGTCTCAACATTACCCTACCAGTGGAAGGCAGGAATATTATCATGAAATTCTTCTTGGCCTATGTTATGAGAGTCAATGTTCTATAGTGTTTTTGGTTTATAGCTGCTAAATCACTGCCATTCGGTTCCTCTGCCATTTTGTTCTTTTAGGTTTCTTATTTTTTTATTGTATCTCTTGAAGCCCCTTATTTTTCTCTCTTGCTCTCATCCAACGGGCCTACAAGAAAGGTTTAAGTAAAACTACATTAGGCATAAGAACATACCATGTCTATATAAATTTAACAACTACCTAGAAGGCCCAATATATTGTGTTTATCATATGTGCACATCTTTGCCATGATTTCTCCACTATTTGCATCTTCAACAATGGCTCACAAGAGAATTTGATTGTCAAATCTATCATCAATACACTGACATTCTAGTGGATCTTCATCCTCATCCTCATGCACTTGGATGTACAGTTCCTCTTCTTAGATCACTCACACATGCATTGTCTCAATTACTTTTAGTCATAAATTTGTGGAAAAAGCCGCCACTCGTGATGTCACCAATATGAATTGTTGTGGTATGATGCTTGGCCAACCTTACCAAATATGATTGAAAGGCCTAATATGATGCATTAAACAACACTTACCTATTGCATAAAGATAACATCAAGTACAGGTTGATCCTAAAGCTTAAAAGCATTATTTCACTTTTATCCAACAACATCATTATGTTCTACGATTGCAATCCAAGGTTCGGTTAACAATTTTAAAGGATTCCTATAAACCTCCTCCATCATTTGTTTTGTATCACCCTAAGTTTCCCCCCCACACTATCTTAGAGGACATTCTACAAACGTGTTTCTTGCCTATTAGAGAGTTCTCTCCTTACTTTAAAGTTTAGATTTGGTGGCCTCTTCTCATTGGTTCACAAGTTACAACCGAGTTCAACATCAGCCCTTGTATATATTCATAAATATAAAATAGGTGTAAACAGAAGAATTGCGAAGGAAGTCCCTATCAGCCTTTTAGTCTTATAACCTACAAGAATGACCTCCAATAGGGCCTATGAACCACAACCCATTTTGATTTTACTTTTTGTATGGTAAAGAATTTGCGTAGGCCCTTTATGGAATACAATTCCAGTTGATTAGCTTGAGATCATCTCTCCTTCCTTGGTTACTCTGCCAAGCCCATTGTTAATTACAAAATTCATAGATTGAGTTTTGAAACTCCAGCCATTGGATAAGGTGGTAGACAGTACATTCATATTCAATGATACAATGTTTCCAGGACCAGAAATTAGCCTTATAAATAATTTAGTTTCTGCCAAAGGTATATTTTTCCCAAGAACAAAAGAGATTGTAAATATGGTTGTAGAGGGCTTGGTTAGTTTATATGATCAATTTTACTGTATGCATCAGTACCAAGGCCCAAGAGGCAAAGTAGGAGGCTGCCATAGCCCCAATGTCATTGAAATTTCAAGACTAGGCAAGGTCCCGAATTGTTGCGCAACAGAAAAGCATCTCTAACCATTCCATTCTACTCACCATGGACTATCATGGCTAGGAGGAGAAGTCCAAGTCTAAACCTTATTCCTTGGGGAAAAGTAGGTCCATGTTATGTCTGCTCATTTTCATTTACAAATATAAATGCGCTACTATCCTGTAGCAAGGCCATTAGAGGTACTTACAAGCCACAATAAGGCCACAACTGTCTCCAACAAGAACACATAAAGAAGAAGGCTTACAGGTGGGAGGAAGGGTGGATTTGAGCAGGGATAGGTGCCCTAACCAGGGCCGAGTTCTTCAAAAAATACAAATCACATTTTAAGGAATTGGAAGAGAAGTTTGTGGAGAACAAATGTAGGATTGGGTTTGAGTCTTGTGATAGCATTATGTGCTTGATGGTGTGAGGGTCACCTTTGTCTAAAAGACCAAAAAGGGAGGTTGATACAACAATAGTTAGAGGGATTGTTTGGAGGGTCATTAGGCATAGTGTAGGAGTGTTCCTTAGCAAGTAGCTCCTGGAATTGGATGTGCAGTAGGATAGGGGGTGTCTCCATAAGTAAGGGAAACGTTCATATTGCTAGTTGGTCCATAAGTGCGGTAGGGATAGTTGAGGAGAAACCTCACCCTAGGGTAGTGTTTTCTTCCTTTAAGTGGACAAAAAATAGAAGCAGCCTGTGGGAGAAGTTGATACAATGATGAAGCAATGGGATAAGGGCTAGAAGAGTGCCCTAACTGGTCTTCTAGAAGCGCATAATTCAAGGGAAAGAGGGCAACAACAGAGAGTTGCAGATTGCCTCTTGGATGATGGCTTGAAGGGTGTCCTAGGAGATGACTCCAGGGAAATGGGAAAATCCCCATCTATTGCAAAATGGATTTCCCATCCTGAAGAAAAAAATTATAATAGAAAAATCATGAAAAGAAAAGGCTCAAATCTCTCTTCCAGACTGGTGACATGGCACAAGGCCACATGGACCACTATGATTGGTTGACATAACACATTAGAAGCATGATGTTAGCATCTAAAATATCTAGGACATGTGGCACTCCATGATAAAGACACATGGTGTGTGGATTTGAGTTTTTCAGGTGGTCAAGTGGGCCGAAAATAGGTGACATGTGGCACCACTCAGAGATTGACATGTGCCAATTGGTACAAGTGGTAGACAATTGGCATGCTCAAACAACGAGGTGATGTAGGAATGACATGAGGGAGAAAATATCAAAAAAGCCCCAAATCTGGAGAACTAAAGCTCATCACCAACCCGAGATTGACAACTTTACATGATGTAACCTATGAAATCGTAAATGGAGAAATCATAGTAACAATAAAGTAACCTATGTAACAATAAAGTCAGATTCATCCTGGGAGTGGTAAATGGAGAAATCATAGTGAACAACATGAAACATGCAGAGTTGCTTACAATCAAATAGATGAAAAAACACATACAAAAAACCTCAATAATAATCATGAACAAGCTTAATATTGAATTATGAACTGTAAAGGAACTTACAAAATGTGACATTACGAACCTGGTCAAGCGCACAAGAAAAAATATCCCGGACATGACCCTGGTTGACAAGTTGTATTGCTCATGATGCAAGAGGATTTGTACTTGCACTGCCAAGTCAATCAAAATCCATCATTATCTATACAATAAATACAAGTAATTGATGTAGTATTTTTTACTCTAAGATGCATTCTTATGATAATGTTGGAACATATGTTGAAAATGTCAAAACATACCTGAATAAGCTCCTCTTCGTTTCAAGAACAATTTATTGGAGTCGCATGAACTTGGAACAAGCCTCCCACGATCTGAAAGAGTAGCAACTAAGTCAACAATGACTTTTTGTTGCTACGCTGGATCGAGGGAGGTTTGCTCCAAGATTAAATCGCTCCAATAAATTATTCTCTACTAAACAGGGCCAACCACGTGAAGGTGGAAGCTCTTATGGCCCCTCCCCCCCTCACATCACTCTCAATTCCCCAATACCTAATCTATATTTCATTTTTTACTTTCATGAGCAGAAAAAAATATTCAATAACTAATAAAAAAACAATGCAACAAAAAGTACGCAAGGAAACATTGAAATTAGTGCTTGACATAAAAATAGTATGATAAATGAGTTTTTTATATAACGCAAAAAACGTTCCAAGTATGGTAACGTTTGTCTTATAATAATACAATATTTTATATTATCAAATTTTCTTTTTCTTCTTCCTATTTCTAAAGCTCCTAATTACATCATCAATATCATCGTGCTCTGCTCCTGTTTCGTGCCTTTCGACCCGCACTGCTGACCTAGTTGCGTAGTCACGATGTTTGGTCTCATCCAGTGACGGGGCATCGCCTACAAAAACAGATAATATTAAATTTTAATTGTCAGTTTTTAAATATCATTGAACTAGTTCGGTAATATTAATAAAAAAAATTGCAATGAGATTATTTACCTAGTGCACCAGTTGTCACCGTTGGTAATATTGCCCTGTCTTCCTCTCTGGTGGTAAGATCCTCAAGGGAAACATTCTTTGTCATTTAAACAAAAAAAATTATAAGGACAACCATCAAGGTATAATTAGAAAAAATTATAAGTGGAAATTAATTACCGTCACGGCCCTCACTGATAGTAGCATTGTCGACCTGGTCCCCACTACAATGATCAAGTTGCACGTGAGGATCATCTACATCTGGCTCTAAAACTGGGTTATTTGCCTCGTCGGTAGTGCTGCTCCCCTGATTTAAACAAAGTTGTTAGACATTAAATTTATGGACAAAAACAAACATATTGAAAGGTTAATGTTTTACCTTATCAGGCATTCTGGATCTTGGGACCTACCCCAAGCTTCTACGACGTTCAACTACGGCTTGATAGCCGAAATGGAAAGCGATATTTTTATCTTCCTCTGTAGTTTCTGTTCCGAAGTCATCACCCTAAATTACATATGATTGTGTATTTTTAATCATATTTGATAGGATTACAAAAGCGTTGGAAGGCGATACAATTAATTATAAGATGTTTAGCTACTTAATTAGAATTCTTGCGGCTAATTTCAAGTAGCCACCCTAGCCTAGCTTGTGATGGCCCTTTTTTTCAATCCTAGCTTTGGTTGCCTTTGAGGTGTCAGGAAACCTAGCATCAAAAGATTGAAGTCAGATATGACGTAGCACACTTTTATTTTAGAAATAGAGAAAATTAAAGCTATTGAATTAAAGTTGTAATTTACCTTGCGGGTCCAGTTGGCATTTTTCCTTCTTTCTTTGCCCTTTTCTCTTTTCCGTCATGGATGAGTGCTCTCCACTCACTCTCTGAAACTGCGAGAGGACGCTCATATCTAGGGTTAAATTGCAAGTGCGTCCTATAGGTGTCCCTGGTATATTTCAAATATTTGCCGGCTACCTGAGCCACCGCTTTTCTGTCAAATGTGCCGACCCCAAAAAGGGCTTCTAGATAATCTAGAAGTTATTTTTTCAAGTTGGAATTCTGGGAATTCCACCCTGTACGTATGGTTGGGCCAAAAATTACCAACGCATGGCTCTCCAGAATCCTGTAGAACTCATTGTTTCCTACACAGAATAAAACCAAAAAAAAAGAAAGATATTATCATTAATTTAAAAATAAAAATCATGATAAATATGTTTTAGATAAAGTACATGAAATAGTTAAAATATTAAAATTTACTTGGGAGTTGTACGTGCTTTATAGGGACACCTTCATCGTTCACCAACAACGTGCCATTAATGGTCCCTGTGGAGCTGAAACGTGTAGCTCCAGGAAACGCAATAATGTAGTTGGCCATATTAGCCTCATCACTGCCAACACATTCAGCGGTTGGCTGGGTGTCTGCTTGGGCAGGGTGTGTTTCTTAGCTGGCACCCAAAGGAAAGAAGTTCGGCCGAACTATTAAATAATTAGGCCAAACTTTATAAAATGTTCGGCCGAACTATTTCCGATAAAATTTTTCGGCCCCCGATTCTCACAAAAGTGTAACCCAGCTTCACGTTTCTGCCCAAAACTTAAAAATCAAACTATCACAATTCATCTCATGCAGAACAAAAAAAATATCCTTTTGACTTTTTATTATTACCTGATATGTTTGTAGCTAGGTCATAAGTTGTTTTATCCTCGCCTCTATTTCAGGTGTTTGAGGCGCATCTACCAAATGCTCAAATTCCAACTTTGATTTTTGCACCTTTTTTTGCAGCAAGAAAAATGGACATGGGGATGAAGAAAGCTCTTCCTCATACAAGGAATCATCAGGCGTACCATGGCCAGGTGTCTGCATATTTGAACAAAATTAATATTATTTCAATTATGTAAATAACTAAAATACCTAAAGATAGAGCAATGCTGGCACTTTACATGTTCTGCCGCTAGCCCCTTTCTGTGATCATCCTTTCTCGGGGCTATTCTTGTACTGCCCTGATCAGTCTTCCACATTGCAATAAAATTATAAATGTTAAAACTTGAAAGCAATATCTAACTTGAAAACACAAAATTAAAACTGAAATAATTTCTAATAAGACACCGAAACACAGAGTTAGAGTTTCAAATATGCCTTGCATTGAATTCAGTCCTGGAAACATGTCATTGCACATTAAGGCACCCAAACAAGAGACGAATTGAAAATGAGACTAAACTAGGTTATTTGTAGTGAAATTTTAAAATCTCAAAATGTATATTAATTATTGAAACAAATCAGCTTCATCACTTTAGTACTATTGAGTTTGTTGTGTATAAATCACAAAAAAATTGAAACAAAACACTACAAAAGAAATAACATAATCACATTCTGCTATAGCAGTGATCTGACCTCTAAAGTAGACTTTCTACTAGTTTGATCAGTACCATACAAACAATGGAAATGAACACAGGATACAACCACAGATGTGTAGTTATTTTTCTGTAATAAACCTGGCTGCCAAGGACAAACTTGTACACATTCATGTTTTCAACCTTTCAGATTATTATTTGAGTCTTCCTGGTTTGGTTTTTAGCTAAATTCGTTTACAACATCTTACTATCAAATGGATATCATGTATCTTCCCAGCCTAAGCTACAGGAACAGGGCAAGCACTGGGTGGATGATAACGTTGTATTTAAGTGGAATTTATCAAACTGTTTTGAACTCTATTGCTAAAGCCTTTACCAAAGTTTAGGATGAGCACAAAGACTCTAACATCAACAGACCATAATGCATTTGGTAGACTGATTTTAAACCTACAGTTTTTATTGATCCTTTGTATGACATTAAATAGTGATGGTATATAAATCACTAACAATTTTCTAGTGCAAGTTTAAGTTTCCCATAATGAATACTTTAATACTAAGCTCTACAATACAAAAACAGACACAAAATTTTTACCAAATAGCTTTCTTCATTGAAGAAGAATAATTTCGTCAAAAAATGTCTAGAAAATACCGGGAAAACAAATGGACTTGTGAACAAACAAAATCTCAAAATACCATATGCTTAATCTTAGAAGCCTTGAGACTTTGAAGCTATCATTTTGTGCTACTTAATACATCACCATCTTATAGCATATACTCAACCATGGACCTGGAGCACCTCACAACCAATTTACTTATACTAAAGTGTCGGAACATGTTCATCATTGTAACAATTTCACGGTCTACCTATGCATGTTCCTTTTGAAGAGTGAGAAACCATTGAATATAGTTGAAGAGTGAGAAACCATTGCATATTGTTGAACAATACTATCTCCGTAGGAACATGATATAAAACACCTTTAATTTTTTTTTAGCCTACCACCACAGTGACCAAGTAGCCATTATCAAATCTTTGATTGACTGCTCCTATCAAATTTTTTCAACATATGCATTATTAAATCTTTGATTGAATTCTCTTGTAAATTCTCTTCTAGTGCCCACTAAATTTTGATGTTACTTGTAATCAAAACCCATTCATTAAGCCTTCTATTACCCACATAAAGTAGCAGGCCAAAATTCTAGACACTAGTAGGAAATGCATAGTGTTTGAGGAGGGTGAATTCCAAGTCACTCATGGGTTGATTGGGAATCCCTTTTATTTGAGTTGTATAAGTAACCACATTAGGAAATAATCCAAAGGACAAGATGCAATGAAGAAGATTAAGAGCAATTTTTGACATACCTTTTTGTAGAGAGCATTTATGACAGCATTATATGAGATCAAATCAGGGTCCATCTCATTCGAATTAGAAACACAATGATTGAAATCCATCTAGAAAGGTTAGTTTTTACGTGGACAAGTTTCTCAGAATTTTAGTTGAAATATTCAAATAGTCTAGCCTCTAACACGCCTACTGATAATAGGGTCGTAATCAATTCTTGGTTGATGTTCTTCCCTAAAAATTTTCATAACTAAGAAGGATGAATCCATGAAGACATGTCTCTCCTTCTACCATTTTAGCAAGTAGGGCAAGTAAAAATGGTCTCCGCAAACCCTCTACCAATGAATAATCTCAAACTAGGTTTTAAGACCTCAATCAATAATTTAAACCTCAATTGGGATAGGTCTAGGAGTATTAGCCCTCCTCTGTAGCAAATTTGTAACGTCATGGATGTTCAGACTTGTAGGAGAACTATTCATCCTCTCTTCTGTATCCAACACTAAAGAGGTTGAAATACCCTCCAGGAGCCTCTCTCTCATTGATACCATACATCCTTCTATCTCAAAATAATCATCTCACGACTACTTCTGAAACTCGCAATTGTAATTACTAAAAGTGTAATGTCGATTCCAAATGTGGGGGTGCATTTTATGTCTAATTGGGTGTTATCCAACAAGTCTTGTTTTCTCACCTACTCAAAAACATTACATTAAAAAACTCTCTTGAATTAGCACAAACCCATTCAAATCCAACTCTCAGTTGCTAACCTTAACAATTTGTGTGAACCTAGATATGCATAGTGGAACTTATCCATTAGACCTGGTTGCGTGTAGAGAAGCACGTATTTGGGGATATTTTCAATACTGGGAAAAGCTAAACATTGTAGTTTGCAATCTGTATTTTTATCCCCATCGGCACTTAATAGGAGGTTTTTACAGCGGCAAAAAAAATTCCAAGAGCCGACCTTTCATTTTTTTTAAAACATTTGTAATCAAGAATACAAAGCTCCAACATGTCATGTATGGCTTTCAAACAGATAATGTATCAAGAAGTGTGATGCTTGAAGATTTATTACTATATTTTCCACTGCAATCCTTGAATCAACACTTGTCACAAGCTTGGAATTTGTGGTTGTTGAGGGAGAGTTTGGTGATGCCTCAAATTTAAATACTTCGATACATATTTCTGAGCTCAAAATAGGTCCTGCAAGCCCTACTTGAAAACATTGTTGAAGTGATCTATCCACTCCCGATCGAAAGTTGTGTATGAGGATTCTTATGGCTTGCAGGAGTAACATCAAGCTTGGTAAAAGATCTAAAAAAGAAGACAATCATTATCATATAATTCCTAGCCGTCGTTTTACTTTTGCCTTTTTCTAAACAGGGAGCCAGATTTGTTATGAGTTTTGATGAATTATTCTTATTTAAGCACCATTGAAATTCAATTAAAGAATTTATTTTGTTTTGCCAGAAATTTGGAATTGATGAGGGACTACAAGATCTTCTTAGTTGGGCAGGGGAGCTCTTTATCATACATCATGTAAATAACACATCTAAAGTTGCAACACCACCACTTCAGGGCAAGAGGAAACACATTCACGTTCAAGGCCAAAAGTCAAGAAGAAGAGGATCCTCGGAAGAAATTTAAAATGCTATGGATGAAGGTTCACTTTTAGTTATGCTAATTTTATGACTCCTGAGAGTTGAGATGTACCAATTTTTCAACCCTTGAAGAGATTCAATTTCTTGTCATCAACCTTTCAGTCAATTGTCTGTTGTAACTATCGTCGGTTGTTTCCTATTTACACAGGTACTAATGGAAAAACAGATACCAGTGAAGCAGGTAGGATTTCTCTGGTTACCAGGATAGCTGCAACCATTCTGAAGTCAATTGCAGATAGAAATGTTTTAATTATGGTGACACAGGTCCCAGTAAAGGCAAGATGTTTATAATTTGCATCTACATTTATTTGATATCTGAAACAACAAATTGAGAAATGGTCTAATGCTCAGAATTTCATGGGAAATGACTAGAAATATGTTTTTATCTGTATGAAGAGCTCCAGTACGTATGCTGCAAAATTGTTGTACCTATGTCTAAAGAGCTCAAGTGAGTTAAAGAGCTACGAAGCCTCTATTGTGGAAAAAAATCTTATTGATCTTGTCACTTTGAGTGAATCTGTTGTTGGATCTAAGTGTGCAGTGTTTGTTTTAGCTGCGTTAAAGCCATGGATGCCAGATCTTCTTATCATTGTATCCTCTTCTACAAATGCTCTTTGTAGTGATGAGAGTTTGGAAACTGTAAAGTCAAAGCATGGATTTGATGAATTGGCTGAAGATGGAAAGAAATTTTCTGCTTCCTGAATTGTGTCACTTGCCAATGTGGAATGTAGCTCTGTAAATGCCACAAACTTTCGAAAAATCCATCCACCAGAAGGCCATGCCATGGGAGGGGCCTCTAACAACAATGATGATTCACAAACTAAAGACAAGATCTATCATGCTACTCTTGACTTTATGGAAACAATCATCAAGTTGTTGCAAAAAGGGGATGCTAGAATTCTGCATGCTATTGTAAAAATCATTTTATCACTGGTAGCATTGTTTCTGAAACAAAAAGCTTATGGTGAGGTTTTTGGATTACTTCATTTCACATGTGTAAAATTTCTAGGGATTGGAAATATCCAAGAAAAGGGCCATGGTATTCTTCTAAATGAATTCTTACTGGAATATTTAGGCAAATATTCACATAGAAAAGGAAATAGAGTCTTTGGGGGATCCCTTAATCGAGGTATTTTATAAACCCTTGATCAAGGGTTTACAAATCAAGAAAATTTTCTATTTTTGGAAGTTTTAATCGAGCTTCAATTTCCAAGTGGTGAAATACCTTCATCTCTTCCATGGAAGGTCACAAACTTAGTATCTAGAGATTCACCATCAATTCCTCTATCCAATGATATATAATTCATTCAAAAATTCAAACCATAGTTGGTAGTTTGACACAACTGACCTCAAAGTCGGGTCAAGTTAAGACATATTTGGTCTGACCTGCAGACTAATGTCAACTAGGCACTCTCCACTAGAATGCCAAAGCTGTCCATTTCAACTCTTTTTTCCTGTTTTTGTGGAAAAAATTTTGCAAGGGGAGACCAACTCCAACAAGAAGCTAGGGCACAACTACAACATATCTCTGCTATTTTTAGGGTAAATACTTTTCAACAAAAACATAAATAACATCTAGGGCACATTTTGTGATTATTTTCTAAACTAATTTGAGGAGCTAGCACACAAATTTTCACTTATTGGCCTGATTTTCACTAGCTAGTTATTAAGGCATAACTTTATCAATTGATTTTCAAAGTATGAAGTTTCATCTTGTCACTGTTATGGCAGCTAGAGAACACTTTCAAACCTAATTTTTCACTAGCAGGGACATCTCTACACTTTAAGATTATATTCAAAGTTGGTTTCTTCACAACTAGGCCAGAAAGGGAACATATCAAAGCTCATATTGACAACTAAGATTTCATTTCTAGGGAAGAATTTTTGTTAATTTTATGAGATCATTTTCTGATTTGAAATAACTAATTTTCATATATAATATTATAAGCAGGGGAAGGGCCTTCAATTGGCCCTCAATCCTGATATATTTCAAAAATATTAATGGGTCCTCCATCATTTTCAGATTTAAATTTTTTTATATGGCTTGTATGATTTATAATTATTTGTTTTTCATTGTTTCTACATACCATGTTCCATGGCATACGTTATGCATCATGTACTTCATAATAAAATTACAGACATCCAAACAAATTAATTTTGCATTATATAGATTGTAAAGTTTCATATCAAAGTTGGACATAAACTACATATATATTTCTGGAAGTTTTGTAAATTTTATATTTTGTACTTTACTAGGCTTTTATGGGTTGACTCATGAGTCTTTTCCAAGTCCCAAACCCACTTTGACCCTTCAGCCAAAATAGATCTGTAAACTTTTCTTTAGACCTTAGTACAAGGAATCAAGATAATATATGTGAAGATTGAAATTAAGATTTGATCTGTAATTCAGTCAGAAAGTCAGAATTCTTAAAAGTATGAAATCATTCAAAGGTGCATGTATATGTTCATGAAATCTTGTTAATATGATTCAGCTGGAGTCATTAAGAGGATAAGTTGTTATATCCTCCCCATCTTGGTTCAAACCTCACTTGGGAAATGTTCACCCAACATGGACTTCATAGGTTTTGCAAGGCACCAATAATCTCAATATTTCTTAAGTGCTTTGAAATGGTAAAAGATGTTCAAAGCATTTTTTCAAGTCCAGTGGGCTAGCACAAGTGGATTTTTTCCTCGAGCTAAATGAAGGAGGTATCGAAATCGATACTATGCGTTGGCTTCCCATGTTGTGTGTCTCACTCAACCCTACACTGGCAAGTTCACATTGTGTACCACCCATGCAATACAAGTGCCAGAGTTTTTCCTTGGGAAAACACAAAAAAGGAAATATACGCCATGCAGTCCTAAAATTACTCAGAAAAATCAAGCATAATCAAGAATTACAGATCAAACACAAATATTTACACAATATCGAGATATGGTTTTTAACTAGAAAAATCCTTGTCAATAAACGAGGAATAAATTCCAGATCATCATTAAGTCTACAATAATTATAATTATTTCAAGAAGTTGCTCCTTTAATCTTATTTCAAATTCCGCTGACTTGCGGAACCATTGTGAAAACATTCACATTCAACCATAGTCGGCCTTGGAGCCTTTATATACATTATCTCATACTCCAATATACTAAGCCATTTTTTGCTTATTTTCTACAATCCTTAGCTTGATTTCTATCCTACAACATGCTGTGTATATTGAACTGTTAGAGAGGATTATTGATGGAGAATAGCAAGGGGGGATTGTACATTTAGGAATTATGGGTTTATGGCCAAGTGATCCCAATATTTCTCATTTCAAGGCTGACCTTGCTAGAACTTGAGAACAGAACTTATGTGCCTTTTTTATGCAATTTAACCAGTTGGACAGCCGGAGCTTTTGATTGATCTGAAAATTCCTTTTCGGTCAGCTCTCAGGACTAACATCTAAACAGAATGGATTCCTTTTCCCTAACTAGAGAGGCACGAGGTTGAATTATGAAATTATGAATTTGAGGTTGTAACATGCACTGCGCATTATGTCCTTTGGGCTGTGGTCTAGTCTAGAGTTGAGACAGTGCAACACCATGATAATGACCCAAGTTCAAACAGCAGTCGGCATAGATCCCTGATCATGTCTGTGAGTTAATATTCCAAGTTAAACAGGGATTTTCCACCATAATACAGAGTTGGGGTTTGTGGTCTCGACAGATAAAAAAAAAAGGTTTACCCTTACCAAAAGAAACATACAATGCCCATTTTTTGTCCAAAGGCAATGTAAGCTCAGAGTGAGCGAGAAATGAATGTTTTGATAAAGACACAAGATCGCATGATGGTTCTGTGTTGTATTGCACCGTTTCTCATACAAGGAGTATATTACATATGGGATTCTTGTCCAAACCGCTCTTTACTGTTGTCTGACATGAATTTTGAGGATGGTTGTAATTTACAAACAGAATAAAATTCACCTATATACAAAGAATTTGCAATCAGAGAAAACATTGGGGACATTACAGCTAAAGGAGAATGCACTAGTAACATTGGTGTATGCTTACCATTTTTGTGGTCGAACCAACGGGTCCCCTCCTAAACCCTTGAACCTGCTAAACCCTCGAACCAACGAACAATTGACCGGTTGAACGAACAATCGAACTCTCAGCACCATTGCAGAGATAATGAAATCAATTAGGTGAGAATTGAACTCTCAGCACCATTGCAGAGATAATGAAATCGATTCAGTAAGAATTTTTGGAAAATGGGCGCGTGGGTAATGAAATTGATTGGTAAGAATTTTTGGAAAAAGGCCGCGTGGGTAAGGTTATTAGGCTAATTTGTTGGAATTTAAAAAAATAGGCTAACCTAATGTCTCTGTATTTTAAAATAGGCTAAGCATATAGTAATCCTTCTACCCTACTAAATTATCATGCTTTATTAAAAGAATTTTTAAACTTTACACTATTAAATTATGTTGTATTTTAAATATTTGGAGTTTTAATCTCTTTTTTATATATATATTTTTTCTTTATAATTTATGTATTATTTTTTCCTTACTTTTAAGTATTACTTTAAAAGTGAAATTTACATTTTTTTCTTTAATGATAGTAATCTATGTATTCATTCATTCAAATTAGATACATTTTCTATAATAAATAATAGTGTAGTCTAATTAATAGATGAAATGGTTTTTTTGATTGAAACCTAACAATATCAAGATTGTGATTTCTTATTGTTTATAATCAATTTTTGAATACATAAATGAATTAAACACCTTAAAAATCTCTTTAGAAATTAAAACTTAATAAATTAAATAATTTAAAATGGTTTGGGTAAATTAGTGTTTAAGGGTTAGGGGTTAAGGGTTATAGGTTTAGGGTTTAGGGGGTTAAATGGGTTAGACGCACATTTAGAGGTTTAGGGGCTTGGGGGATTTAGAAGTTAAGGATTTTAGCTAGGGGTTAGGGGTTAAGGGTTAAGGGGTTAGAGTTTTAGGGTTTAGGGTTTAAATGGGTTATAGGGGTTTATAGGTTTAGGGGGTTAGGGGATTTAGTAAATAAGGATTTTTGAGGTTAAGGGTTAGGGTAGGGGGTTAAATGGGTTAGGGTTTTAGGGGGTTAAATGGGTTAGGCTGGTTGGGAAATAGGGTTTAAGGGGTTAGGGGTTAAGGGTTTAGGGGGTTAAATGGGTTAGGGGTTTAGGGGTTTAGGGGGTTAAATGGGTTAGGGGTTAAGGGTTTAAGGGTTAGTGGTTAAGGGTTTAGAGGTTTAGGGTTTAGGGGTTAAATTGGTTAGGGGTTTAGAGGTTTATGGTTTAGGGGGTTAAATGGGTTAGCGGTTGGGAATTAGGGTTTAATGGGTTAGGGGTTAAGGGGTTATAGGTTTAGGGTTTAGGGGGTTAAATGGGTTAGGGGGTTAGGTGGTTAGGGGATTTAGCAGTTAAGGATTTTAGGGTTAGAAGTTAGGGGCTAATGGGGTTAGGTTTTAGGGGGTTAGATGGGTTAGGGGTTGGGAATTAGGGTTTAAGGGGTTAGGGTTAAGGGTTTAAGGGGTTATGGGTTAAGGGTTTATAGGTTTAGGGTTTAGGGTGTTAAATGGGTTAGGGGTTTACTAGGGGCTTAGGGCGTTAAATGAGTTAGGGGTTAAGGGTTTAGGAGTTAAGGGTTAAGGGACGTTTAGAGGTTTATGGTTTAGGGGTTAAATGGGTTAGGGGTTAAATTAGTTTCTTATTCTTTGCGTCTCAATGTAACAATTTTGTAAGCATTGTTGCTTGTTGCCATGTCTTCTTTATTTATTAATTTATAGTATTTGTTAGCCGTTGCTTTACATTTATTGATGAAAATGTCTATCGCAATCAAACCAAATGTATGTTCAATCTCCAGTTTCAAACTCAGCCATAGTGTTGTCACACAATTTAAGTCTGGAGAATGGCCATCTGATGAAGTCTTAATAACCAAACTACACCTCATGACTACTCTAGAAAATCGTAAGTTCGAGTGTCCCACAATCATGAGAAATTTGGCTCTTATACTCTTGCTCTTCCTTACTGTGTCCTGGAAATACCCTTGTTTATTCCAAAAACATCCTAATGTTGTCGACCTTGTCCCTTAACAGACCAAGGAAACATATGTGGCTGAGAGGAATGGAAAGCACTACAAAGTTGAAGAGAGTAAAAAATACTAAGATGGTTTAAAGGATAAGCTTGAATTATAATGTAGCAGTGTTGAAACAACTAAAAGTTGTCCCAAACAAATAGTTGATAATCTGAAACCTTCTTCTGTACCAGTCAAGCAAGACTACATTCATGTGAGAGCAAGAAGAGCCCAAGCGACTGATAGGCATAGCCTGGAAGAATATAGGGTATGGTTCCCTCTTTTTGATGAAATATTTGATCTACATTTTTTCTATCAAATATTAACCATTTTAACCTTGCCAACAAGGCGGAATTAACCCAATCGTAGGTCCCAATATGTCATGATATATATTAACTCTCTATGTATATGAGAAGGAATAATTATAAAGACATAGATTGATAGAGGTAGCGAGACAAGGGGAGTCACAAGGGAGAGATTTAGATAAACTGAAGGAGAGGGGAGAGAAGGAATGGATTAGTTGAGAGAGAGAAAGGGAGAGGAGTGAGAGAGGTAGAGAAGGGTAAGAGAGGGAGATAGTGACACAAAGATGGAAGGGGGGCAGAAAGAAGGATAGAGGGAGGGATATAGCTGTGAGAGGATTGGAGGGTAGAGAGAGAGAGAGAGAGAGAGAGAGAGATTGGGGAAGAGAGAGGTCATTCCAGATGCTCTGAAAGTGTTGAGGCTTTAGCCAGGTCACAAGTATTGTCTGCTAGGAAGGCTTTCCAAAGAAGTTGGCTAGCATCATTATGACACTATTACAGAATTAGAAGGGAAGAGAAAGGCAAAGGCTCAGGTATCATATGAGAGAATGAAGCCGTTGGAAAAATTGAGATCAAAAGCAGTGGAGTTAGCCGAAAAGTAGCTTACCCTAGAGACGAATAATATAAAACTTGACAACACCTCATGACTAGTCCAGAAATGTCTTAGCCACAGTGTTGTCACACAATTTAAGTCCGAAGAATGGCCATCTGATGAAGTCTTAATAACCAGACTACACCTCATGACTAGTCCAGAAACCATACCCATGTATTGATGGTGCAAAACTGATACAGGTGCCCTCAAACAAATCGGCCCGACTCGAACGCGCTTGGTCGGGAGCCCTCACACGACGCGACACGACGTGCCCGACCGAACGATGCCACAAGGGAGCAAAGGGAAAACGGGCCACCCGAATGTGCACAAGGCACCCTGATGGTCACAACTTAACAAAACTGATACGGGAGCCCTTGAATGAGAAGGCCCGACCCGACCCGAACGTGCCCGGTCGGGCGACCTCACATGGTGCGTTCGACCAAACGATGCCACAAGGGAGCAAATGGAAAACGGGCCGCCCGAACGTGCACAAGGCACCCAAGTGATCACAACTTAGAAAAACTGATACGGGCGCCCTCGAACGAAACAACCCAACTTGACCCGAATGCGCCCGATCGGGCGACCTAACACGGTGTGACACGTCGCGCCCAACCGAATGATGCCACAAGGGAGAAAATGGAAAATGGGCCAACTGAACATGCACAAGGCACCAGGGTGGTCACAACTTAGCAACACTGACACGGGTGCCCTCGAATGAAACGACCCGACCCGACCGGAACGCGCCTGGTCAGGCGACCTCACACGACGCGCCCGACCAAACAATGCCACAATGGAGAAAATGGCAGATGGGCCGCTTGAACGTGCACAAGGTACCTGGGTGGTCACAACTTAGCAAAACTTATACGAGCGCCCTCGAATGGATCGGCCCGACTCGAATGCGCCGGGTCGAGAGCCCTCACACGACGCGACACAGCACACCGGACCGAACGATGCCACAAGGGAGAAAACGGCAAACGGGCCACCCGAACATGCACAAGGCACCTGAGTGGTCACAAATTAGCAAAACTGATACGGGCGCCCTTGAACGAAATGGCCCAACCCGACCCGAACGCGCCCGATCGGGCGACCTCACACAACGCGACACGATGCGCCCGACCAAATGATGCCACAAGGAAAAAAATGGCAAACGGGCTGTCTGAACATGCAGAAGTCACCCGGCCAGTCACAACTTAGCAAAAATGATATGGGCGCCCTCGAATGAATCGGCCTGACCCAAACGCGCCCGGTCGGGCGTCCTCACACAGCGCACCCGATTGAATGATGCCATAAGGGAGAAAATGGAAAACGGGCCACCCAAATGTGCACAAGGCACCCGGGTGGTCACAACTTAGCAAAACGGATACGGGCACCCTCGAACGAAATGGCCCGACCCGAACCAAACGTGCCAGGTCGGGCGACCTCACATGGCTCGCCCAACCGAATGATGCCACAAGGGAGAAAATGACAAACAGGCCACCCGACCATGCACAAGGCACTCGGGCGGTCACAACTTAGGAAAACTAATATGGGCACCCTCGAACGAATTGGTCCGACCTGAATGCGCCCAGTTAGGCGCCCTCACACGGCGCGACACAACACGCTCGACTGAACAATGCCACAAGGGAGAAAATAGAAAACGGGCCACCTGAACATGCACAAGGCACTCGGGCGGTCACAACTTAGCAAAACTAATACAGGCGCCCTCGAACGAAATGGCCCGACTGGACCCGAACGCACCTTGTCGGGCGATCTCACACGGTGCACCTTACCGAACGATGCCACAAGGGAGAAAATGGAAAACGGGCCGCCCAAACGTGCACAAGGCACTCGGGCGGTCACAACTAAGCAAAACTAATACGGGCGCCCTCGAATGAATCGGCCCAACTTGAACACACCTGGTCGAGCGCCCTCACACGGCGCTCCCGACTGAACGATGCCACAAGGGAAAAAATGGAAAATGGGCCACCTGAACGTGCACAAGGCACCTGGGTGGTCACAACTTAGCAAAACTGATACGGGCGCCATCGAACGAAATGGCCCGACCCAACCCGAATGCGCCCGGTCGGGCGACCTCACACAGCGAGACACGGCGTGCCTGACCGAATGATGCCACAAGGGAGCAAATGGAAAATGGGCTACTTGAACGTGCACAAGGCACCTGGACAGTCACAACTTAGCAAAACTAATACGGGCACCCTCGAACTAAACGGCCCAACCTGAACGTGCTCGATTGGGCGACCTCACACTACACGACACGCCGCGCCTGACCAAACGATGCCACAAAGGAGAAAACTGCAAACAGGCCACCCAAATGTGCACAAGCTAGCACCCGGGTGGTCACAACTTAGAAAAACTGATACAGGCGCCCTCGAATGAATCGACCCAACCCGAACGTGCCCGTTCGGGCGCCCTCACATGGCACGCTCGACCGAACGATGCGACAAGGAAGCAAACGGAAAACGAGCAACCCGAACGTGCACAAGGCACCCGGGTGGTCACAACTTATCAAAACTGATACAGGCACCCTCGAACGAAATGGCCCGACCTGACCCGAATGTGCCCGGTTGGGTGACCTCACATGGCGCGACACAGCACGCCCAACCGAACGATGCCACAAGAAAGCAAAGGGAAAACAGGCCACCCGAATGTGCACAAGGCACCCGGGCAATCACAACTTAACAAAATTGATACGGGCACCCTCGAACGAATCGACCCGACTCGAATGTGCCCAGTCGGGCGCCCTCACACGGTGCGACACGATGCACCCGACAGAATGATGCCACAAGGGAGAAAATAGCAAACGGGCCACTCGAACGTGCACAAGGCACCTGAGCAGTAGAAACTTAGCAAAACTGATACGGGTGCCCTCGAACGAAACGACCCGACCCGACCTGAACGTGCCTAGTCGGGCGACCTCACACAGTGCGACACGACGCGCCCAACTGAACGATGCCACAGAGGAGAAAATGGCAAACGGGCCACTCGAACATGCACAAGGCACTCGGGTGGTCACAACTTAGCAAAACTGATACGGGCACCCTCAAACGAATCAGCCCGACCCGAACGCGCCCGGTTGGGCGCCCTCACACCGCGTGCCTGACCGAACGATGCCACAAGGGAGCAGACGGCAAACGGGCTACCTGAACGTGCACAAGGCACCCGAGTGGTCACAACTTAGCAAAACTGATACGGGCGCCCTCGAACGAAATGGCCCGACTTGACCCGAACACATCCGGTCGGGCGACCTCACATTGCGTGACACAGCACGCCCGACCGAAAAATGCCACAAGGGAGCAAACAGAAAATGGGCCAACCGAATGTGCACAAGGCACCCGGGCGGTCACAACTTAGCAACACTGATACGGGCACCCTCGAACGAAATGGCCCAACCTGAATGTGCCCAGTTGGGCAACCTCACACTGCGCGACACAACGCGCCCCACTGAATGATGCCACAAGGGAGAAAATGGAAAACAGGCCGCCGGAACATGCACAAGCTGGCACCCGGGTGGTCACAACTTAGCAAAACTGATACAGGCACACTCGAACGAAACGGCCCGACCCGACCCGAACACGCCCAGTCGAGCGACCTCACATGGCGTGACATGTCGCGCCCGACCAAACGATGCCACAAGGGAGCAAACGAAAAATGGGCCGCCCGAACGTGCACAAGGGACCCAGGCGGTCACAACTTAGAAAAACTGATACGGGCACCCTCAAATGAAATGGCCTGACCCAAACGCGCCCGGACGGGCAACCTCACACAGTGCGACACTGCGCACCTGAACGAGCGATGCCAAAAGGGAGCAAACAGCAAACGGGCCACCTGAACGTGCACAAGGCACCGGGGCAGTCACAACTTAGCAAAACTGATACGGGTGCCCTTGAACGAAATGGTCCGACCTGAATGCGCCCGGTCGGGTGACCTCACATGGCGCGACACGTCGCGCCCGACCGAACGATGCCACAAGGGAGATAATGGTAAATGGGCCACCCGAACGTGCATAAGGCAACCCGATGGTCACAACTTAGCAAAACTAATACGGGCGCCCTCGAATGAAATGGCCTGACCTGAACATGCCAGGTTGGGTGCCCTCACACGGCGCGCCCGACCGAATGATGCCACAAAGGATAAAACGGCAAATGAGCCACTCGAACGTGCACAAGGCACCTGGGTGGTCACAACTTAGTAAAACTGATATGGGTGCCCTTGAACGAAATGGACCAACTCGACCCAAATGCGCCCAGTCGGGCGACCTCACACAACGCGACACGGCGCACCCGAGCGAACGATGCCACAAGGGAGAAAACGATAAACAGGCCACCCGAAAGTGCACAAGGCACCCAGGCAACTACAGCTTAGCAAAACTGATACGGGCGCTCTCGAACAAAACGGCCCGACCTGAACACGCCCGGTTGGGTGACCTCACACTACGTGACATGGTGCGCCTGACCGAACAATGCCACAAGGGATAAAATGGAAAATAGGTCGCCCGAACATGCACAAGTGGGCACTCGGGTGGTCACAACTTAGCAAAACTGATACGGGCGCCCTCGAACGAAACAGCGTGACCTGACCCGAACGCGCTGGGTCGGGCCACCTCACACGGCGCAACACGACGTGCCCGACCGAACGATGCCACAAGGGAGAAAATGACAAACGGGTCGCCTGAATGTGCATAAGGGACCTAGGTGGTCACAACTTAGCAAAACTGATAGGGCGCCCTCGAACGAAACGACCCGACCTGAACGCGCACAGTCGGGCGACCTCACACGACGTGCCTGAACAAATGATGCCACAAGGGAGAAAATGGAAAATGGGCCACCTGAACATGCACAAGGCACCCGAGTGGTCACAACTTAGAAAAACTAACATGGGCACCCTCGAATGAAACGGCCCAACCTGACCCAAATGCACTTGGTCGGGCGACCTCACACGGTGTGACATGGCGCACCTGAACGAACGATGCCACAAGGGATAAAATAGCAAATGGGCCACATGAACATGCACAAGGCACTCGAGCGGTCACAACTTAGCAAAACTGATACGAGCGCCCTCGAACGAATCAGTCTGACCTGAACGCCCCCGGTTAGGCGCCCTCACACGGCGCGACACGGCGCGCCCGACCGAACAATGCCACAAGGGAGCAAATGGAAAATGGGCCATCTGAACGTGCACAAGGCACCCGAGTGGTCACAACTTAGCAAAAGTGATACGGGCGCCCTCAAACGAAACAGCCCGACTCGACCCGAACGCGCCCAGTCGGACGACCTCACACGGCACGACACGACATGCCCGAACGAACGATGCCACAAGTGAGCAAATGGAAAATGGGCCACCCGAATGTGCACAAGGCACCCGGGCTGTCACAACTTAGAAAAACTAATATGGGCGCCCTTGAAAAAAATGACTCGATCTGAACGTGCCCGGTCAGTCGACCTCACAGTGCGCGACACGCTGCACCCAACCGAATGATGCCACAAGGGAGAAAACAACAAACGGACCACCCAAACGTGCACAAGCTAGCACCCGGGCGGTCACAACTTAGCAAAATTGATACGGGCGCCCTCAAACGAAATGGCCTGACCCAAATGCGCTTGGTCGGGCAACCTCACACGGCACGACACGATGCGCCCAAACGAAAGATGCCACAAGGGAGCAAATGGAAAACAGGGCACCCAAACGTGCACAAAGAACCTAGGTGGTCACAACTTAGCAAAACTGATACGGGCGCCCTCGAACAAAATGGCCCGACCCAAATGCGCCCAGTCAAGCGATCTCACATGGCGCGACACGGCGCGCCCGAACGAATGATGCCACAGGGAGAAAACAGCAAAAGGGCCACCCGAACATGCACAAGGCACCTGGGTGGTCACAACTTAGCAAAACTAATATGGGCGCCCTTGAACGAAACGGCCTGACCTGAATGCGCTCGGTCGGGTGACCTCACACTGCACGATATTAAAAGTGAACCAAGGAGTGAGTGCATCACGTCTTTAATATTTTATGAAACTCCTTAGAAGTCCCATCATAACCACCTTCCATCTTCATCACAACGTGATATGTCAACTAAAGATATCTTATTAAGTTGCTCCAAACATTCAAAAAGGGGACCAACGTTAGATTATTATTTATTAAAGGAGAGGCAAAAGAAATTAATTTCCAAACCGTCACAATAGTGACGCTTTCATCTAAATGTCGCAAGAGCGACACTTAGCTCTAATCCATCACAATTCCGACACTTTTGCCCAAACTGTCGCAATAGCGACACTTTCCTACAAACGTCGCAATAGCAACACTTAGCTCTAATCTGTTGCAATTCTGACATTGTTGCCCAAATTGTCACAATTCCGATGATTTTCTACAGACGTCACAAGACCGACACTAACCTCTACGTGTCGCAATACCGAAACTTGTCTCCAAACGTCGGTATAGCAACAGTTGTGGGTGGGATTTGAAAAATTGATAAAATTTGGGGAAATTTCCGACATTTGGTCAAAAGTGTCGGAACCAAAGTGTCGGAATTTCCACCAAATGTACTAGTGCCCTTTTCACACCATAGCATTTTAATCCAGAACTTCATTGAATTCAGGTAATTACCTCGCAAGCCTTTGAAAAAATTGTGCTCTTCTTCAGTATAGAGCATAGATGTCTCAATCGCGAACTCAGTAATGAATTGTCCAAGGATACTATCAATCCAGTAAAAAACATATCTCATGTTCTCATTGTCATTCCTTTTCAGATTCTCAACCAGATCTGGGGTCCACACAATAGGTCTATTATTACAATACCCAATTTGCATAGCTATCCTTGAGATCCACTCGTGCAACTCGCTAGAGAATGATGCAAATAAAATCACGTACTGATCTGAATAGATATTCTTTTGTAGCTAGTTTTCAGTGGAGACACACAAATTTATGCTTTCTTGCACACCAAACTCATGTTCCTTCAGATCTATGAAATCTTCGATCTCTTTCTTAGACATATGCCACATCCAGCTATCCCTCAGTCAAATCCTAGTTTCAGAAACAGAACCATTTGTTGGCTTTATGGGGCCTAGACCCAGGCTCAAAGTGACTGCGTAG
Source organism: Pinus albicaulis (assembly GCA_034641835.2). Taxonomy (NCBI): domain Eukaryota; kingdom Viridiplantae; phylum Streptophyta; class Pinopsida; order Pinales; family Pinaceae; genus Pinus; species Pinus albicaulis. The sequence goes on along the minus strand of CM076579.1, from coordinate 1,129,132,702 downwards.
TCCATCAAAACCCATAATTACGGGCCCTTTCGGAAATGATTTTCTTGCGCAGACCGAAGTCTCACCCAAGGAAATATAGGGGGATGCTAGAACTAGGTTTCTGCATCTAGAGGGATAGAGGATAGTGACTTTAGGTATTTTCCTTCTTATTATAAATCTGCATTTCATATCTATCACTATTACCAATTTTTTTCAACACAACTATTGAACTTACTCAAAGACTGCGCAATCTTACTTATTCATGCATTAAAAACACTAAATAACCATAAAATGAACTGCGTTATTCAGTTATATAACAAAAACCTTACTCATCATAGTCATTCATAAACACTAAGTAAAAATCAAACACATCAATATAACTCAGATATTCTCAATGGGTCATTCATTCATATCCAGATCTGTCTCATACAATCCCTTCCTACCCTATTCACTGCGCACACAGCTGTAGGAGCCTTTTTCTCTAAGCCAAACCACTGACTCTAACTTAGTCTTACATCCAAATGAATTTCATATCATCAATAATAACCTACCTATGACTTCTATCTAGACTCCTTATATAGATTTAGCTTTTACAATACCATGGTCTAAAACCATTGGCATAGTAAAACGTTCACAAAAATTCCCATCTGTTACATAATTAAGGTGCTTTGACCCACCTCAAAGCCCCTAAGACCAAAAAGATACTTCACATCGCGTGCTTTGCTCCTCGATCTGTGGAGTTTGTACTTTGAGGGAGATCCTGGCTCCAACAGTTACCATTAGCATAAGGCCAAGAAATTCTCAAATTTTTACTAATAGTCACATTTCCTTTGAGAAATCACTAGGAAAATAGAGCTTTTAACTATTGTAATAAAGCTAGGAATGGGGTTTAAAGTGAAAAAAATACTCTAATAGAACTAAGAATGTGTTTTTAAGTGAAATATGGCTTTAAATTTTTGTATTTTTATTGAATATACTATGAGTTCCTACATTGTATTAAACCTTCCATATTCTCATAGGTAAAACCCCAATCACTGAACATTTATTTCCCTTGAATATCAACATTCACAAATTAATCTATTAGGGCCCCATTTCAAACATACATGACTATGAGAATCCATTTTTATATCTCTAAGCTCATTGTTTTTCTTGTAAGTCAGCCGATAAGAATTTTTATTTAAAAAAGAAAAGTGTACATCAACTATGTTGCTAGTCTACCAGTGGGAAACTAGACATAGTAGAATAAGAGATTTTGTGAGAGTGTCTAAGAGAAAATTTTAGTCTAGATACCAAACCATAAAGTACTATGCCTAAAAAAAAATTGTTCCAGATGGTAATAGCTATATTAAGCTAAAGTAGGGGTGATTCTACTACTATGATAGGTGATAAAATATATAGTAACCATGACATAATGAAACTTAAACAAAAGGAGTATTAATACTTCAATAGAGACCTATTCATGAGCTTCCATTAGTTGTTAGAATTCCAAACCCATTTTTCTCTTGGCTAGAAATGATTATTTATATCCACCTCAATCTGTAGTTGCATATCATCCAATTGAAGCAACATTTCATGGTGTGCCCTCAATTCTTTCAACAATAACTTTTCCAATTTCCATTTTAATATACCAATACAAATTAACAATATTTAAATTTTTTGTATCTATGCTCGTGTAAGTGCTTGTATTTAGAACTAAGTTCCTATTGCCTCATCAATTTCCTCATCTAGAAATAACCAGCTCTCAAACCTTTCTTCGACCTTTAATAGCTCTAATTCATCCTCAAATTTTAGCGGTGTTACTCTCGTAAATACCTTTATAGATGATTCTATCCACTTTTTTTATTGGTTGAGAGGGGATCATTGTCTAGCTTTTTTCTCTCTGTGACTAGCTCTTCCACATGTCGTGACCTAAAGAGTAGGGTGAGGACAATTTTGAAATGGTGGTAGATGATGGAAAATGAAAAACTCAGTAATATCCAACCACACAACAACCACAAACTAACCTTGTATTTATAAACCCATGAACCTAAGTATTCCCTAGTGATATGAGATAGAGGAACACTTGTGAGAGAGATCCCTTGGGTTTGGAGTATCCCCCAAAGGGAAGGAAACCATTTCCTTGACCACCTCATGGGTGAAAATAAAAAACTAAAAAGATAAAAAAACATGTTAGCCACTCGTTGAGACCAAAACTATCCTTGGGAAATTTTTGATAATGACTTAAGGGAAAGATAAAAATGGTCTATCACTCAAGCCATAAATTCACTCGCAAACTTGGGCACTGGAACAGTCAAAAACAAGTTTGTACTAGGTTACTTTCCTTTGCACAACGAGCCATAATGGAATTTATTCTAAAATCCTTTTCCTTCCAAACTGATATCACCAAAATATTATGAAGATGGAGAGAGACTACAATGTGTTTCCATGAGTCATGAGAGGAGGAAATATTCATGAGTACCATGTAATTGAATTATATTATCCCTACCCCCCTATTCAGGGGCATGTAATTTGCAATATCTAGTGATCAATAATATTATATGATGGATCCTTTATCTAAGGGATCCCACATAGTATCCAAAATATTCTATTTACATGTGATTCCTTTGTTGGTGAGAAACTTAATTATATTGTTGGAAGATCAATGAACATGGGATGGGAGGATAACTTAAACATAAAGAAGGAGAGCTAGAATATTCTCAAGACCTCTTTCTAGGAACCAGTTGTTCAAAATTTTACTAATTGTTGAACCGTGTTGCATTCATTTAAGCATTTATATATGATGGCTTATGAGTCACCTTTCACCACTTTCTTACAATAATGAAAAATTTTAACTCTAAAGCATACAATTTGGAAGTATTATTACTTCTAACATATAGGTATACATAAGTTCACAATAATTTACTCCTGTCATTTCAAGAGATCCCTCCAAAGCTAGTAGTACTTGGGTTACATTTTTAGGCCCCATCAAATTTTATTTTAATGATGATGGCTAGGGGAAGTTCACATTTATCTTGAATGTTACATTGAGGAATATTTACCACTTGATTGTGAGGTTCCTTTTATCGATAAAGCTTGAAGACTTTCAGAATATGCATGCCCTTCTCATGAAATTTCCAATATCATTCCAATCATTGAATAATTAGCATTGTCTCATGGATACCTTGCTTAATCCTCTCATATTTATTTCCTTCCAAACCTCATAAATGATATACCCTAGGAAGAGCTCCCTAGTGTGGTTCAAAAAATTGTTGCAAATGTATTTTTTGCCAATGTGTAATGGTATTAGTGAGGTGATTTTTTTTTTTGATCTAACTACTAAAAGGTGACTACCACATTATCCAATATAGTGGTTGTGAATGAATAGTTATTAAGAATATTTTTATCTATTACCTCCTCTATATGGTATATTAGATAGAGTTATTTCCATTGAGATGTCTATCGAACCATGTTGTCTCAAGTTACAATTTTACCATGGGCTAGTAACCAAAGAAAGAAAGAAATTTATAGCCATGGATTTTTCTTCAAAATTATTTTCCAAGGTTAAAGTAGCCCCATGGATCTTATCCTAGTGGAGCTTGTCTTGGCCACCATGATGTTTAGAATTTCGTAGGGCAGAGATTAATTCAAATTATCTTTTTGATAATTACTTGTGAGCTTACTTCTTTTACTTATGTCTTCTCTTCTTAGCTTATTAAGTCTTTCATCAAGTTAATTACCAAAAACACAAGAGACACATATTTAGGCTTTTCAAGCTAGGGCCAAAACCTTTCCCTCTTGGAGAGGAAACCCCACAAGAAATTCTTCTTATAGTCTTTTAGATGACAAGTACCATGACCATGACACAAACCCTTGACCCTTATAAGCCTCCAAGACTGTGTCACTACTTCTTCATTGACTCCTTGAGTTGATCCTTCTTCCTTGCACCATTTTGCACCATTTTGCACATTTTTGCACCTAAACTAGAGAGCTCAGTCTCTACTCATATTATTCCTTCTCCAGATGTATATGATCCTTGCTTGTGATATCAACAGTGTTTCATAGGCAATCCTACCTTGTGCCTTCACTTAACGTTGCTGATTGTATACACTTGTTTCCTTTTAATGAACATTCCACTCTATACTATAATGATACCCTTACACAATCACGTTCATGTACTTTAACATAGTCTTGTTTTGGCTCTATAGTATAGTATCTTCTTCATACTAAACATTGCCTTGTTCTCGCACTTATTTTAGTCCTAGTCCCGCATCTTAGACACTGAATATTACCGAACAATAATATTCTGAAATAGTCCTCGAACTTCTTTGATAGTATAGATATTATCACATAATAGTCTATGAAATTATAGTGATCCTTTACACATATTATTCAATTATGATCCTCACTATATAATCATGTTCCCATGAATCTGTGATCCGCACTTCTATTGTAGACTTAACCGAAGTTACTTCTCCAAATGAACTGCAGACATTTACTTATATAGTGTACACCTTTATTGTGATTTAGGCCAACCTTACAAACAGATAGTAGGTCGACATGTTCACTTCTTATTTGGCCAACTTGTATAGCTTATTGATAGCTAATATGAAGAGTATTCAAACGTAGATCCTGAGCATCATTTGAGTGCAGTCTTCAAGGCTTATCTGACACAGTATTGAGGCATACAAGTGTGAATTGACTCTTCATAGACATGACTCTTTAATTAGTACAAATTATGACTAGAAGACAAATCCTAAAAGACACCAAGAAGAAGTCTTGTGACCTATAATAAAACCTTTCTCATGAAACCCATTAAGCAAGCATACAAAAAATATATTTGATTATCTTTATCTTCTTCATTACATAATTACATAATCAATATGAAGACTGATCCTAGTTACACTTACCAACACATGAACTATTACTTTCCCTTTTTTAATCTTCTGCTAGATTTTTTCCTAATCAGTATTAGTAAGGAAAGGTATTCAAAGTTCTCTGGGCATCTAATATCTTTATTTGCACTTCATATCCATAATAATCCAATATTGATTGAGGAATATTTTGTTTCTATTTAAAATGGTTTCCCTAATTGTTTAAAACTCACTTTCATACTTACATTTTGGTAATTATTTTGTAGGAAACATTCTAAAATAAGGAAGTGTTCCTATTCTGAAATTACGAAAAAAAATGATTCTAAATTAGATATTGGTTTTAATATAGTGTATTACATCTCAAGGAGCTTATTTTGTCTCCATCCATCTAGATGAGGTCCTGATCTATAATATTAGGGCCATATTTTTTGTTCCAAAATATCCTCCATAATTGATGACCATTCTAAAGCTAGTGCCACTAGGTTTTATATCCAACAATAAAACATGGAGTTTCATGGTATCATAACAATATCTCCAACTTGTTTGGGAAGGAATATTTTGTCCCAAACAACGAGAGCCCATTTTATCTCCTTACATGCACCACTTGAAAGGAAGGAGAACTACACATTGTGAAATTCCTTACAGATGAATATAGGAATTTCTAAGGCTTAGAAAATATACAAAGGCATTGTTTCAAGAGAAAATTTTGAAAAAATTAATTGTCTTGCCATGTTAAGAAAATGGAAGATCCACTTGGCTAGTTTTTTTTTCATCTTTGAGAGGAGATCCTCCCAAGTGGAATTATGCAGTCCATTCACCACAAGAGGGCCACCAAAATATTCATATGAAATGGAAATTCATTGGGAACTAATAATTATAGATATATTATCTTGAAAAACAAGATAAATTTTAAATAAAAATTTGGGGCTTACCTTGATTGACTGAAGTGCCCAATGTTTCCATGAAATTTGAGAGAAATTTCTTGAGATCATTGTCTTTGCAAAATGTTGGAATTCCCATAAGAATGTTGGGTGTGGAGCCTAATTATCTTGTTTATTTTGTATAACAATGTTTGACCCCTGTACCTTAATGGGGTGGAAATGCCGCCCGAAATTAAACGCTACCTAGGGGGTCTAGGGGGGTGGCTACGACTTTATGGAGCCCCCCCTTGGCAGGGGGTTTCAGGGGCAGTGCCCCCAAAGCTAAAAATAGATGTAAAATTGCCTTGTAAAAGTATAGTAATTTCTAGTCAATCTGGGTCGTTCATTAGGCGGATGATCTGACGGTAAAAGTGATGTTTAGTTTAGGGTTTTTTGCCCTAGAAGGCAACCCCTCGCTTGTATGAGGGTATTTTATTGTGGTTGTGTATTGTATGTGTATTCTTGGAGCGATAAATAAATAGGGATACTATGAGAGAGAACATAGGATATTACAACAGATCTGTTGTAGGTTGTGTCTCTTCATTTTGCTGGATAATAGAAAGGAAGGACTGGCTATTCGGGGTGAACGTAGCCCAAATTGGGTGAACCACGTATATCTGTGTCTCTCTGGTTTATGTGTTTCTTGTTCTTGTGTTTTCCGCATATTTTATGTGTTTCATTGCTCTGTAATATTTAATTTTCTAACAACTAGTATCAGAGCCAAAGGTCTGTTTGGCTAACAAACTTGCAAGAAAGAAGGGTTCCTGGTTCGAGTGGGAGAAATGACGGAAGATGGTAAATTTAGTGTCGAGAAATTTAACAGCCAAAACTTCCCACTATGGAAGATTCAGATGGAAGACTATCTGTATCAGAAAAATCTGTACCTACCATTGAGCGGAAAAACAAAGAAGCCGACGATTATGACAGGCGCAGAATGGGATATTCTTGATAAAAAGGCACTCGAAATAGTACGGTTGTGCCTCGTGGCATCGGTAGCCTTCAATATTTCGAAGGAAACAACAACAGAGGGTTTGATTAAGGCGTTGGTGAAACTATATGAAAAACCCTCAGCCTCAAACAAGGTATTTCTTATAAAACGTTTATTTAATATGAAGATGTCGGAAGGTGGATCTATTGCAAACCATTTAAATGATTTTAATATAGTTACTAGTAATTTAAGTTCTGTAGGGGTAAACTTTGATGATGAATTTAGAGCTCTGTTATTTTTGTGCTCATTTCCAGAAAGCTGGAATGGTTTAGTTATGGCCATTAGTAACTTTGTCTCTGGATCTAGTACTTTAAAATTTGATGATGTTGTCAGTGCTATCCTTAGTGAGGAAATGCGACAGAAAATCTCCAGTGAGACATCGAGTAATGCTTTGAGTGCAGATTCTAGGGGAAGAAGAATGGAAAGAGGAAAGAGCTTGAGATATCGTAGTAAATCAAGGAAAGGCAGATCCAAGTCTGGATCAGGGATAGTGTGTTGGAAATGTGGAAAGAAATGACACCTAAAGAAAGACTGTAGATCTCAGAATGGAAAAGAAGGAGATGCACAGTAAGAAAACAATCATGAAGCAAATGTGACAGGTGATGTGTTACAAGATGCCTTGATTCTTTCTTTCGAAAATGTTACTGATTCCTGGGTAGTAGAATCAGGGGCTTCATTTCATGCCACACCTGATAAGAAATATTTTCATGACTATGTTCAAGGAGATTTTGGACAAGTCTATTTGGGTGATGATAAACCCTATAAAATTGTTGGAATGGGTAAGGTTCTTGTAAAATAGTAGAATAGAAACCAATGGCTATTAAAGGAGGTTATGCATGTTCCATATCTGAATAAAAATCCGATTTCACCAGAGCAGTTAGGCGGTGAAGGTTGTGTGACAACTTTCACAGATAAAACCTGGAAGGTCACCAAAGGAGCCCTCGTAATAGCAAAAGGTGAAAAGGTTGGTACATTGTATTTATGCAATGGTATTTCTAACTCTGTTAATTATTTAACTTCCAAAGGAGCAAATGCAACATTATGGCATCATAGGCTCGGACACATGAGTGAGAAGGAGATGAAGATTCTTCAGTCAAGAAATTTGTTACTGGGTTTGAAGAATGTTGATTTGGATTTCTGTGAGAATTGCATTTATGGAAAACAGAAGAGAGTCAGATTTCTCATAGTTGGGAAAGAAAAGAAGAGCGAAAAATTAGAGCTTGTGCATACATATGTATGGGGACCTGCTCAGGTATCATATCTCGGTGGCTCTCATTATTATGTTACTTTTATTGATGATGCAACTAAAAAAACTTGGATTTATTGTATTCAGAATAAATCTGATGTATTTGATACTTTCAAGAAATGGAAAGCTTTGGTTGAGATTGAGACAAGAAAGAAGTTGAAGTGTCTCAGATTAGACAATGGAGGTGAATATTGCAGAAAAGATTTTGATAGGTACTGTTCAGAGCATGGAATTCGCAGAGAGAAGATAGATTCAAGAACACCACAAGAAAATGGTGTGTCAGAAAGGATGAACAGAAAAATCATGGAGCGTGCAAGGTGCATGAGATTGCATGTAGGATATCCTTTACAATTTTGGGTAGATGTTGTAGATACTGTTGTTTATCTAATAAAAATAGGGCCTTCAAGTTCCTTGGATGGTGGTATTCCAGAGGAAGCATGGACAGGTAAAAAAGGTAAACTACTCTTGTTTAAATCCTTTTGGTTGTGAGGCCTTTGTCCATATCAATAAAGAAAATAGAGCAAAGCTTGAGGCAAAATCAAAGAAATGTACCTTTATTGGATATGGTGTTAATGATTTTGGTTATCGCTTATATGATTATGAAAATCACAAAATCATTAGGAGAAAAGATGTAATATTCAATGAAAAGCTATTGTATAAGAATCAATTGCAGGAAAAGAAACATGAAAAAGAAAACAAAGAATACACAGTTCTTGATGAGATCACAGAAAAGGTAAAGGCGCCTAAAAATAATAATAATCAAGAGCCATAACAACAACAACCACCACAATAGCAACTTGCACGTCAAACACCTGAAAGTGGTGTTAGAATATCTACCAAGATAAGTAGACCCCCTAAACGATACTCTCATTCATTATATTATTTGTTGCTGACTGATTCTGGTGAACTTGAATGTTATGAAGAATAAATGCAGGTTGAAAGCAGGAAGAAGTGGGAGCTAGCCATGGAAGAAGAGATGGACTCCTTAATGCATAACCAGACTTGGAACTTAGTCAGGTTTCCAGCAGGTAAAACTACATTGCAGAATAAATGGGTTTACAGGCTGAAGGAAGAAGATGGAGGAAAACAGAGGTACAAAGCTAGACTTGTGGTGAAGGGGTTTGCACAAAATAAAGGTATTGATTTTGATGATATATTGTCTCATGTTGTTAAGATGACTTCAATAAGGAATATTTTAATTCTTGTAGCAGCGGAAGATTTACATCTTGAACAGTTAGATGTAAAGATATCATTTCTCCATGGAGATTTGGAGGAAGAGATCTATATGCAGCAACCAGAAGGATATGAGGCCAAAGGGAAAGAAAAATTAGTGTGCAGGTTAAAGAAGAGCTCATATGGCTTAAAACAGGCTCCAAGGCAGTGGTATCTAAAATTTGACAAGTTTATGTCTAAATAAGGTTATACTAGATGTCACCCTGATCATTGCGTTTATCTGAAAAGGAAAAATGATGGCAGTTATATTATATTGTTATTGTATGTAGATGACATACTTGTTGTAGGGTCTAACATGCAGGAAATAAATGTGCTGAAAAAAAAAATGGCAAATTTATTTGCAATGAAGGATTTGGGAGCTGTAAAACAAATCCTTGGTATGAGAATAACTAGAGACAGGAAAAATCGCGATTAACACTATCTCAGAATGAGTACATACAAAAGGTGTTGAAAATATTTAATATGCATAATGCAAAACCAGTTAGTACACCTTTTGCTATCCATTTCAAACTTCGTAAGGAGATGTGCCCCAAGACCCAAGAATAAATGGACTATATGTCTAAAGTTCCATATGCATCAGCAGTTGGAAGCTTAATGTATGCAATGGTTTGCACAAGGCCTGATATTGCACATGCAGTGGGAGTTGTAAGAAGGTACATGAACAATCTAGGAAAAGAACATTGGATGGTAGTAAAATGGATTCTTAGATATTTGAGAGGTACCACAAATCAAGCATTATGCTTTGGTGGTTCAAGCATTTCTCTACAAGGATGCGTTGATGCAAATATGGTAGGTGAAAGAGATAACAGGAGAAGCACTACAAGATATGTATTTACTATAGGTGGAACAACTGTTATTTGGGTTTCAAAAATCCAAAGTGTTGTTGCACTTTCAACAACAGAAGAATAATATGTTGCTGCTACAGAGACTAGTAAGGAAATGATTTGGTTACAAAGGTTTATGGATGAATTGGGTAAGAATCATGATATGGGCACATTATACAGTGATAGCCAAAGTGCCATTTATCTTGCAAAGAACTCAAAATTTCATTCTAGGACTAAACACATACAGCTTAAGTACCATTTCATATGGTTAGTATTGGAAGATGGACAATTGAAGTTGGAAAAGATACACACTAGCCAGAATCTTGCAAATATGCTAACAAAAGTTGTAACCAGGGAGAAACTGAGAACATGCTCAGTTTCAATTGGTCTTCAAGGATGACGATGAAGATGAGGAGCAGCCAGGTCCAAAGAGGAGTCATTTCCAGCAAATGAAGCAATGGTGGAGTTGCTACAATCAGTCTCCAAGTGGGAGATTGTTGGGTGTGGAGCCTAATTATCTTGCTTATTTTGTATCACAATGTTGGACCCCTGTACCTTAATGGGGCGGCAACGCTACCCAAAATTAAACGCTACCTTGGGGGTCCAAGAGGGCTAAAAAATCCTCACCAAAGATAAATTCCCATAATTTTGTTATATTCAATGTCTACTTTGAGGAGTGTGGACCATTAGAATGAAAACGAATGGGGAAAAGGGTCCCCTTTCCTAATACCTCAAGAGGGAGAAAAATTTGTAGAGAGTTGATAACAATGGAAAATAAGGTTCAACAGGTGAGATACATGATCCAACTTGTCCATTTATCATAGACGTCGAAGGCCAACATCATATGTTTGATGTAGGTAAAATTTTAAATATGAAAAATTATCTTAAAGTGTAGAAGCTTAGTGATTCTTACTACTCCCTAATATGAAAACATAAAGTTTTTGGTGATATTTTTTGTAAAAATATTCAAATTTATAATGATTATAGATAGTATTTATAAAATTTTGGTGATTTTTAAGAGAAAATAATCATATCCTATAAAGTTTGGGTGAATCATTTTTATAAAAATGGAAATCGGTGAATCGTGTTTTGGAAAAAGAATGGAAAATTATTCCATTTGAAAAATTTATCACATGAAATTTTCCTTGGAATGTTGATGTATTGGAACTTAATTCATCAAAATCTGTATACTTATCTAGCACTATGGGCATGCCAATTTTATTGGTGTTATTCAAAGAGTGTTTTTTTTCATCAACAAAGATGTTGCCATCTAATATTTTTTAGCCTTCCACGTATCCAAATTTCTCAAGAGAGATTAACCCATGAAGGAGGGGGTTGAGTTGATTTGCTATAACCTTAGTGATGTGTTTATAAACCACATTTCATAAATATATAGGTTTAAATATACTAGGGTATGCCATTTTATATTCATTGGTAATTAAAGAAAGAAAGGTAGATCCTAGGGTGACAAGCATATTGGAGAACTTGTGATAATATTCCGCTAGTTCCCAAAGTTCACTTTTGATAATGATCGACCAATAGGTGTCGAAGAAGTTCATAGCAAATATATATAGCATGGGTATTTTCCTTTAGGCATCATGTTCTTGGCTAATTTATCCACATCTTCTGGTAATTTCTCTTAGGAGTGCTTAATTATATTAATGTGTAACAAGTTGAGTGATATGTTTTGTAAGTTTTTTAATATCTTCCCATTGGTCTAACTGTGGCTTAAATAGTAGATTTTGGAAACAATTGACCATATGTCATTCAATATATTCATGGTTTTTTGGCTTGTTTCCTTCATTATTTTTAATTGATGAAACTATGTTATGATGGAAATGATTAACAATTGCTTATGAAAGAACTTGGGCCTCATGTATTTCTCCTTAATCTAGTAAAGTCTCAATTCTTCTTCCATATTAAATCTTTCTATCGATGCCTAGTCTTGATTTTGGTTTGGAGTGATGCTTATTCAACAATTAGTGACTTAATTCATACTTTTTTAAGATTGTTAAATTTATATAGTTATTTTAATTTATCCTCTAATTCTCTTTGATCCTTAAAAATGTCTCCAAATTGTTTTCTATTCCATTCTTTCAAAAGAAAATTTAGGTACTTTAATCATCGTTGGAATATAAACATGGGGGTAACCTGCCAAATCATTTATTATTTCTACCACTTCAAGTTGTTGTCTTTAAATGAAGATGGATCTAGCCAAAATACCTCTAGAAAGGTATGATTTTTAGAGCTTCCCTTCCTATCCATTTCTCGATATGTTAATCAATGGTTTGATCTCAAACATGGGAGAATGGAAGCTTCCAAATGAATCGATGTTAGTAGAAAATTTTTAGAGATGATGAAATAATCAAACATTAACACTACTTGTTACACCATTTTTTGGTCATCTAACCTGTTACTATTAGATGGACCTAAGTACACCATGTAAGACCAATTTTACCCCAAGTAAAATTGCTTTCACTATGAAAAATAACTTAGTAAAACACCTTCATTAAGTTGTTTATGGTATAAACAGGAAACCCCATGGGGAAATATTAAATAAATCCACATTTGTTTGATTTTCCTCAAGGAATAATTAGTTAAACAATAGTTTAATTAATATTCCTGGTCATATTTAACCCAAAACAAGACAATTAATTAGATAAATTATTATTTTTCTTATTATTTTCTAGGAATAATTATTTAAACCTTATTTAAATAATATTCCTTGTTAAATTTGACTAAATCACTCATAAATAGTTAAATAAATCATTATTTATTTAATTATTACTCAACCACATCCTTAAAATGATAAATAAATAATTTATTTATTGATAATTTACAAATAAAGGGATTTGACCCAAGTAAAATTCCTTTTCCCTCCAACAAAAATAATAAAATATTCCATAAAATTTGGATCTTGATTTGGTTAATAATATTTTAATTATGCACCAATATCTAGACTAACTCAATATTTTGTTATAAATAGAATGGTTTTTCCATTCATTCATCACCTTTTGTTGCCTAAAGATCCCTCTGGATCTATACTTTTGTTCTGACTTTGATCCACCATCATTGTCATATTTTTCTATCTTTTTGCTTGTGATCTCCCTTTGAGTTCCTTTTTTCTCTGTGTTTTCTACACCATCAAGAGAGAGGAATTTTAGATCTGAATTGTTGAGGGCTTACAAGAACCCATCCCATTGAGGAAAACTGGTAACATCCTTCTATGTTTTCCTCCCAGGTGCACTTAATATAAAATTCATTCAACATATTCTTGTCTTGTCATGGATTAAATCTCGTTTTATTTACTGCTTAATGTCTTTTGATGCATAGATCTAAATTTTTGCAGCATTTATCTTGATCAACGAATTGTAGATCTAAAGATATTGGCGGACATCTTTGTTGTTAGGGTTGTTTGTTATGCACAGCTAAAGTGGTATTTTTTCGTACGCTTGCAATTAAGATTCATACTAACACTACTTGATGTGGTCCACCACACTTGTGCTTCTAGATGTGATTCCCATTAATAATTTCCAAGTCCATTCTATCTAAGAGTTGTAATGTCTCCCTAAAATTCTGAGTCTCAATCCAATATTCCAATTCCACCAATTTTTTCTTCTAGTAAAGTAATAATACTGAAGTTTCCCCATATGATCCAATGACTATCCACAATAACGGTGTGAATTCCTTGAAAGTATTGGAGGAAAATGAGTGTGTCCTATGTTTCCTATATTCCATAAAAATTTGTTATAAAACTTGTTGTGACTAAGCCTATTAATTGAAATTTGGCAGAAAGTGTTTTCTAGGTAGAAAAGAAAGTGACTACTATTTTCAAATTATTTCATAGCAATTTTAAGCCACCCATTGCATCTCATGCATCTATTAACATTGACTAAAAATCTCTCTAATAGATCAAGGTTATATCTATAACCAAATCACTAGAACATATTTTTTCTTGAAACATTTGGGTGAAAGGTTGTTCCTTAAGAATATTTTTTTTTAGAAGCCTATGTTTTCTCTTTCCATTCAACCCTCTTATATTCCATAAAATTATCTTCATTAAGAAATAGAGGGGTTAGGTGGGAAGTTATTGTTGGGGCCTACTTCTGTACTTCTGTCACTTTTTGGACACCTTATCTTGCTACTTTTCATAATATCCTATTTTATTTTGATCATTTTTTATACCTCAAATCCATACCATCCTTTTCAAATGGTTTCAGTTAATGAATGCAGGTAAAATTCATAATTAGACCTATTCTCATATGTATTTGGTTAGTCTAGATAGGTGTTAAGTAAATTCATATTCTTTTAACTAAATTTGACTGAAATTTTACTTGGACTATTAAACATGATGATATAAACTAGATGGCATTGGAAGATCGCCAGTGGTTCAACATTTATGTTCCCGATGCACCAGTAATTTATTCATTACTTGGTTCTGCACTTCATTCAGTACCATATTCCATAATTCGGTACCAGTTAACTTAATGGTGATTCCAAAGTAGCTTCTTGCCTTCTTTGACAGCAATGACAATGACGCCCTCCTAAATATAGTATTATGACCAAATCCTTATGGATATGATAGACTGTATAGTGATATTTGAGGATATGACTTACTTTAGTTAATTTCAGATCATATTTGTACTATTTTTCTTGATTCACTCATTTATATCTATCTTTGGGTTGTGGACTCTTTAAAAGAGTAGCTAGTAGTGTTATGAGGGTTGGAAAGCAAGCAAGGAGAGAATAATAATCTTGAACATTTTCAAAAACTCTATTTATTTAATCTTGGAACTATTTTATATGTGCTGTTGAAATCCTAATTAATATATAAATCTCAAGGTCTATTTCATGAGTTTTTGTGTTATTAATTTGTAATTATATTGTTGTAGCTGAACTTGTCTAAGGTAGTGGTTAGAGGCCACCACCAACCTCAGTCTTTGAGTTAGAGTAGGAATAGATCTGTGGAGATCTAACATACCTGTAGTATGATGTATGCATGTGATATTAACTAATTCAATTTTCTAGCTTTTAATAATTTAAATTTCATATTTATGTTTCAAATTAATTCCAGTTCTTTGGATTTACAGTTTGTAGTTGAAGTATTGAAGTGACAGTTTGAATTTTGGAGAATTCTCACTGAATAACTCTTAGATCTAAAACATTTTGCCTTTTCTAAACTGAACTATTTGATTTATATGTGAATTAAATTTCTATTTTTAAATTTGAATAGGATACCCTATGATTTGAAATTTTCAAGTGGATGTGTATTGATTTGGAAACAAATTACATTGTGGAATCCTTCATTCTGATATTGAGTTGTTGTAGTTAATTTCCAAGTTAGAACAATAGATTTATTAGTTTTATATTTTCTGAATGATCTCTCTGTTGAATGATCATTTTTTTCTGTGCTATTTTTACACCCAGAATTTGTCACTGGTTAGGATAGAGTGAGATCTAATTTTACTAATAACCATGGTGTTGTATTTCCAAGTGAATGAGCCTTTTGAGTGAAGTCTCTTTGAGTCTTATTTAACTAGGTTATGATTTAATGGATTTGTTTTGAAAATAACATACTTCTTGAATTTATTGAAACAACTATATTATATTTGAACAAGAAAATATTATGGTACTGCACATTGTTGGAGCAACGATGTTCTTTGATTTATGATTATTGAGTACTCTTAAGTGAAATTTGTTAAGTCACTATATTAATAGTGTAGTCCCTTATTATGTTAGTGTAGCCCCCTTATTTTTATTTTTGTACCCTTGTAACCCCCATATTGTTATTATTGTGCCCTTACATTATTATTGTTAGCTCGGCTAGGATTACATTGTGGCCCCACTAGGACTACATTGTGGCCCCATGGAATCTTATATATAGAAAGAAGGTTTTTTCATTTGTATCATCCAAGAATTGTTCATTCATGTAATGTATTGGAGGTTGCCCCCTCGAAGTGGCTTATTTCTAAGGCGTTGATATCTATTTTCTTCTATTTTTGGAGCTGGTTTCACAACATTTTGTATCAGAGATTTGGATTTTAGGGTTTCGCTGCTCCAAATAGGTCATCGTGGAATTTTCGCTATAACTTTTTTTCTAAGAAGTTTCAGAAGTTGAAATTTTTAGAGTGTGAAGCCGAAATCCTAAGGAACATCTTCAAAAAACTTCAGAGCTTCTTTCACAATATTTTCAGAGATATGATCTGTGGAAGTTAGGTCTTTTTGGAGGCTCTTTAATTTCACTTAAACAGGTCATCATGGAATTGTCACTATAAATTTGTTTCTACGAAGGTTCAGAAGCTGAAATTTTTAGAGTGAAAAGAAAAAATCCTAAGGAACATTGTTGCAAAATTTCAGAGCTTATTTCGAAATATTTTTGGATATATATTATGTGGAAGTTAGGTATTTTTTTCAGGCCCGCAAATTTCATCTCAAAGAGGTGATCGTGGGAAAATATTCATAAATCTCTCTCTGAGCATCTAATTGGAATTCTATAAAGAGTGGCAGCACGTACACGGACTGTAGTTTCTTTTCTATAAATTTCAGAGTCGAAGGAGGAAACAGTGACATGTGGCAAGTCGTACAAGTTTGCTCTACTGAACTAGTCCATAATTAGGTCATTGTAGGAGATTGGGCACAACTTTGTCTTCAAGAATCCAAATCAGGTCATACTAGTGGCATTTGAAATAGAATTCATAGGGATACCTCAGTGCCAAATTTCAGATATTGAAGATCCGAAATCACAGAGATAATTCATTTTCAATATCGAGCTCCTAAAAAGCAAGAAAAAGGTGTGTATTGTTTTTCGAATTGCATAAGTCTTGTGTGAAAAATCAGTTCGAAGTGATTCCAAGGGAATATTGAAGCATAGATATCAGTATTAGGTTCTAAAATGCCACCTAAAAAATAATTCCATACCCATTAAGTCCTCAAAAAGCTATACTATGATGCATGAAGAGGAAGAATTGCAATATGAGATATCAAAATTACGGTACCAAGTGCAACAAATTTCAATCTTACGAAGAGAAACCGAAGATGACATAGATGGTTTAAAAGAAGAAATGGAGGATAAGTTGTATGGTTTTAAGGATCAAATGAAATCTAATATGGATTATAAATTAGTGGAATATCACATCGAGCTTCAGCGACAAGTTCTCCAACTCTCAAAGGATAGCCTAACTTTGGTGCAAAATCAAATGAAACAACAGGAAGATCAAGATCACATCGAAAGAAGTTCTGAATCAGTCACAGAAACAAGAACTGGACAAGTAAGATCAATTTCAAAGTATCTCAGCAAGTGGAAGAACCTTCCTGTAGAAGATTCCACATGGGAGGATGAGAATTTTATGCAAAAGCATCAAGAAATAATCAAGTGTTGAGGACAACAATTGTTTGAAGGAGATGGGCTTGTTAAGTCCCTATATTAATAGTGTAGTCCCTTATTATGTTAGTGTAGCCCCCCTTATTGTTATTGTTGTACCCCTGTAACCCCCATATTGTTATTATTGTGCCCTTACTTTATTAGTGTTAGGTCGGCTAGGATTACATTGTGGCCCCACAAGGACTACATTATGGCCCCATGGACTCCTATATATAGAAAGGAGGTTTTGTCATTTGTATCATCCAAGAATTTTTCATTCATGTAATGTATTGGAGGTTTCCCCCTCGAAGTGGCTTATTTCTAAGGCATTGATATCTCTTTTCTTTTATTGGTTTCACAACAAAATTTAATAGGTTTATTCACTTTAGTAAGTATGGTCAGAGTAGTGAACGATTTGTAGTTTGGAGTTAAAGCCAAAGACTTGAGTTGAGTGTTTAGTACTTCATTTGGTACTAGGTAGATGTTGGATTAAAAACAATGTGAAATAGATAGTGGAGTTGTACCTAAGCCATGATGTTTTGCAGCTCTAATATTACGAACCTCAGCTAAAAATTTAAAGTGAAGGGAATTAATATAAATATATAAAACCCCCAACATTTGTTGGCATCGTTTCTGGGGAGTTGCAAATGGTCCAAGTAACATTTTATTTTAGAAGTTTGGTAGATTCATGTTTGTGACTGTAAATTTGTAGGGCAACTAGAGGGAGGAGAGAGTACAATAAGAATGAGTGAAGATCCATGCATCCACTATGATGGGGTTTCTCCAAAGTCTAGTTGTCCCTAATAAATCCATTTATCTCCTTTTCTTATGGTTAAAATTAGAGATAGACCTAGAGACAGTAAGGGAAGATTTATTCAGAGTCAAAAATTTCATTCAGATTTGTCTGGTCCTATAAAGACCCCCCTAGTTAACCATACTGATCGTTATGTGGGAAAAGTGGAGAAAGGAGAAATTTTTACTACAGTAGTGGCCTCCAATAAGGAAACACCATACATAGAAGAGACCGTACAGTTTGAAGGCACGACACAACGAGAACAACTTGTATTGGGAGAAACTGTTGGAACAGAAAAAATACCAATACTTCAAGAAGTGGTAATTTCGCAAGTATAATCTATAGTGGGATTACCTCAAAGAGACTTAGGGATTGTTCACATAAGAGATAATTTAGTTTAATCTTCTTCCAGTCGGGACACTACACCATATTTCACTGTCTTGAGATGATTGGATGATAGAGGAGGTGAAGAGAATAGGAAAAATGACAGAATTAATGGTAATTGTGGCAAAAGAGATGGACCTAGGGGTGGACTCGATGAAAATGAACATAAGGAAGAAACAAAGACTACATTTATGTTTCCAATTTTAGATGTCACAAGGAACATCACTATGAAGAATATACATTTGGAATCCCTTCCACTTTTCCAAGGTATGTGTTCAGAAGATCCTGACTATTTTTCTTTTAGTTAGATATTCTCTATAGAATATATAATTATCATAATGATGCACACAAAATCTAACTATTCCCTTCTACCTTGAAATATTCATCCCTTAAGTGTTTTATGAGTCTGAAGGATAATTTTATCTATTCATGGGATGAGATTAAATTTGTCTTTATGAACAAATACTAAGTTTATTGCAAAAGCAGAGATATTAATGACATTTTTATGATGCAACAAATGGAAGATGAGAGCTTGGAAGAGTATCATGAAAGGTTCCTTTATAAATATAATAAATCCTAAATAGATAACTTAGATGAGTGAAACTTTAGGATTGTCTTCTTAAAATGGATAAGGGAATATTGTATTGAAACCTTAAACCTCTTAAGATTTGGAGTCATCTATAAGAAACCTCTTGTTGAGATATTTGAGCTTTTTAGAACCTATTCTAGAAGACAAGCTAAGATAGGCAAGAGAATTCGTGACAATCCAAAAGACTCTATATCTAGAATTTCCAAACTTATACAAGGAGGAGTTACTTGAACTGATCTAGGGAATCTTTTGGAAAATTTTAAGACAAACATATTGAACAATATTACTGACCAATTAGATACCCTTTAAATGAATAAAAAACATGAAGACGAGAAGGTCAATGTAGCCATTTTTTTGTCCTGAGTGCAGAAGGAAACATGTCGAAAGAGAGTGTCCTATAAATGTGATAGAAGTATGTGTAATTTTTATATATAATCACCCCATTGAAAAATTTCCTTCCTTACCAAGACTACAAGTTATTTAAAAAGGAGGGGTTGAAACCAGTGATCTTCCTTAGACTTCTTGGAGACCACCATGGAGGGCACCAAATAGTAATTCTTACCAATATCCTAATGTGCATTATTTTCCCCAGTATCAACCATTGAAAAATTATTCTCCATGGTCATCTCAACCACCTCAACACTCACCATGGAATCAAGTATGGAGAATTAACCCTTATGGGAATGTTTACAGTCCCAAATTCTAGCACCAATTCCAACACCCTCATATCTTGATTACCAACCATAATACCTTCCTTATGCACCATATACACCTAATGTACCTCATTATCCACAAGGGTATAACCAACCCTATCCCACGCAACAACAAATTGTGTTAGCATTACCACCCTCACCACAACAACCACTACCATTGCCTAAAATTTCCAATCCATCTTCACAGCATATGCAACAGACATTTAACTCGAACCCTCCAATGCAACAATATTCCTACACAACATATATCTAATCTTAATAATAGACCTCCTTAGCCTGTGGAAAACATAGGATTACAACCTTTTCCCACCTATGTTATCACTTTTTTTTCCTATAAACAAAATTCAATATAGGTCTGGGAAAATAATTAATAAGAACAAATACATAGCGGTCATACAGGAGGAGAATCCTCAAATAGAATATGAAAACAAATCAAATGAACATAAACAAATAGAAACCAAAAAGAATGATGTGATAAAAGAACCACAGCAACCAAGGGAGCCTAAGGAAGCTCCTTTCCCAGAAACACTACTTGTAAAGAAAACGGAGGTACCTGTGGAATACGATCTGGAATCTGAATTGAGAGATGTTTATATAAATATCCCTTAATTACAAGTTATTAAATACATACCTATATACACCAAAATCATTAGGGATATTTGTATTAAGAAACCTAGAAGGAAGAAGCATAACAACCATACCATTAAAGTAGTTATCCAAATGTCTAAAATGATATCAAGGTTTCCATCAAAATATGATGATCTAGGGAACCGAGTGGTAACTATAGGAATCAATGGTATTTTATGCCTAACATTCTAGTATATTTTTGAGCATCCATTAATGCCATGACCATGGATACTATGACCTTGCTGCAACTAAACAAAGTAAGACCCACACCTGTTGTGTTGGAATTAGCAGACAAGTCTATTGTCAAGCCCATTGGAGTCCTAGAATATTTGGTTGTAACAATGTCCTATTGGTAATATCTGATAGATTTCATCATAATCTCCCCCAAAACCACTAAAATAGGGCACCCAATAGTCTTAGGCCGACCTTGGTTGGCTAGTGTTGATGTTGCCAATGGTTGCAGGACTAGAGAAATGCCAATCTCTAATGCATTTCAAATCCAAATATTGACTATTTTTCCACCTTCTCAATTAGAAAATGAAGTGCCCCTATGGTTGGATAACATTTAGGAGAGGAATAATGTATGCTCATTTTTCTTACCTTGGAATAATCATGGGGATTTATGTTATGATATTCCGACACATAGGAAATAATTAAGTATAACTTGGTCTAGCGTAGAGTTAGGTAAAGTGTGTTTCTTTACTATGTACATTTGTAACTTATAATCCGACGGTCACGATATGTAGTGATATGACGGTTCACTCTCTCCTCGGTATTACCGACACTTGATTTGTGGGTTAACACCCACCATTTATGAGATAAGCTTATGTAAATTTTCTTTCTTTATATTAATAAATTTCCTGAAGCGGTCACGTTGGCTCAGGCCGTGGATTATTTCCCTCTTTCAGGGTTTTAACCACGTCAAATATTGGTGTACTGATCTGTGATCTATTTGTGAGCAGTGACCTTTGGTGTTTGATCTAAGGAACTTACCCTGTAAATTTCTACATGGTATCAGAACCATTTTGAGGGCCGCATCCATTGTTGATCCAAATCCGAAGCCTGTTTGACTGCATGTGACTGTCGTTTTCCAAATCTACTATTTCTAACCACTTTCAGGCTGAGAGAACAGCTCTATGATTTCCAGAGCATCGGTTACATTCAGCGACCCCTTTTGTTTGGTGCGAAAAGGTTTCTGGTTTCCCAAGTTAGGTCATTTTATATTTGGATGTATAAAGTATCTTTTTTGTAGTTATATTTATTAATCTCTTTTTATTTTAGTTTATATTTTTTTTTTATTGTCAGATCTATACCCCATTAGGGGAATTTTGAGGTCTAAAATGGGTCTCGTAAAGAAATAATAAAATAATAGCTAAACCAATAAAATAATATTTATGAATTTTCAATTCACTTTTTGCACCACAATCCATGTAACCATAGTTAAATTCAATTCAGAAGTTGTACCAAAATAAATTTGATAAAAAAATTGTATTGATGTGACTATAAATAAGAATGATTTTTTCAAGAAAAAGTCATTATCATTGAACAACTAATGCATTTTTCCTTTGTACTTAAATAACTTAAAATAAAATATAAATTTAAATTTATAAATTCTTAATTATATTATATGTTATTAATTAAAATTTATATTATTTAAATTTTATAATAACATGTAATAAATATACTATATAAAAATAATATAATATAATAAATGTATAGGGATATGCATTGTTTCTTTCAAGAAGTATGAAATGACAATAATATATTTTTATTCAAAAAGTGCGAAATGACATTTATTATGAGTACTTTACTTTGACTTTAAAAGTATTTAGATCACTACCATGGTTAACCATGACTTTTTGGCCACCATTGATAATGTGACAAATAAGTATTTTTAACTCAAGCAATGCCACCTCAACCATTAGGGATGATGTCATCCCCTAAAATGTGATTGGTTCTCATAAAGTGAATTGTGATTGTACATTTTCCTTAGGAGGCCCATTTTAGACCTCAAAATTCCCCTAATGTCTTCTCTGTGTATTCTCTTTGCTCTATGTTGTGTGCAATCTCGGCAAATCAGAAACAAGAAGACGAGATATTTTTGCTATGTATGCTCTTTCCTCGCGTCTTTGTGCAATCTTGGGAAATCAAAAATAGCGAGAAAAATAGATAGTTGCCGGTAAGACTAGCCGGAAATCTAAGGTTATGACGTAAGGCATTTTACTTTTCACATATTTTGTGGTTTTTTTGTAGGAAAAAACACACACATCAAATAGCAAAAAAAAAAAAATTGAAAAAAAAAAATTAAAATAAAAAAACCCTTCCTCCTTTCAAACAATTACAGAATCCTTTTACTATCTCACTTGGAAAGTTATTTTATGAGAATAGAGGGCTTGGGTTAAGTCTCTTTGTAAAGTTTATTTTTCTAAAAAGCTTTTTGTTAAGTTAATTTTTCTTAAAAATCCTTTTGGCAAGTTGCCGTTTTTAAAAAGATGATTTTATTTTAAAAGCACATGTAAAAGTAACAATGTAAAAGTGACTCTCACTTATTTATAAAATTGGGTCACATAAAGTAGGTTTTTTAAAGTGAGCTTATTATATTAAATTTGGAAAAAGGGGAGAATTTTTTTTTAAGTACAACTTCATCATCAACTTTCAACCTCTCACGTAACTATTCAGCATCTACCACAACTTTTTTTCAAAAAGGCATAACTTCTTCATCTGGAAGCCTTTTTCAGAGCCGTTTTTTTTTAACTAACCTAATTTTTCAAGATATTTCCATTGGAGAAGTTGGTTTCAGCCTTTTCAGCTTCATTTCTTTTAAATGGAAATAGCATGCCCGGTTATTCTTAACAGCACCAACTATTTCCAATGGCTATCCTACATGGTAAACTTACTTAGAAGTAAAGGGATTTATAGAATAGCCACATGACAAGAAACTAAACCTACCGATGGACATAAAGCTGCTAAATGGGAAAATAAACAAGATCAAGCACGAGGGTTGATAGGAATTTCCACTGCTCAATATTTAAGATTTCATATCCAAGAAATTGACTCCCCTGATGAAGCTATGAAAAAACTAAATATTTTTTTTGGCATTCAAAATGAAATCAGAGCCCACCAACTTGAAAATGGGTTTCTTACTATGGACCCCAATAATCTCTCCTCTATTGAAGATTTTTTGTCCAAATTCAAGACCCTTAGACTTCTTTTAGAAGGTTGTAAGGTGAAAAAGGAAGATGGTAGCCTTGTCTATTCCACTCTTGATAAGCTTGGTCCTGCATACTCTGGATTTGTTTCCACCCTCCATTCCACTAGATAAGCCATCATTTCTCAAGGAACAGCCTACAAGTCCCCCTCTTTTGATGCCTTTTGTGATTCTTTGATAAGAGAACAAGAAAAAATATTACACCTTGGTCTTATTAATACTTGAAACTCTTCTAAGAAATCCTTAGCAGCCCAGTAGCAACCATATCAAAATAATCCCAAGAAGAAACATCCTAAAAAGAATGGTCCTAAACCAAATAAGGGTCTTAAGAAATTTCAGCCGCAAACTGAAAAAGCAGCTCAACAAACTGATAAGGCAAATAAAAACAAAGGGAAGAAAACAAATAGACATTGCAAATTTTGTAATCATGATGGCCACATAGAGTCAAAATGTTTTAAAAGGATGGAAGCCTTGGAAGCAGCAATGAAGAAGCACAACATCAATTTGGAGAACTCGTCAACTTCATCTTTAAGAATGGCATTTTTTGCTTGTGGTTTTCAAGCATCAAGATCTGGTTATGCATTAAATGTATCTTCTTCTTCTCATTCTCATGAGTGGCTCATTGATTCTAGAGCCTCTTACCACATGGCCAAAAAATAAATCCATTTTTTATTCTTTGAATGATTGTAACACCAAAAATATTTATGTTGGTGATGATAGATCTCTTAGTGTTGTAGGGTCTGGAACGATTAATCTAGATAATGGTCAGCTTAATGATGTATTATGTGTTCCTACCTTGTCCTGCAACCTTCTATCTGTTTATCAGATAACTCATTCAGGTGAAAGGAAAACAATAGAATTCTAAACTCATGATATTGTAATAAAGGACCTCAAACATGGTTGAAGGATTAGGGTGTCTTATCCACCAAGCCATTAGCTCTTAGTTGCTCAAAGGCTTATCCATTCACAACAACCCCCCTATCTCTCATTAGCAATTCATTGGTAACAATATGTTATTTGGCCATCCATCTATTCAAGAAGCTCGCTCTTTCAAATCCATGCTAGATTGCTTCTTTGAAGCCTCTAGAACACTATTAATGTCGAGAAATTTCAGCTCTTTTTCTTCAATGCTCTTGCCATCACTCAATGCAATATAGCCTAGATCCTTGGCTTCTCAATCGCCTCTCTGCACTCCACTCATTGACATTACCATCAAACACTCCTCCTAGAAAGAACTGCTGGAAAAATTAGAAGCTAGACTCTCTTCTTGGACTCACAGAGCTCTCAACATTGTTGGTTTTCTGGTCTTAATTAAATCGGTCCTCCAGTCTACGCCCCTATATCTATTCTCGGTGCTAGCCACACCCAAATGGGTGCTCAATTTAATTCGCAATATGCAAAGGAATTTTCTTTGGGGAAACAAGAAAGACAATAAGAAATGGGCCCTTGTGAAATGGGATGAGGTATGCATTCCTAAGATCGTGGGAGGCTTGGGGCTGCGAGATCCTAGCCACACCAACACCAACATGGGAGTGCACATCTAGTGGAAATGGGTGTCCAAATCCAGTGCTTCATGGGCTTAGCTATGGTTATCTAAATATGTAAGAAATTGGCCTCAGGAGGAACTCATCAGATTCAACTCAAAAGTGACGGGCTCCCAAATTTGGAAAGCAGATAAACAACATAGATCCATAATTCAATAGCATAGCTTTTGGGAAATCTGATATGGATCCCAAGCTCGAATTTGGGAGGACTCGTGGCAACAGATGCCCAAATTAGCCATGTTGCTTCAAAAACCCAGATGGAAATCCTCTCTCCAAAGACGAGAGAACAATCAAATCAAACACTTATGGGCTACACCTCTCATCAATGGCTTCTCACATCTCAATGGAAAGAAACCTGGAATGGGGAATCACATGAGGACATTGACAAGGAGCTGCACAAAAGGAAAATTAGGTTCACAGAAGGAGAGGACATCCCTCTATGGGGGTACACCACTCAGGGAACTTTCACCACCAAAGATGCATACCGCTTGCTTAACCCCAGTGATTTGAATCATCTCAACACGGATCTAGAACCCTAGTATATGGCCTAAAATCTCAACTTTTTTATGGTTGCTCAGCAAACGACACATCCTAACCTGGGATAACCTTCTGAAAAAAGGCTTTATAGGTCCCTCTCACTATATGATTTTTCAAATCCAAGAGGAAAATATAAATCATCTCCTGGATACGTGTCCCCTTGCAAGCTCTCTTTAGGACAACATTGTTATCCTTTGTCGAAGAACTGACAGGATAAGAGGGGACGTCATCAGCTCCATTCGACTCTGGCAGAAATCTCCATTCAATAGTAATCTTGTCAACTCTCTTTAGGCCCTCCTCCCGGGGCTCCTTCTCTGGAAGATATGGAAAGAAAGAAATAGACGCATCTTCAAAGATCAAACCACGCCACAAGAGATCCTCTGGAAAAATATATGCAACAACCTAAAGGAAACCCCGACCCTGCATCATTGGAAGGACACAAACGTCCCTTCTCAACCTCCTGAGAGCATCATTTGGGCCAGCTAGAATCTCTAAATCCCTTGTCATTCTGATGGGGCTCCCCCTTCTATCCATTCACCAAAATCCCCCAGCACTTGGAGCCCTCCTCCTCAAGGCCTCTTCAAACTCAACTTTGACGGAGCCTCCAAGGGAAATCCTGGGGATGCCTGATACAGTGGAATTCTCAGGAACTCTTGAGGACAGCCCTTGTTGATCTACTTTGGCTCCATTTTTTTGGACACCAATAACTCAGTAGAATTGGAGGGTCTCATGCAAGGCTTATTCCTGGCTCAAGATAAAAACTTTTTCCCCCTAGAAGTTGAAGGAGATTCATAAGTTATCATCAACATTGCTGATCGCCTTCTCCTCGGTTTCTCATCTTCCAAACTCTCAAAGAGTTGGAGATTAGCAACTAGGTTTGAGCTCCTTGAGTAGTGGTTGCATCACCACAAATCTATCTCCTTTAAGCATGTCTATAGATCAACCAATGCAGTGGCAGACCTTCTGGCCAACAAAGAAGTGGATCACGATGCTCCCCCTCTCTCAGGCTGGCTTCAAAATTTTGAGAAATCTCAGCTCTTTTTCTTCAATACTCCCATCATCAGTCAACGCAATATAGCCTATATCCTTGGCTTCTCCATTGCCTCTCTGCCCTCCAAGTACCTTGGTGCTCCACTCATTGACATTGCCATCAAAAACTCCTCCTAGAAATAACTGTTGGACAAATTAGAAGCTAGAATCTCTTCCTGGACTCACAGAGCTCTCAACATTGTTGGTCATTTTGTCTTAATTAAATCAGTCCTCCAGTCTATGCCCCTATATCTATTCTCAGTTCTAGCCACACCCAAATGGGTGCTCAAGTCAATTCGCAATCTGCAAAGGAATTTTATTTGGGGCAGCAAGAAATACAACAAGAAATGGGCCCTTGAGAAATGGGATGAGGTCTGCATTCCTAAAATCGTGGGAGGCTTGGGGCTGCAATATCCTAGCCACAGCGACACCATCATGGGAGCGCGCATATGGTGGAAATGGGTCTCCAAATCCAGTGCTTCATGGGCTCAGCTATGGTTATCTAAATATGCAGGAAATTGGCCTCAGGAGGAACTCATCAGATTCAACTCAGAAGAGATGAGCTCCCAAATTTGGAAAGTGGATAAACAACATATATCCATAATTCAATAGCATAGCTTTTGGGAAATCTGATATGGATCCCAAGCTTGACTTTGGGAGGAATCGTGGCAACATATGCCCAAATTAGCCATGTTGCTTCAGAAACCCAGATGGAAATCCTCTCTCCAGAGACAGGAGAACAATCAAATAAAACACTTATGGGCTACACCTCTCATCAATGGCTTCTGTCAATGGCTTCTCACATATCAATGGCAAGAAACCTGGAATGGGGAATCACATGAGTACATTGAAAAGGAGCTGCAAAAAAGGAAAATCAGGTTCACAGAAGGAGAGGACATCCCTCTATGGGGGTACACCACTCAGGTAACTTTCACCACCAAGGATGCATACCTCTTGCTTAACCCCAGTGATTTGAATCATCTGGACACGGATCTAGAACCCTAGTATATGGCCTAAAATCTCAACTTTTTTATGGTTGCTCAACAAATGACACATCCTAACCTGGGATAACCTTATGAAAAAAGGCTTTATAGGTCCCTCTCACTATTTGAATTTTCAAATATAAGAGGAAAATATAAATCATCTCCTAGATACGTGTCCCCTTGCAAGCTCTCTCTAGGACAACATTGTTATCCTTTGTCGAAGAACTGACAGGATAAGAGGGGACGTCATCAGCTCCATTCGACTCTGGCAGAAATCTCCATTCAGTAGTAATCTTGTCAACTCTCTTTAGGCCCTCCTCCCAGGGCTCCTTCTCTAGACGATATGGAAAGAAAGAAACAGACGCATCTTCAAATATCAAACCATGCCACAAGAGATCCTCTGGAAAAATATATGCAACAACCTAAAGGAAACCCTGAACTTGCATCATTGGAAGGACACAAACTTCCCTTCTCAACCTCCTGAGAGCATCATTTGGTCTAGCTAGAATCTCTCAATCCCCTGTCATTCTGATGGGGCTCCCCCTTCTATCCATTCACCATAATCCCCCAGCACTTGGAGCCCTCCTCCTCAAGGCCTCTTCAAACTCAACTTTGACGGAGCCTCCAAGGAAAATCCTGGGGATGCCTCATACGGTGGAATTCTCAAGAAATCTTGAGGACATCCCTTGTTGATCTACTTTGGCTCCATTGGTTTGGACATCAATAACTCAGAAGAATTGGAGGGTCTCATGCAAGGCTTATTCCTGGCTCATGATAACAAATTTTCCCCCTAGAAGTTGAAGGAGATTCATAAGTTATCATCAACATTGCTCATCGCCTTCTCCTCAGTTTCTCATCTTCCAAACTCTCCAAGAGTTGGAGACTAGCAGCTAGGTTTGAGCTCCTTGAGTAGTTGTTGCATCACCACAAATCCATCTCCTTTAAGCATGTCAGTAGATCAGCCAATGCAGTGGCGGAACTTCTGGCCAACAAATAAGTGGATCATGATGCTCCCCTTCTCTCAGGCTAGCTTCAAAATGTCAAGAAATCTCAGCTCTTTTTCTTCAATACTCCTACCATAACTCAACGCAATATAGCCTAGATCCTTGGCTTCTCCATCACCTCTCTACCATCCAAGTACCTTGGCACTGCACTCATTGACACTACCATCAAGCACTCCTCCTAGAAAGAATTGTTGGACGAATTAGAAGCTAGACTCTCTTCCTAGACTCACAGAGCTCTCAACATTGTTGGTCATCTAGTCTTAATTAAATCAGTCCTCCAGTCTATGCCCCTATATCTATTCTCGGTGCTAGCCACACCCAAATGGATGCTCATGTAAATTTGCAATCTACAAAGGAATTTTCTTTGGGGCAGCACGAAAGACAATAAGAAATGGGCCCATGTGAAATGGGATGAGGTTTGCATTCCTAAAATCGAGGGAGGCTTGGGGCTGCGAGATCCTAGCCACAGCGACACCATCATGGGAGTGCGCATCTAGTGGAAATGGGTCTCCAAATCCAGTGCTTCATGGGCTTAGCTATGGTTACCTAAATATGTAGGAAATTGGCCTCAGGAGGAACTCATCTTATTCAACTCAGAAGAGACAAGCTCCCAAATTTGGAAAGAGGATAAATAACATAGATCCATAATTCAATAGAATAGCTTTTGGGAAATTTGATATGGATCCCAATCTCGACTTTGGGAGGACTCGTGGCAACAGATGCCCAAATTAGCCATGTTGCCTCAAAAACCCAGATGGAAATCCTCTCTCTAGAGACGGGAGAACAATCAAATCAAATACTTATGGGCTATACCTCTCATCAATAGCTTCTGTTAATGGCTTCTCACATCTCTATGGCAAGAAACCTAGAATGGGGACTCACATGAGGACATTGACAAGGAGCTGCACAAAAGGAAAATCAGGTTCACAGAAGGAGAGGACATCCCTCAATGGGGGTACACCACTCAGGGAACTTTCACCACCAAGGATGCATACCTCTTGCTTAACCGCAGTGATCTGAATCATCTGGACATGGATCTAGAACCCTAGTATGTGGCCTAAAATCTCAACTTTTTTATGGTTTCTCAGCAAAAAACACATCCTAACTTGAGATAACCTTCTGAAAAAATGCTTTATAGGTACCTCTCACTATCTGAATTGTCAAATCCAAGAGGAAATTATAAATCATCTCCTGGATACGTGTCCCCTTGCAAGCTCTCTCTAGGACAACATTGTTATCCTTTGTCAAAGAACTGACAGGATAAGAGGGGACGTCATCATCTCCATTCGACTCTGGCAGAAATATCGATTCAGTAGTAACCTTGTCAACTCTCTTTAGGCCCTCCTCCCGGGGCTTCTTCTCTGGAGGATATGGAAAGAAAGAAACAGACGCATCTTCAAAGATCAAACCATGCCATAAGAGATCCTCTGGAAAAATATATGCAACAACCTAAAGGAAACCCTGACCCTGCATCATTGGAAGGAAACAAACTTCCCTTCTCAACCTCCTGAGAGCATCATTTGGGCCAGCTAGAATCTCTCAATCCCTTGTCATTCTGATGGGGCTCCCCCTTCTATCCATTCACCGAAATCCCCCAGCACTTGGAGCCCTCCTCCTCAAGGCCTCTTCAAACTCAACTTTGATGGAGCCTCCAAGGGAAATCCTGGGGATGCCTGATATGGTAGAATTATCAAGAACTCTTGAGGAAAACTCTTGTTGATCTACTTTGGCTCCATTGGTTTGGACACCAATAACTCAACAGAATTGGAGGGTCTCATGAAAGGCTTATTCCTGGCTCATGATAACAAATTTTTCCCCCTAGAAGTTGAAGGAGATTCATAAGTTATCATCAACATTGCTCATCGCCTTCTCCTCGATTTCTCATCTTCCAAACTCTCCAATAGTTGGAGATTAGCATCTAGGTTTGAGCTCCTTGAGCAGTGGTTGCATCACCACAAATCCATCTCCTTTAAGCATGTCCACAGATCAGCCAATGCAATGGTGGACCTTCTGGCCAACAAATAAGTGGATCACGATGCTCCCCTTATCTCAAGCTAGCTTCAAAATATCAATGATGAATCACTTCACATAGCTTTCACTTAGTTGGTGCTCAAAGACACTAAGCTCCCAGATGCGGGTGCCTCTTATCTCAGCTTGCCACTTGGCCTCCCCATCACCGGGCAGTGATCCTCACCACGAGGAGGCACATGGCCCAAGAGTGGGATTCATTGAATATGCCAACCCAAAACACATCGCCATTACTTCTCTTCAATTTCTTCGCTACGACTTCAATTATGCTTGTTCTAGTCGCAGGCAGCCCATGCCATTTATGTGCAATGGTGCCACCCCTCTACAGCACTTCGTCCTTAGTCTCTTTTTCTATTTCACATTCGGCTCTTCCAAATTATTTTGCAGCTCTGCCCCTCTTACAGTCCCTCCACCCATTCGCTCTATCAAAATCTATTGCGGCCCTGCCCCTCTTTCATTCCCTTTGTCTCCCTCTGCCCATTTACTCCATGGAGAGTTCAGTCACCATCCTAGTTTGAATCATTCATTCCTTTCGAATTCCTCAAATTTAGCCTCCATTCCTCATCAACATCGCATGCATTTCCGTAGAGGTGGAGGCTGTGGCTCGCCTTCTTGGCCACCCATCCATGCCTCTACGAGTTGCTCTATGGAGTTCTCCTTAGAATTGCAAGCATTGGAGGCCATTGACCCCTAGCTCCTCTCCACTCACATCTCTCTGCATCTTCCTGAAACACAATCTCGCCCATCTAGTTCAGGGTCTAGGAAGTAGAGTTGTAAATCTACTCTGTCCCCATATTTTCAACATCAACCTCGGAAGATGGTAGCCTTGCCTGTCAATACAGCGAAGGACTCCTCTATCAGTGGTGGAAGCAGCAGCTCCGTTGATGGTGGCAAAGACACTGCTTTAGGTGCCCATTCAACTTCAACACTGCAACTAGACCCCCAATTGTCCAAGCTAGAGGACAACTACGGTTCCTTCACCAAGGAAGAGAAGCCTCCCCAACCTACTTTGAATGACAAGGATAAGCATGCCTAGCGCTATGGTTCCCATTTTTCATGGTTTTTACAGACATGTTATAGTTTATATGTTTCTTTACTTTCTCCACTACATATCTAGATATTGGGTCCTACTCTCTAATGTTGATTTCCCCTCTAGGGGTAGCAATTTTCATGCTACTTGAATTGGTTCATGGGTTGGTCTCCCCTCGTGGGGCATCCCCTCTTTTGTTTTTTTGAATTTCCTCTTTCCTGCTGGAGTTGGCTAATTTATCAATTGTGGTCTTGATGATGAACCGTAACATTGTACTTTTTGTATGATATAATAGAATTAGACATATTTAGAAAAAAAAACTAATGATTCCACAAGGTTGTATAAGTTTGAAAATTTTGGGTCATCATGTCTTCCCTCTGTTTTTGTTGCTCATAATGATGAAGTGAGAAAAATTTGGCATGAGCGATTTGGTCACTTAAAATATCGCTCTCTTCAAATTCTATGTAAATAAAATATGGTGATAGGTTTTCCTATGGTATCTTGCCAAGATGGTGTTTTTTCCAAATATGTACTCGGAAAAAATCATCGGGATAGTTTTGAAAAACATGCCTCTTGGCACGCTTCATCCCCTTTGCATCTTGTGCACAATGATTTATGTGGTCCGCTTCCAATTGTTTCTTTCTCTAGCTACAAGTACTTCTTAACTTTCATTGATTATTTTTCCAGACACACTTGGGTATACTTCTTAAAACTCAAGAGTGAATTTTTTAACATGTTCTTGGCCTTTAAGGCCTTTGTTGAGAATCAATCTGGACATCACATTCTTAGGTTAAGATCTAACAATGGAGGAGAATATGTTAACAAATCATTTATTCACTTTTGCATTGAGCATGGCATTCAATTGAAACATATTGTTCTGTATGCTCCGCAACAAAATGGTGTAGCTGAAAGGAAGAATCACACTCTAAAAGAAATGGTTGATTGTATGCTTCAATCTAAAGGACTTAGTCTTAATTTTTGGATAGAAGCAATTAACTTTGTAAATTACATAGTAAATCTCACTCCTACTAAGGTTTTAAGTAATATAACTCTAGAATAATCCTGGAGCTTAATCAAACCATATGTAAGTCAATTTCGTGTTTTTGGAAGTGAATCTTGGGCCCAAATTCCAGATGCGAAACATAAAGCCTTAGAACCTAAGAGTAAAAAATGCATTTTTGTTGGATATTTTGAAGATGTCAAAGGATATAGACTTATTCAACCAAAATCCAAAAATTTAATAATTAGAAGAGATGTAAAATTTGATTAAAATATATTGGCCTGCAAGCCTAGTTTGGTGGGTGTGCCACCTTTGGCCTGTGAGCCTAATTCGACATATGTGCCACCTTTCTCTATCTCTTCTATTTTTAACAACATTCCTTCTAGTTCAGATGATGACAGTGAGGATCACAATTCTCCTCCACCTCCTCAAGATATTCCTTCAGTTCCATAGCTTCCAAGATGGGTTCGCTCTACTCAGGATGTAGTAGGTTCTCTTGCAGGTGACCCTGTAGATCAACGTCGTACATGTTCTTAGTTTGAAAGAGCCTCTTCCTTATTGGCTCAAATTCTAGAAAATCTCGATCCAGACACCTTTGAAGAAGCTTCAGGTCATCCAGATTTGGATCCAGCTATGAATGAATAATTTCATTTGCTATTGGCAAACGATACCTAGGATCTTGTTCCTCTTCCAAAGGGAAGAAAACTTGTCAGATGCAAATGGGTTTACACAATAAATTTTGGACCAAATGGAAAAGCGGATAAACATAAAGCTCCTCTTGTTGCTATAGGATTTTCACAAGTTGAATGCATTGACTATACTGAAACATTCTCCCCTGTTGTCAAGATGAATATCATCTGCCTTGTTCTTTCCCTTGTTGCCTCCTTTAAATGGGAATTCCATCATATGGATGTTAAATCTACCTTATTACATGGGGATTTGCATGAAGAAATCTACATGGAACAACCACCCGGCTTTATCCAAAATGACTATAGCCTTTTTTTTCACCTTAGGAAGTCTCTTTATGGTCTCAAACAAGCTCCTTGGGCTTGGTATGCCAAAATTGATAGCTTTCTCTTAAATAATGGCTTTTCTAGATGTCATTCTGACAACATTGTCTACACCAAGAAAGTGGGTAAGTCCTTAGTCGTCCTTGTCCTTTATGTTGATGATCTCATCCTTACTGGTAGTGATCCCAACCATATAAACCATGTGAAGCCTAGCCTCAACAATAAGTTTGAAATGAAAAACTTAGGACACTTGCATTATTTCCTTGGTCTTAAAATCTTGCAATCTAAAGAAGGTATCACCCTTTCTCAGTCCAAGTATTTTTACGATCTTCTATGCCACTTTCACATGGAAGATTTTTAGTCAGCCCCTTCTCCCCTTCAATCTAGAGTTAATCTTTAAGTCACTTGTACTTCCCCTGAAGTTGATGCTACCTTATACCGCCAACTTGTTCATAAAATTTTGTATCTAATGCATACTCGCCCTGACCTTTCCTTTGTTGTTGGTCCTTTTGCTCAGTTTATGAACCAACCTCATGAAAGTCACAGGAAAGAAGCTAAGAGAATACTTCGATATGTTCGAGGTACAGTTCAGTTCGAGATTCATTATAGTGCAGGAGCATCTCCATCGTTGATTGGTTTCACTGACTCTAATTGGGCTAGTGACCTTGATGATCGAAATTATATTGCAGGTTATGTATTCACTCATGGATCAAGACCTATTACATGGTATTGTAAGAAAAAAAATGCCATCTCTCTTTCTTCGGCAGAAGTAGAGTATCGTGGTGCAGTTGAAGCCAATAAGGAATCCATGTGGCTTCGTCAGATCCTATCTGAATTTGGTCTTCATTAGCATCATCCAACTACACTTTGGTATGATAATCGAAGTGCCATTCATCTATGCAAAGATCCAGTTCAGCATCAGCACATGAAACACATTGAGATACACATACACTTCATCATAAATCTCATTCATGACTATGTTCTTGAAGTGCATCATTGTTCAACCAATGATCAAGTTGTTGATATCTTTACAAAGGCTCTCACAGAAGCGAAGTTTACCAAAATTCAATATATGCTTGGAGTTTAGGAAAGTTATCATTAAGGGGGGATAGGCTCTAATGCCTCCTTCCTTATCCTATTGTGTCACCTTTGTAAATATTTAAATCCTATCCCAAGTTGTTCTTAAGGGGGGATGTTAGGATATTATGACACATAGGAAATAGTTAATTATAACTTGGTCTAACGTAGAGTTAGGTAAAGTGTGTTTCTTTACTATGTACATTTGTAACTTATAATCCGACGGATGCGATATGTAGTGATCTGACGGTTCACTCTCTCCTCGATATTACTGACACTTGATCCGTGTTCTTAGCACCCGATTGGTCCATGATCTCTATTTAAATAGCATGGAGGGTCATTTGTCTAGTAACCCTTTATGAGAGAAGCTTATGTAAATTTTCTTTCTTTATATTAATAAATTTCCTGAAGTGGCCGCATTGGCTCAGGACATGGGATGTTTCCCTCTTCGAGGGTTTTAACCACGTCAAATACTGGTGTACTGATATGTGATCTATTTGTGAGTGGTGACCTTTGGTGTTTGATATAAGGAACTTACCTTGTAAATTTCTACAATTTCAAGAGAAATCAGAAGAACATGTCTTGCAACCATTTTTATCTGACATAACATGCATTGAATACCCTGTTTATTTTAGTGGTTACATTCACAATTTTAGCCATGAGCTTCAAGAAACTTTCCATCCTATTGTTTTTGCATCATTTACCATGCATACATAAGCGAAAACAAGGAAATGGGAACTCAACCTGTTGAAATGAGCCCTAGAAAAACATTGTACATAGGTATAGAATTAAGTACATAACAACAGAAACATGTGGTAAAAATGATTCAGAAACAATCTAGGGCATTTGAATGGGACTAATTGGATGTGAAAGGAATTCATCCTAACACACGCATACACTGCATATATACTAATGAAGAAATCAAACCTATGAGGCATCCACCAAGGAGAATAAATCCATCTCTTAAATAAATTGTTAAGGATAAGCTCCAAAAATTGTTCAATGCAAATTTCATATATCATATTTCTGACAGCAAATGGATATCTCCCTTAGTGGTTATTACCAAGAAAAATTGGAAATAGAGAACGTGTTGATTATAGGGAGCTAAACATGGACACTTTGAGAGATTATTTTCCTCTTCCTTTTATTGACCAAGTACTAGACGCCTTGTCTTGGAAAAATTATTTCTCTTTCTTAGATGGGTATAGTGGCTAAAATAAGATTCAAATAGCCCCAGAAAAACAAGAGAAAACAACCTTTACTTTTCCTTTGGGAACTTATGCCTAAAAATTCATTTCCTTTGGCCTGTGTAATGCACTAGCCACTTTTCAAAGGGTTTTTCTAGCCATTTTTGTTGACCTCATACATGATTTTTTGGAGGTCTACATAGATTAATTTACAGTATATAACGACAATTTTTAGGAGGCTTTGGAAAATTTAGAGAAGGTTTTGATATGTTGTCAAGGAACTCATCTAGCCCTCAACAATGAAAAATGTAATATGATGCAAACTAAGGGAATTTTTCTTGGACACCATGTTTCACAAACTGGGATAAATTTTGACCCTACCAAAATAGAGTTAATTTCACAAATTCCAGTTCCAACGTCACATAAAGAGGTAAGAATATTTTTAGGGAACGCAGGGTAATATAGAATATTTATTGAAAATTTTACTA
This sequence comes from Pinus albicaulis, assembly GCA_034641835.2. Classification (NCBI taxonomy): domain Eukaryota; kingdom Viridiplantae; phylum Streptophyta; class Pinopsida; order Pinales; family Pinaceae; genus Pinus; species Pinus albicaulis. The sequence continues at coordinate 1,129,096,071 of CM076579.1, read as the reverse complement.
AACTTGTTGCTCCTATGTTCAAATTGTTGTCGAAATATGTTGTTTTTTTATGGTATACTAACCATCAAAGTGCTTTTTAGGTACTAAAAGACAAACTGTCAACTGCACCAGTATTCAAGAGGGCCAATTGGTCCCTCCCTTTTCATATTTGCACTAATGCATCAGAAAAAAACCTTGGAGTAGTGTTGGGTCATAGGGAGAACCAAATTCCTTCTGTTATTTATTTATTATTAAAAATATCTCATCTACATAACTAAATTATATTATCACTAAAAATGAGTTGCTAGTAGTATTCCAAGCTATTAACAAGTTTAGGAATTATATTACTAGCTATGAAATTTTTTTCCATATTGATCATTCAGCCATTAGATTTAATATGAATAAACCTATTACAAATGGTAAAATCACCAGATGGTTACTTTTTCTTTAGTAATTTAACATTATTGTGATTAACAGGCCTAGACAAGACAATTCAATTGCAGCCTTTTGTCTATAATGAACATTTCAAAGGATTCTACCCCATTTCTAGATGATTTTCCTTATGAGAATCTATTTTTAATTTCTACACATACTCCGTGGTATGTTGATGTGGCCAATTACTTGGTGTCAGGATATTTTCAACAAAACTTATCAGCCAGCGAAAAACGTAAGATTATTTAGTTGAGTGTTAATTATTCATGGATAGAAGGGCATTTGTACCGCACTGGACCAGATATAATTATGAGGAAATTTGTGTGGGAGGATGAGATGTATGACGTATTTAAAGCTTACCACAGTGAACCATGTGGTGGGAATTTTGCGGATAAAAATAAAGCCTACAAAATGTTGCAAGCATAATATTATTGGCCCACCCTTTTTAAAGATGTTAAGAAGTTTGTATCCAGCTATGATGCTTTCCAGAGGATGGGAAAACCAATTTCAAGTGATGAGACACCCCTTAAAACCCATGTATGAATTGAACCCTTTGAAAAGTGGGCATTAGATTTTGTGGGGCCTATTTCTCCCATGTCTAGAAAGAAGATGTACATCCTAGTCTATATCGACTATGTGATGAACTGGGTGGAAGCAAAATATTTTATATTATGCCACTAATAATTCTATTGTGGATTTCCTCTTTGAAGATATATTTACTTGATTTAGAGTACCTAGGAATATTGTCACTAGTCAGGGGACACATTTTACTTCTAAAGAAGTAAAAGCCATCACTGAACAGTACCAAATAAATATTCTACACCATAACATCACTAGGCGAATGGTTAGGTATAATCTACCAAAAAATTCTTAGAGTCTATTCTTATGAAAACAATTCAGCGGCATCATGGAGCTTGGGCTAACAAGCTACCATAAGCACTATGGACCTACATAATAACATGGATAAAATGTGATTGGGTATATGATCAGGTGCTCAGTGTTAATATAAAAAATGGAAATGCTCATAATTGATCGTAACCTAAATGACCGCGAAGTGCTCGTTTCTAGGAATCCGACGCAATTTGTTTCATCGAAACCGACTCCATATGAGGAAGATAGAGTTTGATGTTTGTTTTCCTAAATAGCTAAAAATTTTGCAAAAATGACAGAATGATGACATGGTAGCCTATTTATATAAAAAAAAAAAATGGGATTATTCCTTCAATTTTCCCAATGACATTATGAAAAGTGTCACTTCGTGGTTGGTTGTTGAGCGGGTGACTTGTTACAATTTCGTTGGTTTTGGAATGAACCAATTGGATGAGGACACCTGGCAAGCGTGGAGGTCGCCACGTTCCCCCTCCCAAAGGCTGAAATTTGGTTATGTGCAAAGGTCAAATGTCATTTTAGTGTGGTAAAAATTTATGTCAGAGGACTAGCGGAGGTCAAGGTCGACCCGACGACCTTTCCCACAACACGCAACAACTTTACCATTACACTCGCACCATATGACTTAACATTCTTAGTGTGCATTTATATTTATGTTAATACGTTTGCACAACCAAGTGGAGGAGGGGGGCAACCCCCTCATAGATAGAACCATATGTCATGACCTATGGTGGAGATCAAACCAAATGGTGGAGTTTAAAGTCTTAAATCACACTTTATTAGCCTTAATCAAGGTTTAAAATGCACTAATCAAATCTTTGATGTGGATTATGTCAATCACATTTAATGCACCTAAACTCCACTTAAACTATTCTTATATCATAATTAAACCGCACTTATATTAACGACGAAGTTGACAAAGTCTGCCATTTGTGGCAGAACTCCAAAATTAGTGGAGTTAACTGGAGTTTTCTCCAGCTTTGGAGGAGTTTCCTAGGCTAGAATTGAATGAGCCATAACTTTTGCAAAATTTGACCAAGTTGGACTTAGGAAGAGTCTATATTAGATGATTTGACCATTATGAGCATGTTGGAGTAGCTTTTAGGAGTAGTAGAGGATTGTAAACAGTAATTTTTTCCATTTTGAGCTAATACAGAGGCCCAAGCCAAGGAAGCTGGACCAAGGAGATGTAGCTCAGGAGGGGTGAATTCCTTCATCAAAATACTGTGTTAATGGATCATTTGATGGTTTATTGTACATTTTATTATTGGTGTTTAGTACTTTGTTTTAATGTTAAAATTCTTATGAATTTAACATAAAAACTTGACACAATTACATGTTTAACACTCACAAACACCATAAGGAAACCTATTCACATGAAGCAAATGATCAACAATTGTTTTTAATTCTGAAGATGAAATTATCATAGAAAGACTAACATTCAGATTCAGATCAAGGTGGTATCAAAGCAAAGGTTATTTTCTTGATATTTTCTTTAGTTTTGTGCAAGTAGGGTTTTAATGGTTACAAATTTTTTATGCTTACAAGGTTAAAGTTGTAGAGAGCAGAAGGGAAAATGTTGGTTGCAAGTCTCGAGGTTAGGACCAGAAGAGGGAGAGCCACAAGGCCACCATCTCCACCCTAATGTTCACTCCCAGCTGCACTTGAAGCACCTAAAGTTTTTATCTCTAGCTGAGATTGAGGAGGTACAAGTTTCACTAGAAGCTGAGCTTGAATCCATAGCCATCATGTCAGGTTTAGGAGAGACTGAAGGTATTTCAGAAGAGGAAGAATACAATAAGGCTTTATATTACCTAATTGAAAGGGTTATTATTATCTTTTAAGATATGAACACTGGGATGGTTGGAGATAATTCCAAGTCTCCACATGGAGAGGGAACCTCAAAAGAAACAAAAGATGAAGAGAAGGATTCAAAGGGAAGTGTAGGAAAGCCTCCTCCATCTCCACCATCTTCATCATCATCCTCATCATCACCATCAGTGTCATCTTCCACTTCCATAGCCAAAACCACCCATACTCACTCAAAAACCCCAAAAGAAAAAACTCCCTTACTCAAAATTGATGTCAAATTTGAGTTTCTTGTGTATAATGGTGAAGTGACTGCAGAGAAGTTAGATAATTGGATTCATCAATTGGAGGTTTATTGTAGAATTCAGAACCTTAAAGAAGATGATATAAATATTCAATTGGCTTCCTTGAGGATGGAGGGATCATCACTTGTATGGTGGGAAGAAAGGACTCAAAAAGAGATTAAAAACCACGATAAGGTCTCAATGTCTTGGTCAAATTTTATTGGTCCCATTAAATGTAGGAATTTACAGGGTAAGTTCCTTAGATCAAGAACCAAAGGTCACCACTCACAAACAGATCACAAATCAGTACACCAGTATAATCATGTGGTTAAAACCCTCAAAGAGGGAAACAGTCCACGCCCTGAGCCAACATGGCCACTTCAAGGAATTTATTAATATAAAAAGAAAAGTTACATATGTTTCTCTCATAAACGGTTACCGGGAAAATTACCCTCCATGCTCTTTAAATATAGATCATGGACCAATCGGTTGTTAAGCCACAGATCAAGTGTCGTTAATACCGACGTAAGAGATAACCATCGGATCACTACAAATCGTGACCGTCGGATTATAACTTACAAATGTACATAGTAAAGGAGCACACTTTACCTAACTCTACACTAGACTAAGTTATTCTTAACTATTTCCTATGTGTCAGAATATCCTAACATCCCCCCTTAAGAACAACTTGGGATAGGATTGAAGGATTTATAAAGGTGACACAAAAGGAGCCTATTTCCTATGTGTCGAAATATCCTAACATCCCCCCTTAAGAACAAATTGGGATAGGATTGAAGGATTTACAAAATTGACACAATAGGAGAAGGAAGGAAGCATTAGAGCCTATCCCCCTTAATGACAATTTTCCTGAACTCTAAGCATGGATCGAAGTTTGGTAAACTTCACTTCTGTGAGAGCCTTCGTAAAGATATTGGCTACCTGATCATTGGTTGGATAGTACTGCACTTCAAGAATACGATCATGAATGAGCTTTCTGATGAAGTGTATGTGGATTTCAATGTGTTTCATACGCTGATGCTAAAATAGATCTTTACATAGCTGAATGGCACTCTGATTATCACACCAAAGTGTAGTTGGATGCTACTGATGGAGACCAAATTCAGACAAGGTCTAATGAAGCCACATGGCTTCCTTGCTGGCTTCAACTGCACCATGATACTCTGCTTCTACTGAAGAAATGGAGATGGCACATTTTTTCTTACAAGACCAAGTAATAGGTCCTGAACCAAGAGTGAATACATATCCTACAGTGGACTTTTGATCATCAAGGTCACCAGCCCAATCAGAATCAGTGAAACCAATCAATAAGGGAGATGCTTCTGCACTGTAATGAATCCCAAACTGAACTATACCTCGAATATATCGATGTATTCTTTTAGTTTATTTCTAGTGACTTTCATGAGGTTGGTGCATAAACCGAGCGACAAGACCAACGACAAAGGAAAGGTCAGGACATGTATGGGTTAGATACAAAAGTTTACCAACAAGTTGACGGTATAAGGTAGCATCAACTTCAGGGGTAGTATAGTTGACTGAAAGCTTGACTCCAGACTGAAAGGGAGAAGGGGTAGGCTTACATTCTTCCATGTGAGAGTGGTGTAGAAGATCACAGGCATACTTGGACTGAGAGAGGGTAGTTCCTTCCTTGGATTGCAAGACTTGAAGACCAAGGAAATAATGCAAGTGTCCTAAGTCTTTCATTTCAAACTTATTTTTGAGGCTAGACTTCACATGGTTTATATGGTTTGGATCACTACCAGTAAGGATAAGATCATCAACATAAAGAACAAGGATGGTGAAGGAATTACCCACTTTCTTGGTGTAGACAGTGTTGTCAGAATGACACCTAGAAAAGCCATTATCTAAGATAAATCTATCCATTTTGGCATACCAAGCCCGAGGATCTTGTTTGAGACCATAGAGAGACTTCCTAAGGTGAAAAAAAAGGCTGGAGTCTTTTTGGATAAAGCCAGGGGGTTGTTCCATGTAGATTTCTTCATGAAAATCTCCATGTAAGAAGGAGGATTTAACATCCATCTGATGGACTTCCCATTTAAAGGAGGCAACAAGGGAAAGAACAAGGTGGATAGAATTCATTTTGGCAACAGGGGAGAAGGTTTCAGTATATTCAATGCCTTCAACTTGTGAAAAACCTTTAGCGACAAGACGAGCTTTATGTCTATCCACTTTTCCATTTGATCCAAACCTTTTTTTGTAAACCCATCTGCATCTGACAAGTTTTCTTCCTTTTGGAAGAGGAACAAGATCCCAAGTAGAGGTTTTTCGTTACACCAAAACTCACAAGTATTGGTAAACTTCAAAACCGGTAACTAGGATCCCTAGGGTGGAAAATATGGATTCCATAGAGGTGTGGTGATTACTCCAACACCCCCCCTCAAACACAGCTCGGGGAATCAATACACCCCTCAAACGCAATTCGGGGGAATCGAACCTGGGTCCAAGCTCTGATACCATGTAGGAATTTACAGGGTAAGTTCCGAAGATCAAGAACCAAAGGTCACCGCTCACGAACAGATCACAAATCAGTACACTAGTATAATCACGTGGTTAAAACCCTCAAAGAGGGAAACAGTCCATGCCCTAAGCCAACGCAGCCACTTCACGAAATTTATTAATATAAAAAGAAAAGTTAAATACGTTTCTCTCATAAATGGTTACCGGAAAAATGACCCTCCATGCTCTTTAAATAGAGATCATGGACCATTCGGGTGTTAAGCCATAGATCAAGTGCCATTAATATCGAGGTGAGAGATAACCATCGAATCACTACAAATTATGATCGTCGGATTATAAGTTACAAATTTACATGGTAAAGAAACACATTACCTAGCTCTACACTAGACTAAGTTATTCTTAACTATTTCCTATGTGTCGGAATATCCTAACATTAAAAGGAAATTCTATCCTCTAGCTTACATGCAAAAATCCATTATGGACTGGCAGAATTTTAGACAATTGAAAGGGAAAAGTGTGCAATATTATAATCATGAATTTAGGAGAAGAGCTCTTATTTTGGGTGTCAATTTGTATTCTCAATAAACTTTGTTAAATTATATTGGGAGTTTGCACAGTTACCTTAGACATACTATTCTCATGTTCAATCCAACAAACTTATATGAGGTTTGTGTTCAAGCCACACATCAAGAAGCAAGAGGGAAATAGATTGTAGATGAGAAAAGTGATAGTTTCCTTGAGTATGAGGGTAAATTAAAGGGAAAGTTTAATGGAAGAGGAAAGAGAAATAGCTCTATAAAAAAGAAGAAGATAAACTCACATGTAAACATTGTTCAAATAATGGCCATGATGAATACCATTGTTGGCAACTTCATCTAGAGTTGAAGCTAAACAAACTTAAAGCCAAAGATAAGGGGAAAATTTTTGCAATCATTGAAAGGTAAGAACATAGCAAGCACTAGTTCTTCAAGTTGTTCCAATGTAACTCAAGATGAAGATACAAGAATTGAACTCCTTCATATTAGATTCATTTGTAAACATACCAAGATAGACACACTATTTGATAGTGGTTCTTAAGATAATTTGATTTACGAATACTTAGTTAAGAATTTAAATCTTGAAATTGTTATACATCCAAGACCTTATCCTTTATGGTGGATATGCAAGAATGCAAACTTGCAGGTAACAAGGAAGTGCATTCTAAGGTTTTCTATCAATTCAAACTTTCTTGACGAAGTTGAATTTGATGTAGTGCCGCTTGAGATTTCAGTTATTATTTTGGTAATTCTCTATCTTTATGATAGGAATGCAGTATTGCATCACCATGATAATAAGTATAACTTGTTTAAGGTTGGAATTAAGTACATATTTAGATCACATAATAAGAAGAGAATTTTGTCTCTTATATATGCAGGAGAAATGAAGAGAATAGTGAATGCAAGTCAAAATTTGACTTTCTTAATGATCAAGAATAGAGATGTTTTGAATGAGACATTTAAAAAAGATGCATTGAATGAACAAGTTGATTTCATTAAAGTTTCTTATGCTTATAATAAGACATTTCAGGACTCTAATAGATTTTCTTTGAAAGGAGGTAAACAAGATGTGAAATATTTGCAGGATTCAACATCAGTGTTGAGCAGTGTTGGAAACAAGATGTCGATGGAAGAGAGAGAAAATATCAAAGAGAAAATGCCAAAGAAATTTTACAAAGAAGGCATAGGTTCCACAAGTGTTTTTTTTTGGTTTCTAAAGGGTACATGGCAATGGAAAAAATACTTGGTCAAAATTCGATGCAAGTACAAAGCAAGATCAGCTAAGAATCGCCATGACGACAGTGTTCGAGATGAGACAGTTTTCAAGTTTCCTTTGATTGACGACCGAGGTGGGACCAAGTTTTTTTCTGCAAGGACAGCTTGTTTCTCTAAAAATTTAGGTAAATTGTAGCATGACAGTGTCTACAACAGCAAGAGAGGGTCTCAAGAGTCAAGGAAAAAGATTATTTTTTATGAAAATCTCAAATTGATGAAAATGAGAAAATTTCAGTGGATTGAGACTGGAAGGGTGAGGGAATTGTACCCTCCTCCACATGTTCAGTAATCAAAGAGATTTTGGGGTACAAAAGACTTCTAGTGGGGAGGAACGATCAGGTGCTTAGTGTTAAGCTCAAAAATGGAAGTGCTCAGAATCGATCAAAACCTAAATGACTGTGAAGCGCTCGTCGCTAGGAATCCGACGCAATTCATTTCATCAAAATTTGACTCCGTATGAGGAAGATAGAGCATGTTCTTCGTTTTCCTAAACAGCTAAAATTTTTGCAGAAATGACAAAATGATGACATGCCAGCCTAGTCATCAAAAAAATAATATTTTTGGAATATTCCTTCAATTTTCCCAATGACTCTATGACAAGTTTCACTTCGTGGTTGGTTTTTGAGTGGGTGACTTGTTGCAATTTCGTTCATTTTGGAATGAACCAATGGGATGAGGAAACGTGGCAAGCCTAAAGGCCACCACATGCCCCCTCCCAAAGGCCAAAATTTGGTTATTTTCAAAGGTAAAATTTCATTTTAGTGTGGCAAAAATTTATCTCAGAGGACCAGTAGAGGCCGAGATTGACCCCGCGACCTTTCCCGCAACACACAACAACTTTACCATTACACCTGCACCATGTGACTTAACATTCTTGGTGCACAGTTTATATTTATGTTAATACGGTTGCACAATCAGGTGGAGGAGTGGGCCAGCCCCACGGAACAATTCCCTCATACATAGAACCATATGTAGTGACCTATGGAAGAGACCTAGCCAAATGGCAAAGTTTAAAGTCTTAAACCACACTTTATTAACCTTAATGAAGGTTTAAAATGTGCTAATCAAATATTTAATGCGGATTATGTTAATCACGCCTAAACTCCAATTAAACCATTCTTATCTCATAAGTAAATCGTGCTTATCTTAGTAGTGGAGTTTGTGGAGTGTGCCATTTGCGGCAAAACTCCAAAATTACCAGAGTTAACTGGAGTTCTCTCCAGTTTTGGAGGAGTTTCCTATGCCATAATTGAATGAGCCATAACTTTTACAAAATTCGACCAAATTGGGCTCAGGAAGAGTCTATCATAGATGATTTTGACATTCTGATCATGTTGAAGTAGGTTTCAAGAGTAGTAGAGGATTGTAAAAAAAACTTTTTTTCATTTTGAGCCAATACAGAGGCCTAAGCCATGGAAGTTGGACCAAGGAGATGTAGCGCAGGAGGGGTGAACTCCTTCATAAAAATACTGTGTTAATGGATCATTTGATGGTTTGATGTAAATTTTATTGTTGTTATTTAGTACTTTTTTTTAATGTTAAAATGTTAATGAATTTAACATAAAAACTTGACACAATTAGTTGTTTAACACTCACAAACACTATAAGAAAGCCTATGTGCATGAAGCAAATGACTAGAAATTGTTTTTAATTATGAAGATGAAATTAGAACAGAAAAAATAACATTCAGATTCAGATCAGTATACTCCTTATGAACTGGTATATGGGAAGTAGATACTTTTACCCATTGAGTTTCAAGTGAAAACCTTTCAAATTTTTGTTCAACTAGGGATGGATCTAGATGAAGCCTAGAAATAGAGAGTGCTACAATTGAACGAACTTGATGAGATTATGCAAGATGCTATCCAAAATAATATATTAGTATAGGATCAGAGGGCTCATTAGCAGGATAAGTATATCAAAAATAAAAATTTACAGTTAGGAGACTAGGCATTATTGTATGATAGCAAGTTCAAACACTTCAAGGGGGAATTTTCAACTATGTGGATAGGACCCTATGAAGTGGAGGAATTTTTGGAAAACGTATCAATAAAAGGTAAAACCATTGATGATAATAATATTCCATTTGTGGTGAATAGGCATAGGTTGAAGGTTTACCACCACCCAATTTTCAAACAAGAATTTTTACAAACTATCCTACAAAACCCGGAGATGTAGTTGATTAATAAAAGGGATTCAACTCTTACTTGTTCCTCAAACTGAATTTATCTCTCTTATTAGTGTATATATATATATATATATATATGTGTGTGTGTAAATAGTATAAATAACAATGGGCTTAATCTCATTTCCCTCCATAAGCTCACATAGAATAACGAGGAAAAGTGGCCAGTGCATTACACGAGCTGAAAGGAAGGACTCTGTAGGCATAAGTTCCCCAAGAACAAGTAAAGGTTGTTTTCTCTTATTCTTATAGGTCCATTTGAATATTACAGAGTATCATGGTGTCATTTTTCCTTTCTTCATCTGTCAAATTCTATATAAGGTGGCTAGAACAGTTAAGTGAACATCAAAATGGGTTGAAAGTAGTTTTTGTCATTATAGTCTTATTAAAATTATTATTGTTCATGAGTTGGTGTAGTGAAAGGAAACATGGGAAGAATCTATGATTAAGAACTTTCTTGGGGAGGAGGAAAAAAAAAATATAGATAGAGAGTGATCAGTCCTAAATTGAAGAAGCCAATAAAGGAGTACGAAAATCCTATTAAAATCGCCCCTAAGCATGAGAAAATAACTATAAAAACACCAGGATTGCATAAATCAAGGGAAGTGCGGAAAAAACTTTGGATGAAGCACTCTCGGTAAACCCTAACCCTCCTCTATAGAAAGAAACCTTAGCATCTCAAGGGAATAAAAGGAAATGATCTCGCAAGAAAATTTTATATATGCATAGTCGTGAAGGAAAAGTCTTGATGCCTAAGCAATCACAACAAGGTAACGAGAAGATATCGTGGATAGAGGTTAAAAAATTATTTGACCTGAAAACCAAGGAATAAGAAGGGGAACAGTAAAAGGCATCTCCTAAGAATGTGAAGAAGATGAATTTGTTTCAAGAGAAAAAGTATGTGGTGCCAACATTAATCCTGTATCTACCCCCACAGTTAGAAGAGATTCCAAATATCTCTTAAATATCAGCCTCACAACATGACGATATTTTTACCTGAAGTATGGCATGTCAACAATATCCTCCACGGAGCATTCAATCTCTTGAGTCGGTCCCTTTTTATCTTCTCCGGAGAAAGAGATTAACTTGAAGGGTTCCTCTCGGGCACCTATGAGAACGGAAAATGTAGATAAATCCTTACCTAAGGAGGAGGGACTTGTTGAAAACTTTGATGATTGTAAAAGTAACTCCCCATATAATTACCCATCTCAACAAGGGCCTGCAATAGAAAAGGGAGTGGTTGAAATAATGGTCATCCAAATCCAAGAAAAGTCAGTTCATCAGGGGAGCGGTTCAAGGAAACAAAGTCTACATCCTAAATATGTGTTTGTTTCTGTTGAGAAGGATTTATAGTATCGATTTGATAAAGTACGAAGGAAGAACCTAAGGCTAAAGGAGAAGTATTGTAGCTATAAGACTTTGTACCAACATGTTAGAAAATAAAATGAGATGTATAAGGCCCAAAATATGGCCTTGACATTGAAGAATGATAAACTAACACTGAAAATAAAGAAATGCCTTAATTGGAAAGAAATATAGTTGAGGCATGCCCCATTATACACCACTTATGAAAGGATTTATAGATTTTAGTAGCAAAAATCATAGAGTGATCACAGACTAGAAATTTTGGTTAGCGCGAGGGATTTGAAAGGAATGTCAGACCCGATTTTGATGTTTGAATGGTTTTGTAAAGGAAAACTTCATGAAGACATGCATCCTCTCTAGAATGGGGGGATGTTGGGGTCTACTTTTGTCACTTTTTAGGCACCTTATATTGCTACTTTGCGTACTATCATATTTTATTTTGATCCTTTTTATACCTCAAATCCATCATATCCTTGTCAACTGGTTTCAGTTAATGAATGTAGGTAAAAGTCACAATTAGACCTATTCTCATATGTCTTTGGTTAGTATATATAGGTTTTAAGTAAATTCATATTCTTTTAACTAAATTTGATTGCAATTTTACTAGGATTCTTAAACATGAGGATAGAAACTAGATGGCATTGACAGATCATTGGTGATTCAAAATTTAAGTTCGTGATGCATTGGGTAGTTATTCGGTACTTGGTTTTGCGCTTCATTCAATACCATGTTCATGAATTTGGTACCTGTGAACTTGATGGTGATTCCAAAGTAGCTTCTCGTGTTCTTTGACAATAGTAAAAATGACTCCCTCCTAAAGATAGTATTATGACTAGATCGTTATGGATATGATAGATTGTATAGTGATATTTGAGTATCTAACTTACTTTAATGAAGCTCATATCATATTTGTACTATTTTTCTTGATTCGTCCAGTTAGATATATATTTGGGTTGTGGAATCTTTAAAAGAGAAGCTAGCAATGTTATGAGGGTTCGAAAGAAAGCAAGGAGAGAATATTGATCTTGAACATTTTCAAAAACTCTGCTTATTTCAAATTGGAACTATTTTATATGTATTGTTAAAAGATTGATTAATATATAAATCTCGGCTTCTATTTCATTAGTTTATGTGCTATTAATTTGTAAGTCTATTTATGTAGCTTAACTTGTCTAAGGTAGTGTTCAGGGCCCACCACCAACCTCAATCAAGTTGTAATCAATTCGAGTTACAGTAGGAATAGTGGAGATATAGAATATGTATAGTATGATGATTGATTTTGATAATAATTAATTGAATTTTATAGTTTTGAATGATTTGACTTTTAGATATATGTTTCAAATTAATTCCAATTCTTTGAATTTACATTTTGTAGTTGAATTATTGAAGTGACAGTTTGAAAGTTGGAGCATTCTCACTAAAAAAATATCATATCTAAATAATTTTGGCTTGTCTAAACTGAAGTATTTGAGTTATATCTGAATTAAATTTCTCTTTTGAAATTTGAATAGGATATCCTGTGATCTGAAATTATCAAATGGATGTGTATTGATTTGGAAACAAATTACATTTTGGAATCCTTCATTCTGATATTGAGTTGTTGTAGTTAATTTCCAGTTCGAACAATATATTGATTAGTTTTATCTTTCCCGAATGATATTTTGTTTTATGTTTTATTGTTAGACCCATAATTTGTCACAGGTTAGGATTGAGTGAGATCTGATTTAATTAAGAACTATGGGGTTGTATTTCCAGGTGAATGAGTCTTTTGATTGAATTCTCTTTGAATCTTATTTACCTAAGTTATGATTTAAGGGATTTATTTTGAAAATGACATACCACTTGAATTGATTGAGACAATTATATTAGATTTGAACAAGAAATTATTATGGTACTACACATTGTTGGAGCAACGTAGTTCTTTTATTTATGATTATTTAGTACTCTTAAGTGAAAGTTAATAGGTTTCTCCACTTTAGTAATTTTTGTCAGAGTAGTGAACAATTTCTGAGTTAGGATTTAAAGATAAATACTTGAGTTGAGTGTTTGGTACTTCATTTGGTACTAGGTCGATTTTGGATTAAAAAAGTGTGAAATAGATAATGGATTAGTACCTAAACCATCATGTTTTGTAGCTATAATATTAGGAACCTCGGTTGACAATTTAAAGTGAAGGGAATTAATATAAATATTTAAAACCCCAACAGTTATCTATATTGAGAGTTATCTATCCATAATTTTCCATTAATTCCCTTGACTCTTACATAATCTTCTTATTGCTCCTCGTTCCTCTCCTTTTCCTCTCTTTTTTATATTTTATATCTATCCTTAAGGTTATTAGTCTTAACTCGTAAGGATGATGATGCAATATTCTTACCTTTGGAAAAAAAACCTTATTTCTCTTTACTTATGAGAAATGCATCCTTCAGAAGTTGTATATTTTCATAGGGAATGGAGTGAAGGCCTTTCCCTTCCCAATATATTGTTAATTATTGTATATATATATCCTCTAGATGCATGTCTTCACCATCCTTTAATTTCGTTAATCTTCATCATCCAACATCATGTCCTAATTTATATTAGTCCTAGATATGGTGTTTTTATAATTCATTTTTATCCACTTAATATGCTCCTTAGAGTCCTTGATAGTTTTATTGTTAGGTATTGGAGGTGTCTTGTTTTGGATTGTAAATTACCACTACCCCATCATAGCCAATGGATAGTATTACAAAGTAATTGTTGATTTGAAAACCTTTTCAACTATGGGTAATTATGGTTCTCTTGTTGGGTCTTCACTTAAATGTCACCTTCTCAAAGCCTTCTAAATATTTCATTATTAAAATTTTTGCAAGATTTAATATTATTTTTTGTGGGTAGTCCCTAAAGAGATGGCCATGTTCATGAAATGTGTGGAAACAAAAAGGGATAAGATCATATTTAATTTTCTAGATCCATTTTGTATTATGATAGCTTAAAGAAATGGATTTTGGAAGGGCCAAGGAAAGATTCATGTAGACACATATGCAATATTAAACCTTAGATATTTGACAAAGAAACTCAAGGCATTACCAATCCATTCTAGGATTTCAACATCCCAAAACTACTATGGTCGGGGGTGTAGACAAATCCAAAATAAGGTTTTGTAAAATATTCCTTATCATGGTTAAATTTTTATGTCTAGAAGTGGATATAAATACCACCCAAATTAAAAAGGTATGGGATTTTCTCAAAGACCTACTCTTGATATTGTAAATTAGTTTGGATAGTTATGAAAAAAAAAATCTAAACCAAATTTGATATCTACATAGCCTTTTGGTTTCCATATTGTATTGATTTACCAAATCTATTCCCTATAAGTGTGGCAAATTCCCATGAGTTTCCTAATAACAACATGGTCTTGCATATATTAAATACATTCTCCAAGTTTGGTTAAAGTAGTCTCATACTTGGGGACTTTTTACGCATTTGGTGTGCATCTACAAAAATCATGAAACAAGTGGTTTTTACAGCTACTAAAATCACACAAAAATGTTTATTTTGGATTTCTCTATTCCAAATGTTACACCAATTTTTGGTCATCTAACCCGTTACTATTAGATGGACAAAAGTACACCATGTAAGACCAATTTTACCGTAGTAAAATTTCTTTCACTATGAAAAATAACTTAGTAATCCTTATTTTATTAAGTTGTTTATGGTCTAAACAGGAAACCCCATGAGGAATAATTGAATAAATCCTTATTTGTTTGATTTTCCTCAAAGGATAATTAGTTAAACAGCAGTTTAATTAATATTCCTCGTCATATTTAATCCAAAATAGGAAAATTAATTAGATAAATCATTATTTATCTTATTATTTTCTAGGAATAATTATTTAAAACAGTGTTTAAATAATATTCCTTGTTAAAATTGAATAAATCATTTATAAATAATTGAATTAATCACTATTTATTTAATTATTACTCAACCACATTATTTACAAATAAATGGATTTGAACAAATTCAAATTCCTTTTCCCTCCAATAAAAATAATAAAATATTCCATAAAAGTTGAATCTAGATTTGGATAATAATATTTTAATTACGCACCAATATCTAGACTAGCTCAATATTTTGTTATAAATAGAAGGGTTTTTCCATTTTCACTACCTTTTGTTACCTAAAGATCACTCTGGATCTATACTTTTGGTATGACTTTGATCCTCCATCGTTGTCATATTTTGTTACCATTTTTCTTGTGAGCTCCGTTTGAGTTCCATTTTTGTCTGGATTTTCTACACCATCAAGAGAGAGAGAGAGATCTTAGATCTGAAGCGCTGAGGACATACAAGAACCCATCCCATTGGGGGGACTGGTAAAATATTTCTATGTTCCCTTCTCAGGTGTCATAAATACAAAAATTCTTTAAAAATATTCTTGTCTTGTTCATTGGATGCATGGTGCAACTCTTATTATTCACTATTTAATATTTTTAACTGCATAGATCTGGATCTCTGTAGCATTTGTTTTGGTCAACTAAATACAGATCTAAAAAAATTGGCAGCAATATTTCATGTTAGGTTTGTTTGTTATGCACAGCTAAAGTGAGATTATTTCGTATGCTTGTGATTAGAATTCACATTAACAATTAGTGACTCCACAAGGGTTTATGATTACGACCGCTGTCGTTTTTCAAATCCCTGCATGACCAGCTGCTTCAACCCTTAGGGTTTCTCTTCAACTTCTTTTTTTTCTTTTCTTCATGTTGTTTTTAACCTTTAAAATCCTAAAACAGTAAAAATTCAAACTTTTGTGTGTTTCCAGGCCTATTGCGCAAGTGACAGATATCAGCCGCAGCTGAGACGACACTTTTTTCTGAAACCTGCTCCCAAGAGTGTCGAAAGTGCAAGTCACACTTTTTGGGCCAAAACCTGTGACCTCAACCTTCAAGATGCAGAAAACAGCCTCAAACCTGTGACTTCTACTGAAAACATATCAGAAACTGCGACCTGTAGTTTTTGCGGGAATTTTTCTGTGATTTTTCTGGGTTTGTCTGGGTTGATGTTCAAGGTTTTCTGACCTCCGTCTCCACCCGTATTGGACCTGTAATTGCTATATTTTACTCGTCGAAGTAGGAACCAATCCCCCTAGGGCTTCAGTATGCTTACACCTTTTAGGAGGATTTTAGCTGAATCAGGTCGTCTGATATTTCAGTGTGTTCAACCATTTTTTCAGATCTGAACCTATACTTTCAGATCCATTTCAGATTGGTTATTCATCCATCCAAAACATCTCTTTTCAGTTTTTTTGGGTCCTCCTCTAGGGTCCCCTCTATTTCCCTTCATGTTGTAGCCTTTCGCCACCTCATTTGCAGCACTTTTCCCTCTGGTTTTTTGTTGTTTTTTGCACCAATTTCCAGCAGATCTGACCTTTAGATCATTGTCCCTCCTAACTTTAGATCCATTGGATATTTTGTGTGTTTTGACTAGATTTTTCCCACTCATAGACTAGTTGTTGGGAAGCCCACCTCCTTGGGTTTAAATTGATGCATCATTAGCTGTTTATTTTCTGTCATATTTCAGTTTACTTTACTATTATTTTAAGATTTATTTACGATTATACAGCACATTTTTTCTTTTTTCTCTACACACGTCTAGGTTTTAAAAATTAAAATTAACACACTTAACATGCACACCCTAAGCGAAGAGCGTCTGGTTTACACCGCCAGGCCAAGACTATAACATTGTAATCATTTGATCCCGCACCTCTTTGCCATTTTTTCGACATTGTAATCATTTGATCCTGCACCTCCTTGCCCTTGTTGGTCTCTCTTCCTTCTATGATCCATGCATGTTCTTCCATCATTGAGCCCCCAAGGCATTTATCCCATTGACTTCTTGGCCTTTATCCTCAGTTTCCATTAGGAATACTTACTCATCCGCGTAGGATTCAAGTTAGTCCTCCACTGAGTCCCCATTCTGACTCCGCTTCTAGTTCATTAGGTTCCCCTTCTAGTTCTATCCCTGGTTCTCCCCCTATCACCTTCACCATGTCTGGTTCAGGACCTAACGTTGGTGGTAGCCTCAGCCCTAATGCTGGGAATACTACTAGTGGGACTGCAACAGGAACTATCACGGTTGCTCCCTTGCTCCCTTATATGGCAGGCCTCAGTCCTCCTGATTTCAACCAGTCGATTAATGACCCCATACACCATGATCTTGGTTGGCCTTCTATGCCAACCAAGCTCCCTTTCGACATCCCCAAGTTTGACGTTCTTGCTAGAGAGGATCCTATAAACCATGTTTGACCTTTCAACATGTGGTGTTCGTCTAACTCCATCACTGATGACTTTTTCCATCTTCGATTGTTCCAACATACGCTTACTGGAGAAGCTTCTAAGTGGTATGTTAACCAGGCCTCTACCTCTCATACTTCTATTGTGACTCTTGCCTAGGATTTTTTGTCTTACTTCCAGCTTCCCCTTCGTTATGACACTGGTACCAAACTTTTGACCTCTTTCCATCAATCGTCTATGACCCGCCTATCCGATCATGTCTAGGAATGGCGGAAAAGAAAGAGCTTATGTCGAGCACCTACCTTCGAAGACCGTGTCTACATAAACTAGTTTCTCAGATCCCTTTTTCCTACTATCAACAAAGATGTCGCATCTCATTTCCTGCAAACCAAAGAAGTTTCTCTCTAGATTGCATTAAAATATGACCTGATCTATGCACAGTGTGGTTATGCTTATATCGTCTTACTTGATCTATCTAGACCCGGTGGTGACAACATACTAGGGGCATCCCATGCCATTGACGGTATCGTTGGATCCCTCTCTCATCAGTACACTCATCCTCCCATGGGTTACGGTTTCCCTCAGGGAGGGGCCAGCTACTCCAGCACTTTTCTCTTTTCCGATAGCATGCATCCAAGATACGGCATGCCTCCTCATTTTTCCCAACCTGTTTACCACAATGTTTCCCAACCTCCTTATTATGTGTATCCATATCCTGGTGCTCCTCCTCCTCCAGCATTAGCACCCCCACCTCCCTTGCCTTCTCAACCCCGGCAACAACAGCCACCACCCCCCTAGGGATAGGTGTATGCATAGCAAGGCACGAATAATCCTCCTACTTCCATAAAGAAGAGGAAATGCAACCAAAATCAATCTACCCAAGGTAATCCAGGGAAAAATCCCCAAGGGAATGCACCTAACACTACTAACCAGCAACAGGGCACTCAGCCCAAGCAGGATAGCCTGTTCACATGAATAAGCCTTGTTCTTGTTGTGGTGTCTATGGTAACTAGACCCACAATTGTCCTCTTCTACCTCAGATGCATCAGATGTGGGAGACTCAAGCAACTTCCCGAGGATCGCAAGCCTCCCCTTCAGTTCCTCCAAATGCTGCACCTTTCTAGCTGGTTGTGTTTACCAATCCTTTCCCCCAGCAAGGATTTGTGGCTACCCAACCCCCTGAAGGTCAAGCGGCCACTCAACCTCCTCCATCTGGTACCTCTTATTACTAGATTCTCTTGATGAACTCTAACCAACCCATTACTGTTGACCTAAACCTTCATACTCAGTCCCGTTAGTATAACAAGACTCCCACTATGTCTACCCCCGAGCCCCCTTCTTCAGGTCCCACAAAGCCTCTTTCAACAGCCAATGGTCCTTTACAGATACCTTAGCCTAAGGCAGAGGTTCATACCAATATCCCCAAGGGACCATTACGCCGAAATGCTGCTTCTGGAAAATCTTCCCATTTGTATATTATAGTAGATGATTTGGCACCATCTCCTGCTACCATCTCAATGCTGGAACTCCTCCAGTCATGCCATTCACAACAAAAATATCTACTAACTGCCATGGGTTTTATGGATCCTTCAAATGATCGTTTGATCGTCTTCGATGTTGACCGGTCAGAACATCCCCCCTTCCTGCTTCTGTCGCCTTCCAAATCCCTATCAAGATCCAAAATGCCAACGTCTCTCATTGTATCATTGACAAGGGGAATCCACCTGTGTGATGACCACTTCAGTTTGGAAGAAAATTGGATCTCCTGAGTTAGCCCCTTCCACTATCACCCTCTGAGCGTGGGATGGCCACTCTTCCCAGCCCATAAGCCTGTTCTGAAATAGTCCTATTACTCTTACGAGCAAGACTGTTTGTGTTGACGTAGAAATCATTTATACCCCCTTAGATTACAACATTATATTAGGTCGTAGTGACACTTATGTGATGCCTGTTGTCCCATCAACGGTTCACTGTAAGATGTGCTTTCCTCACAATGAAAATATTGTCACCATTGACCAGTTGACATATTACGAACCGAAGTTTCAAACCTCCCCTGAGTCTATCATCTCTTTGGTGGCCAATAAACAAACAATCGAAACTTTGACCAGTGTTTCACCTGGAGTCTACAAAGACTCCTCTTTTCTTGGTTCATTCCCTGGTCTTTCTCCTCATGTCTCTGATCCCAACTCATCGAACATTTTCATGATGCAATTGTCTCGGTCCACCCTCAAGCGGCCCGCTTCGACTAGTCAGCAGCCCCTCCCTCCGCAACCTGCTCCTAGCACCTCGAATCAGCCTTCAGGACCCCCTCTTCTAGGTCCCTCATCTACAACTAGTACCGATGAGCCTATCTACCCTCATGGCATAGTTCCTCCTGGCCTTAACCATCTCGGAGTCGTCCCACCTGGCCATTACCCCTCCAGTCATATACTGTTCATAGCTCCCCCTATTGGAGTATTTTTGGCACCTGTTATGGCTACCTTATCCATTCCTAACATGACCCTAGGCATCCCATTCTAATACATTGATCCTCCAGCCACTATTCCACCTAGTCAGCCCAAACCTTATCTTACTTTAACCCCGGTCCAACCGGTCACCATGACCACTCCCTTTTCTTTCATGCCTCATCCACCTCAACAAGAACCTACTCCTGTTGCAAAAGATTCGAGTGAGGGGGGGAAATCCCACAAGAAGGCACCTAAGGACAAGACTGCCCAGACAAACCTTGCTCCTCCTCAGCCTCCAAAGCGTACCCCCCGATGTGTTTTGTGTGATGTTGTCAATCATGCCACCCATAATTGTCCTGAATTGCCTCATCTCAAGCCCATGGTCAACGAAGTGTTTCTTGAGTCTAATATCCCAAAATTCCATGTTACTTTACCAGATTTAGCCAAGAAAATCAATACTTTGTGCACAAATCACCCTTATTCTTTGTTTGATTTCCATGGCCACTATACTTACCTTTGTCCCTGCCTCAAATAGTACCGCTCCTCTTTGGAAGCGGTTTGTCAATTCAAGGCCAAGTGCAACGAGTCCACCGCTCCCTTATTTGTGTGTTTTGCTTCAGTAGAACCAAAGGACACATCTTCCCCATTGAAATTCCCCCTCGCAATGTCAAGATGATGGAGCCTTTGGCCACTATCCTCTACCTGTCATCATTTATGAGATCCTCAGTTGAAGACCCCCCTGGGAATTCCCCTTCTGTTTCGCCTAACCTCCCTTTAGCGATCACCTTGGGCTCAACATCGGTGGATCCTTCATCTACTTATTCTTCTGTCACCCTCTATGATGATGCACATGTGAACCTCTCTTCTCATGATGATGAGTTAGGTAGCTTCATCGCACCACGTGGTATTTCTTCCACCATTCACCTAATCTTCTATTATGGTGACAACATTATGGAAGCAATCACCACCCCTAACTTTATCTATCCCCCCTTACATCGAACCCATGCATTTAAACCAAATACACCTTGTGGCCATTACATTGATGCCCAATGTTTGGGAAATAGGGCACCCATATTAGAGAGTCATGGAGAAGCAATTCTCCACAACTATTTTAGTGCATCTGGTTGTGTTGAATCTAGTACCATTATTCTTCCCCATGTAGAAGAATGTAGTATCCCAAAAGGGAGAATGCAGTAATACTGAAACACAATATAAGAACTACAACAAAGTAAAAAATAAATCTATATACACATCAGAATGCACAGAAATACTTGAGCCATTTTATTATATGGGAGGTGAAAAAGCAAGTAAAACAATGCTCAAAATATGGGACACTCAAGCCAAAGTGATGGCTTAGAATGACCCTCCAATGATCCCACAAGAGGTACTACGTAACTGCTGAACTGCTGGAAGGTAAATTGTGTTGTCCCTGTTGCAACTATTGGGATTGCAACTGCCAGAAAGCTAGAAATTCATATCTACGCAGTATGGGAGCTCTGATGATGCAGAAAACAGAGATCGAGGCTCTATGATGGATACCCAAGATAACATAGAAAGGGTTCCTCAGAATTGTCAATCTAAGAAAACCACCCTCTTAGGGCTTGCACATATAAGTTGTTGGGTTTGCAAGTCTGATGCATAATCTGATGATATGATGGTTGCAATGATGCACAATCATATCTATGCAAGAAGTGTTGATCCCTTCTGTAGATCCTTGGGCTAAAAGCTCAAGATCTAGCTCCTCCAATTTCCTCCATTGAAAATAGTTTTTGGATGAACAAAAGCTTCAGCAAACTGCTCTGTAAGAGAGGGAGGATCAATGGTCTGCTGCTAGATATGTCAAATCAGCTCCTGAGTGATGGAAACAATAGATCCAATGTGAGGATATGATCCCTCACAGGATTTCCAGCTGAAATACTGGAAACTTCCTCCCTCCAATAGATCTACAGGACTGGACTGCACAATCCTTGAAGGGACTACTACTGCATGGAGGTAAAACCCAATGGCCTGAATGTAAGATATAGATCTGCTGCTCCTGGAAGACTAAATGTGAAGAATAAGTGGTAGGATGAATCCTCCATTGGTGTCCTAGCTGAATGCTAGAAAAAACCTCCTGAAGACGACACCAATGTCTGATAAGGAAAGTAGTACAACCCTCTTCCTTAGAGATCACTCAAGGGAAGAGGTGGGATTCCTGCTCGGGAACCCCCTGCGCTAAACACCACTGCAAACTTAGCTAAACATCTCAATAATGCATAGAGATGTCCTAGGAAAAATCTATATCTAAATAGATCAAGAAATGAAAAATCCAAATCATGCCTTCTAATGTGCCTTCACCTTCATTATATAGGCATGAGCCTTACATAGCCTAGATCCACTCCAAAGCTACGATGCACATGTGGAAATAAGTCTCCATGGTTGATTGCACTGTATCTCTATGTCCTCCATCATGTTCACATGGGGTGATCACCCTCTCCATCATGTGTGCATTAAATGCATCACTTCCTCCACTAACTTATCATAAGTGATCTATGATCTTCTTTGAATGCACTATGATCTCAGTTGACCTTATCAAAGATCCTCATGATTTTACATTTAAGATCCATGATCTTATTTGACTGTTTCATCCTCCATAATCTATCTCATAAAAGAGATATGATCTCCATTAATGGAGCTGCTCCATTACTCCATGTTTTTAGATCTAGTTCTAGAATATCCACACACACACATTAAAATTGGATTTTATTCATATTTGAGGATTATGGGTCCCTCCAACCTTTTATTTACTTAATTCATTAAGAAAATTAAGAACTCTAATTTTCCAAATATCA
The DNA here is from genome assembly GCA_034641835.2 of Pinus albicaulis. Lineage (NCBI taxonomy): Eukaryota > Viridiplantae > Streptophyta > Pinopsida > Pinales > Pinaceae > Pinus > Pinus albicaulis. The sequence goes on along the minus strand of CM076579.1, from coordinate 1,129,073,270 downwards.
TGTGAAAGTTTGGAAATATTACAGTCCTCCCTGGAAAAATGTTTCTTGTCCTCAAGAAATTGCAAAAGTAGATGAAAAACCATTTATTTCCCTCCAAATGGCATCCACATAATGAAGGCACCCTCCATTTTCTGCAATGTGTCATGCATGTTTGGTTGAGTTGTCTCTCAACAATGCATAGAATGACTTCCAACTTTATAGTTAGATGCCTTCCTTCCACCATTAAGTACCAAGTAACAATTATATGATGTCCAACATCATCAACAATACATGAGATACATAAAATAAATTGGTTCTTTCCACAAAGGAAAATCTCCATCTCACAATACATCTCTTCATCCCATGCTTTATGAAGTAGATTGAGCATTGAAATGCCGTCATTCTTAGCCCTATTGGCCTTGTTGGAACCAAGCATCATTCCAACATTATGCAAAAGAATAAATAGAGATATATGGGTAGACAAAGATGTCAAACCATATTCTCCCAAAAGTAGCCACCGGATTAAGGCCCGTTGCTACCATCCTCCATCTCCCCCATGCAAGATGGACAAGCCAAACTCCCCCAAAAGCAACCAAAGCAACAAGATATCTTGCTTCTTTCTCTCCTCCTCATGTGCATCATGGAGTAAAAACATATTAATATACATGTGGAATGTCACATCATCCCAATACAAGCAAACACCATTAATACACATCATGAGAGAATCATGCCAAGTTCTACCCAATACAAAACACATAGACATAGGATTTGTCATGTGATGGCCAAACTCTCTCAAGAGAAACCAAAATTAACATGCCTTCTTTTGTTGCATTCCATAATTGATACACAAGGCATCAATCAGAAAAATATGAGCTATTGGGTGGTAACCATACTCACCCAAGAGCAACCAGCATAGCCATGCCTCCTTCTTCATTTTATGAGTGTTTTTCAAGGCATGGATCAAAGAAATAGGAGCCTTTGGGTAGTAACCAAACTCACCCAAGAGAAACCAATGTAACCAAGCTTGTTGGCCCATGTCATATATCTGCAAGTGGTCATGCAACCCCTTGCATATCATCCTCACCCACTCATCCCAATGTAGATGATGAGTGATCTTCTGCATAAACATGGTATCCTCCCTTTGTAGAAAACCATCCACCTTAAGCTGATGAAAAAAATTTCACTCCATGAAATTTTGAAGTGCACCTCCAATGAGATCTCTTAATGAGACCTTCTTCTCATCAATGGCCCTCTAAAACTAGTGAGGTTCTGGATCTGCTGCAAGTAGAAGTTTCTCTTTGAGCTATGAGATTCTCATTGAGAAAATTTCATCTAGAAAGGAGAAAAGGTTCCTCATCTCAAGCTTTCTACCATTTATCATCTTTACCTCCATTGCTTCATGAGTGAAGCTACCTTAGAATGCTCCAAGAATAATGGGGCCCCTTCATTATCAATGCTACTAAGTAACAACGTTGTAGATCTGCATGGTAATACATATGTTGTCTCAAAGCAAGGCACAATGCGGATCTCATAACCAGTCATTGTACATAGGATCATGCTCATCCCATTTTTTTAAGCTCTACACTTCAACTCAAAGGGTTGAATGTAGCTCAAAATTGATGAACTGGGATAGATCTTCAACTCCTCCTTGATTAGATCAAGGGTCCTCTGCACTGTGATATGTTGCTGCTTCAAATCAGCATTTTTTTCTAACCCTTGGTTATGCATTGGCCCTGATGGCATGTTCCCATAAGTTTCAATAAGATCTAATGAAACAATATGTGATGAAGATGTATGCATACCTTGGATCAACTAATGTGTAGAAACCTCTTGCAAGAACACAAGAGTTCCCCCACTTGGGACAATGGTGTCTCCAACTGCTAGTAAGAATTGATGGTTGCTCTTCTCTAAGTGTACCAGTGCTGGAATCTACCCCCTCTTCCTCATGCATCTCTTGAATCATGCATGGGACTATATGTGTCAAGATCTCAAGACTATCTTGCAAAATTGCAAGTGTCTCTTCTCCAGATGCAAGTACTTCTACAGCCGGTGGTGAATGTAGTGACTCCTTGTCCAGAGTGACAAGATTGAAATCCTCCTTTATTTCCTTAGGAAATTTCTCTTTGTGGCACATCTCTGTTTTTCTCACATCAAACTTATTCCTCAAATTGTGAAATAAATATGAATATTTAGTCACCTTTGCATGCTCCATGTGACCAAACCACCAATCATTTGCTTCACCATAAAGATGAAGTGTTGCAATCTAGACAACCTCTTTTTCAGCCACAGGATGTAGCATGAAAAATGTATATAACTCTTTCCTCCAAGCCTTAACAGTGCTAGAGGAAGATCCATCAAATGTAGGCAAATAAAATCTATTGTGCCTCTTTCTTCCATTGCTGCTATAGGATCTTCTTTCTTCTTTGAGTTTGAAGAATTCTTGGAGAGTTAGACTCTCTTTGAATGCTCTAGACTGTGCCTTATACTCTTCAAGATACAGACTGAGAGTCTCATGAGTCTCAGATTCTTTTCTTTCTTCATGACTATACCTTTCACCCTCTTCAGAGAAAATGGGCATAGTAGATCTATGAGGAGAACTATGATTCTCCGGTATTCTTTGTTGCTGATAGGAAGTTCTTGGGCCTTCCTCATCAAATATTCTTCTTGGATCCTTCTTTTTCCTTTCCCTCTTAATTTGACTGACCTCCTTGGAGATATCTTGCACGGATATAAAGAGAGGAGTGGAAAAAATATAATCCTCCTTCATGATAGATCTTATCTATTTTCTTCTTATTTTGATGCAAAATATGAAGTGTCCACAAGCTGAGCCAAAGATCATGCTCTGATACCATTGTAGTATCCCAAAAGGGAGAATGCAGTAATACTAAAACACAAGATAAGAACTGCAACAAAGTAAACAATAAATCTATATACACATCAGAATGCACAGAAATAGTTAAGCCATTTTATTATATGGGAGGTGAAAAATAAATTACAACAATGCTCAATATATGGGACACTCAAGCCAAAGGGATGGCTTAGAATGACCCTACAATGATCCCACAAGAGGGACTGCGTAACGACTGAACTGCTAGAAGGTAAACTGTGTTGTCCCTGTTGCAACTGTTGGGACTACAACTGCCAGAAATATATAAAGTCAGATCTAGGCAGTATCATAGCTCAGATGATGCTTAAAATAGATATCTAGGCTCTATGATGGATACCTAAGATAACCCAGAAACGGTTCCTCAGATCTGTCGATCTAAGAAAACCACCCTCTTAGGGCTTGCACATATAAGTTGTTGGGTTTGCAGGTCTGATGCATAATCTGATGATATGATGGCTGCAGTGATGCACAATTAGATCTATGCAGGAAGGGTTGATCCCTTCTCTAGATCCTTGGGCTAAAAGCTCAAGATCTAGCTCCTCCAATATCCTCCACTGAAAATAGTTGCTAGATGAACAACAACTTCAGAAAACTGCGCTGTAAGAGAGGGAGGCTCAATGGCCTGCTGCTATATATTTCAAATCAGCTCCTAAGTGATGGAAACAATAGATAAAATGTGAGGAGATGATCCCTCACAGGATTTCTAGCTAAAATACTAGAAACTTCCTTCCTCCAATAGATCTACAGGACTGGACTTTGCAATCCTTAAAGGGACTGCTACTGCATGGAGCTAAATCCAATGGCTTCAATGCCGGATATAGATTTGCTGCTCCAGGAAGACTGAATGTGAAGAACAAGTGGTAGGATGAAAACTCCACTGGTTTCCTAGCTGAATGCTAGAAAAAACCTCCTAAAGATGGCACCAATGTCTAATAAGGAATGTAGTGCAACCCTCTTCCTTATAGATCACTCAAGGGAAGAGGTGGGATTCCTGCTCGGGAACAACCTGTGCTAAAAAACACTGCAAACATAGTTAAACAACTCAAGAATGCATAGAGATGTCCTAAGAAAAATCTAGATCTAAACAGATCAAGAAATGAATAATTTAAATCATGTCTTCTATTGTTCCTTCACCTTCATTATATAGACATGAGCCTTCCATAGCCTAGGCCCACTCCAAAACTATGTTGTACATGTGGACATAAGTCTTCATGGTTGACTGCACTGTATCTCTATGTCCTTCATCATGTTCACATGGGGTGACCACCCTCTCCATCATGTGTGCATTAACTGCATCACTTCCTCCACTAACTTATCATAAGTGCTCTATGATCTTCTTTGAATGCATGATTATATTAGTTGACCTTAAAAAAGATCCTCATGATTTTACATTTAAGATCCATGATCTTATTTGACTATTTCACCCTCCATAATCTATCTCATAAATGAGACATGATCTCCATTAATGGAGTTGATCCACTACTCCATGTTTTTAGATCTAGTTCTATAATATCCACACACACACATTAAAATTGGATTTTATTCATATTTGAGGATTATGGGTCCCTCCACCCTTTTATTTACTTAATTCATTGAGAAAATTAAGAAATCTAATATTCTAAATATCATGTGAAAATTTGGGAATATTACAAATAACCTCTAGAGTCCCATATCACTTCATATCACTCTAGGGATGATCCCCCTCATCATTCCTTCCTCTTACATCAACAACCCAGTCCCCTATACATTTTTTTTGACCAACTTGTGTGTTTTCTAGGTGAGCACCAGTTCATTATATCCAAATCCACTCTTTGGGATAGTGATGCCCTGTGTGTGAACCCAGAAATGTAGTCCATTTTCTTCATATATGCAGTATCAAAAGAGATTGGTAATACTCCATTCCCTTTCTCGAACTGCATCTATCCATTCTTCCCATAGAATATAACCATAACATAAATAAATGGTGAACCACATCATAAAAATGTGTTTAGATTCCCCTTTTCTAAATACATTTGGCATGACCATAACATGCTTGGGAAAACCTATGCCCCTCCACCATAAAAATCTCAGCTCTCAGCCAAAAACAACACTGAAAATCCTTTCTCTGATAGGTCGCATTTTTCAGGTCATTTCCTGGGACAGGTCACAGTTTTATGCCTAGTGCCTGCTACCCAGGTCACAGAACAAACCCCAAAAAGTGCGACCTGGCCTGTTCATGAGCTCTGAGTGCCTAAACTGAAATTTTGATCCCTTTCATTGAAATAGTATGGTTAGGCCTCTTACCTACAATTGAAGGATCTCGATTCCAATGGTTGTTTTTTCCGCTACACTCACCACAAGATTTAGGGCCTTTTCTCCTCTCTACATTCACCACAGCTACACTTGCAAATGAATCAAATTGGAGGGAAAATGTCATATTAAAAGAGAAACCACATATTTTTCTTTCGCCAATTGCGACCAAACCGTAGCTCGGTTTGACAAACCATCAACACCATTGGAAAAATCTCATCGAGCTCTCAAATGGGTATCCTTTAGTTTTTTGTGATTTTATACTTCACCTGGACACATTTTTTCCAAGAACAGTCACTTCACCACTCCTCAAAATCGAATTTCTTCACTTGCAACACTTGTACTTAGGGCACCACTTTGCCTTCATACTTGTCCATGCTCGTGTCAATTTTCATCGTGAGTACCCGTTTGGTACTCATGTTTCTATGGTCCCCACCGGTCCTATTCTATGTTGCAGCATCATTGAGTCGCCCTTGTTAGAGCATCTGAGTTGAGTCATCATCACATCCGTGGAGTCTATCCCGAGTTCCCTTATATCCCACTATAGTCCTCCATCCATCATTGCTTTGTTCCTCTCTCGTGTTGCACATTTTTTCCTTCATTCATATTGTCCCCTATCCCCTCCAGTGTCAAGTCAGTAGCTGGTGGGTCATTAATGCCCTTTATGCTCTAACAAGGGAAGTCGTCAACCCGCTACTCAGTACCCCCCATTCCACCATCATCCCTGGTGTTAGTCTATCATTCGCTCTACTCTTATCCCTCGTGCCTTAGTGAAGATCCCTTATTGCCTCACCTATGATGGACCTCCTTCTATCGACATCAACTTATTCATTCTAGAAGATAGGTCTAGAGGGTGGTGTACCTTGGTTCCAACTTCCACTCTTGTTCGGTGACTCAGATCAAGCAAAGGGACTCTTTATTTCCCTTTGATTTGATTGTTTCTTAGCTCCAACTCCTTATGTCATGATCGATATCCATATACTTGATGGTTCAGTGATGCAGCAGAGTGTACCAGTGATTCCCGGGTGTGTGTGAGATGTTTCAGACCTCATGAGGGGGTGACCCCTCAGGTAGTCCCCCACATGCCTAGAAGACCTTTCTACTACAGCCTTGGATGCAGCTCCATAGATTTGATGGTTTCGGCCTCAGTCGCTTGCAGTGCCTTTTAGTTTGCATGTCTCATTCATATTTTCAGAGCCCTTTCATGTTTTATAGGGCTTCTTTGGTTGTACTTATCTCATGTACTCAGATATTATTGTATAAGACTTGGATGTTGTCACAGGCACAATATGTATGTGGGATTCATTATCATGTTTTTATCTGGCCCATGTTTATGCCAGCATGTATTATACTGTTCAATCCCTCGTTTACTAAACGCATTATTCTTTGTACTTTATTATCTCAGCGGGCATAGGTATGCCTCCCCCGCCTCATGTAGAACATGTACTCACTCATAAAAGAGACTTGTCGCACCTGTAAGTCTCACCTCATCAGGGTCTTGTCCTCTCACGCTTTATTCTACCTTATATTTCTCTCTCTCTGACCCCCCCTTCGATGTCTAGTGACTGAGTTCTTACAACATACTTCAGTCATATGATTAGCTCCTAATGCTCGCACGCTGGGGGGCAATCTGTTACACCAATTTTTTGTCATCGAACCTGTTACTATTAGATGGACCAAAGTACACTATGTAAGACCAATTTTACCCTAGTAAAATTTCTTTCACTATGAAAAATTACTTAGTAATCCTTATTTTATTAAGTTGTTTATGGTCTAAACAGGAAACCCCATGAGAAATAATTGAACAAATCCTTATTTGTTTTATTTTCCTCAAAGGATAATTAGTTAAAAAGTATTTTAATTAATATTCCTAGTCATATTTAACCCAAAACAGGAAAATTAATTAGATAAATCATTATTTGTCTTATTATTTTCTAGGAATAATTATTTAAAACAATATTTAAATAATATTCCTTGTTAAATTTGACTATATCATTTATAAATAATTGAATAAATCACTATTTATTTAATTATTACTCAACCACATTCTTAAAATAATAAATAAATCATTTATTTATTTATTATTTAAAAATAAATGGATTTGACCAAATTCAAATTCCTTTTCCCTCCAGTAAAAATAATAAAATATTCCATAAAAGTTGGATCTAGATTTGGTTAATAATATTTTAATTATGCACCAATATCTAGACTAAATCAATATTTTGTTATAAATATAAGGGTTTTTCCTTTCATTCACTAATTTTTGTTACCTAAAGATCACTTTGGATCTATACTTTGGTCTGACTTTGATCCTCCATCATTGTCATATTTTGTTACCATTTTTCTTGTGAGCTCCCTTTGAGTTCCATTTTTGTCTGGGTTTTCTACACCATCAAGAGAGAGAGATCTTATATCTAAAGCATTGAGGACATACAAGAACCCATTCCGTTGAAAGGGACTGGTAACATCTTTCTATTTTCCCTTCCCAGGTGTCATAAATACAAAAATTCTCTAAAAATATTCTTGTCTTGTTCATTGGATGCATGGTGCAACTCTTATTATTTGTTGTTTAATATCTTTAACTGCATAGATCTGGATCTCTGTAGCATTTGTCTTGGTGAACTAACTGCAGATATAAAGAAATTGGCAATCATCTTTGATTTTAGGGTTGTTTTTTATGCACAAATAAAGTGAGATTTTTTTCATATTCTTGTGATTAGAATTCACGCTAACACCAAATATATGATGGCTTGTGAAATACGTCTCAAGTTCCCTATACGTCCTTCTTTGGGTGGATTTTTTTTTTCTTTGCATCAACCATGGTTCGTCAATGATCCCTCAAATGGTGTACAAACTTCTCTAAACAAAATATTGCAACAATATGGAGTCGTCCCTCTCCCCAATGGCCAACATTATGTTCTAAAAAATACTTACAATATGATATCTTCAAACCTTAAACATCTAGCCAAATTTTCGGTTGTGCAAGGTCCCATATACATAAACATATAAAATGAATAATAATGCATATATAATGATTAATTATGTCCATTACTCCTCTTTAACAATAGGATTTCAAAATTATTCATATTAAATAGGAAATTTTAAGAGGAGATGAATAGAGGGCCCTCCTAGTGACAATGGCCACATCCTTTAATCATATCATCTTATTAAATTAAGTACATTATTTAACTATTAAACTATAATAAGGATATTTATTCATGTTAGGACCTAGCTCATATAAATGGGTCTATAGATTTTTTCTCTCTTCTTCTAAGAAGAACCTTTTAGTAGCTTCTAAGTTCTCACCCTATTCCTAGATTAGCTCTCTCTCATTAAGAGTCAATGCTTCTCTTTTGTTTAATCTAATTTGTTGTTGTATTTTTTTTTCAGAGAGGATATTGATCTAGACTTATGCAGGAATGCAACAGAAAAAATATATAAACATAAACACAGAGATGCAACAAAAATAAATATGTATTTCATTAATATCAAAAAATTGATAGATGCTTACAAGTAGAATGGAAATAAACTAGCTCGAGTGATGGTAACTTATCTATGAGAAGAGATGTGGTGTCTACATGCCTCTGAACTATGTTACAATGAGGCTCAAAGGCCTTTTTATTATTGAACAATAAAGGGAAACCATAACCCAAGGAGATGGAATGCAAAGCATTTGTGGGCCCTGTTGGGGCTAGTTGGGTAGCCAACTTCACGTGGTCTTAACTTCGTCATATGATCTCCATATGGCATGTATGATACCCTGTTGTAAATATATTTATGACTACTACAAGATTTGTAGTAGGCTCATAATACTACGAGTCTATTGCGAACCTCAAAAAAATGTCGTTTAGGGGGTCAAAACAACTCTGAAATTTTAGGAACCTAAAAACTGCTAAAAATATAAAATTCTACTATGATCAAGGAAATTGATGAAACTGACTGAAGGCCTTGGTGGAATAGGCGGGTGGCCACCAATATCCATTGGATCAATTATCCCCCCTTAGGAATCAATGGTCCCCCTTGCGTTCAGAGCCTCCATGAGGTGAGGAAATGTTTGTTGAACCTGGTCCCTAGTGAACCACTTGATATGTGTGTCCATGGTCCTGTCATTTGTGGCTTGTTCGATGCACCTTGGGTTGAGCTATGTTGGTTTCATCTACTCATAAATGTCGAATGTGTCCAAAAATGGGGAAAACTATGATCGCAATCGGTCCACATTAAATATTGGGCACAAGCCAAGGAACAATGGAATGTTGAGCTCAAAGGAATTGTCCCCTACAACCTTGGGGATAGTGTATGACCCATACTAGATTGGGAAAAGGTTGTGGTGGGACCTAGTGAGGCACTCCTACAAATGTAACCAAACTTTGTCGCCCACCTCGAACTTGTGTGGTACCTATCTTTATCCAATATGTCATGGACATACTAGTGGATATGCTAAATGCTCTTAATGAAGTTGTTAGCCCTATCATCTTCAAAATAGACATGAGCCGAATTTTCCTGAGTATTTGTAAATGGTATGGCCACATCAATGGGACATAGTGGCTAGAATCACAACCCCACTTGAAAGAGGTTGTGGCTAGATGAGCTATGGAGAGTTATTTTGTAGTTGTGTTGGACATAATGGAGGTTTTCAACCCATGTGTGTGGATGCTCTGAGTTGTACATGCAAAAAATGTGAACGATCATCTTGTTGACAACCTTTGTTTGGCCATTAGTTTGGGAGTGCAAGGTCGTGGAATTAGTGAGCTAATAATCCAACATCGACCAAAGGCTTGACCAAAATGTACTCAGGAACCTCCTGCCCTAATCTGAGAAAATGTACTGTAGGATCCCAAAGTGTACCCACACTCATTAAAAGAAGAGAATAGTAGTGCCTTTTGTTATGATGCTCTTCTTGCAGGCCACCAAAATGGCCATCTTAGAGAATCTATTGATGATCATGAAGACAAAAAATTTTCCATGCTTATTAGAAGGAAGGATTGACACGTAATCCATGGAGATGGATTCCCAAGGTTGTCTATGAGTAATAAGAGGAGAATATAGGCCTTTCTTGTTGATTGTTGGTTTGGAAATGGCACAAGCAGTGCAGGATATGATGTACTTCCCAACATCTTATCAAAGGTTCGACCATTAAAAATACTTCTACTACATTGCCACTGTTTTCTCTACTCTGAAATGTCTAGCGACCCGATTGTAGTGTGCCTCCCAAATCATCTTTGCACACTCACTTGAAGGAACATATATGTTTCCTAGGTGGAATAATAATGTGCCTTGGATTTAAAAATATGGAGCTTCCTTACCTTTAATGATCATCTGGTATGTGTTTTCGAGTTTTGGATCGCTCTTGTAAATATGTGGTCAACACCAGAACTGGTGGTCGGATGAGAGAGACTGAAACATTATTGGTGTTTCTCGTATTTTACATTATGTTCAAATGGAATTTTTGCATATATGTGGACCATTTTTTATGGCGATCTTTCTGCAAATTTCCTTATGTTCGTATGAACTAGAGGGGTTAGTGATCTGTGTGGATGAATATTTCCTTCGCCATAATGTAATGACTCCATTATCGGCAGGAATGCACAATGAAATACATATCTTTGTCATGAGTGAGATATTTTTGGACTGTGTATGAAAGTATCTCACTGTGATATTCCACTGGATGGCCCTTCTGAGTAAGAACTACCCCAATAGCATAGTCAGAGGCATTTTTCTCAATCTCAAATGGTTGCAGCAGGTCTCGTAATGTGAGCATTGGTGTAGAGCAAAGGAGATGCTTCAACTTGGAAAAATCCCTATATTTGGATTCAGACAAGTATAAATTTTCTTTCACTCCACCCTTAGTGAGTTGAATTAAAGGCCATGTGATATGAGAGAAACCCAACACGAACCTGCGGTATAAATTGGCAAGTCCCAGAAAGTTTTGTAGCTCTTTTAGAGTGGTTGGGGCTGGCCAATATCGAATAATTTGTATATTTTTTGGGTTCACATGCACACCCCACTCATCAATGATGTACCCCACATAATGAACGTGGGTCATACCAAAAATTAATTTCTCCAAATTGGCACACAAATTGTGTTGTCGCAAGGTTTGGAGGACCTCCCAAATATGGTGTAGGTTATATTCCCAACTTTGGATAAAGATTAAGATGTCGTCCAAATACACTACCATGAATAAGTTTGTAAAGGGTCACAATATTTCATCCATCATCGTCATGAAGGGGAATTCTTCAACCTGAAAGACATGACCAACCATTAGAAAATTCCCTCCTTGTATTTGAAGTAAGTCTTCCACACATCAGAGGGTTCGATTGGAACATGGTGATAACCAGACTTCAAATCAATCTTGCTGAAATATTTGGCCTCCTTGAGTTGGTCCAAAAGGTCATCAATCCATGGGATTGGATACCTATTCCATAAGGTGATCTTATTTAGTGCTCGATAATCAATAGAGAGTCTCCAGGTGTCGTATTTCTTCTGTAACAACACGATCAGGCCCCCAAGGGGTGATTAACTTGGGCAAATGTGCCCTTTCCATAAAAAATCTTGAATCTTCCTCTTTGTTTCACCATTCTCTAGAACATAGCGTCGGTAGATCGATCCATTCGTTAGCGGCGTGCCCGGGATCAGATCTATGGATTATTTAACCTGATAGTGTAGGGGTACCCCTGTGGGTGAGGTGAATATGTGTCAGTACTATCCCATGACCTTGTTCATCTGCTACTATCATGCGGTGGAGCCATGTCTAGACGATGTGGATGTGGCCATTGTCTTTTTCTTTCCCTGAGGGCAAATCATAAGGAAGATCAATTTCCCGGTCTAGCCCAACGATCTTACTTCATTACTTTGTAGAGATCAAATAAATGGTGGTAGGAGGTGCTACCTACATTATCTTGTATAACTTATTTCCCAAAGAAATAATATCATTTCAATGCCTAGACTCATACACAACAGGACGATTCCACAAGTATGGTTTGCCTAATAATACATCACAAATTTCAAGAGGAGAAACATCACATAGTACCTCATCTGTGAAGTGATTGATGTTTTAGGGACGGTGACATTGTTGGATGATGTGGAGATATTATACTTAGTGAAGCCACCTCATGGTGTACGACTGCGAGTGTGGTGTAATAAGTATTCACAAATGCTTCAAGACGTATCCTGATATGAGGTTCTTTTGGCTTCCACTATGTTATGAAACTATCTCACAAAATAGAGAAAATATATGTCATCACCTTATAAATCATCCTCTTCGAGGGGGAAACCTCCTTTACATTACATAAATGAACAATTCTTGGATGATTCAAATGAAAAAACCTATTTTCTATATATAGGAATCCATGGGGTCACAATATAATCCTAGCTGGCCTAACAATAATAATGTAAGGGCGCAACAATAACAATAGTGGGCTTTTGTGGGGAACAATAATTATAATATGGGGACTACAGGGGTACAAAAATAAAAATAAGGGGGCTACACTAACAACTATAAGGGACTACACTAGTAATATAGGGACATAGCATTCCCCTCTCCCTAAAAAAAAGTGTTGTCCTCAACGCTTGAGTAGTTCTAGATTCTTTTGTATAAAAGTATCATCCTCTCGTGTGGAATATTTAGTGGGTAAGTTCTTCCACTTGAGGAGATACTCTTAAATTGATCGATTTCGTAGGTGTCGAGCTCTTATTTTTGTGACTGCTTCAAGTTCCAAAATTATTTTTCCTTCCTCATCAATTTCTGGCAATATTGTTTGAACTGGAATTTTGACACCTATAACCTTCTTTAAGCATGAAACATGGAAAACTGGGTGTACTCAGGAAGAAGCAGGAAGCTCTAATTTGTATGCCATGGTACCAATATTTTGCAACACCTCGTAAGTACCATAGTACTTTGGCAATAATTTATTATCCTTATTAGCTTGCTTGAGGGACATTTTTTTGTATGGTTGCATCCATAATAATACCCAGTCTCCTACATCAAAACTTCTCTTGTTGCGTTGTTGATCTTCTGTTGTTTCATTTGATTTTTTTGGAAATACTAAGAGGGGGGGTGAATCAGTATTCCTTTCAATTAGAGCATTAGTTAATATTCAATTATTATTAGTGTTTGTACAATGATAGCAGTAAACAAAAGGAACACAAATGCACACAGTTTTTAAGGTGGAAACCCTCTCTGGGACAAAAACCACCTTAATGTTTTTCTAATAATTCTTTAATATTCAAATCCAGTTGCAAATAAAGCTCCAACTTCCTAGAATCTAGAAAAGCATTCTTCTCCAGCTCCCACTAGATGGACGCTCCAACGCCCGAGATTCTTCAGTAGTTAACTAAACGAATGCCCCAACAACCAATGAGCTACAACTCACCCTAGCACCACCCTACCACCCTAAAGTTTCCACGAGCTTGAATCTATTGTTGACTTCATGCACCAGCCTAGCACCACCCTACCACCGTATAGAAGAATAAAAGAAGAATGGACTCACGTACCAGGGAAAATGGTCCACTTTACAATGATATAGAATGATGTATAAGAAGAAGACACACTAGACCATAACCCCAACTATGACACAACCACCTAATTATGATCCTAGACCTCCCGACACTGCCTCTTCAACTCTTGGCAGATAGACACTAGTACAATTTTTAAAATGATGTATTTATAATGACTTAGTACAACGATACCTTTATAGTGATTGTATCAAGTGCTGACCACTTGTAGTATTCATGTGATGAACTTGTTGTTGTTGTTCTGCACCTTGATTGTTGCTCTTGTCATGCTACCCTCTGCTACACCTTGCTTTGCTTTGCTGCCCTAGAAATTCTGGTCCTTTGCAGCCCTTGACAACACATGATCTAGCTTTTTCTTGCCTTCTAGGAGCTCGATATTGAATCTAGTATATCTCTGTTATTTCATATCCCCAATATGTGATTTTCGGTTCTGTAGTATTCCTCTGAGTCTTCTTTCGAATGCCATAGGTCTGACCCAATTTGGATTCTTCAAGGGAGAGTTATGCCCAATCTCTCACAATGACCTAATTATGGACTGGTTCAGTAGAGGTAACCTATATGACATGCCATGTGTCATTGTTTCTTCACCAAAATTAATACAGCAAAAATTATAATTCGTGCACTATCTACCACTTTTTACAGAATTCCAATCCAATACTCAGAGAGATAGTTATGACGATTTTCCCAAGGTCACTTCTTTGAGATGAAGTTCAGGAGCTTGCAAAAACACTGACTTCCACGGATCATATCTCCGAAAATATTGTGCACCCTGATCTAAAAATTTTATAGGTGCTTCCTTAGGATTTTGGCTTTACCTCATAAAAATTTCAGCTTCTGAACCTTTGTAGAAAAAAATTTAGAGCACAAATTCCACAATGACCTATTTTAGGTAGCAAAATACCTACATAAGGAGGATATGAGGATCACAATTTATATAAATTCTTAGGTTGAGAGGGGCTTCAACAAGTGAACGTGGGAGGGATTTTAGGAGCTTAAAAATGATTCATTATTTAATTTTTAATGACCCATGCCACAACCCCATGGGGTTTTAGCCCACTAACTGGGGTTACAAACTTCAAACATGAATATCTCTCAAACTGTGAATAATTACATGGCATGCCATATATCAATGAAAACATATCGACAAGTAGAAACCATAAAAAGCATTATTGACCCAGAATATAGTAATTTGGTAGGTAAAAATTCCCATGCAATATTTTGGTAGTCCCTGGTGTTGCTTGGGTTGACATCAATGACAACTAACAATCTCCCCCTTTGGCATTGATGGAAACACAAGTACTCCCCCTACGATCATGAAACCTATTCCTACAACATTCTCTCCCCCTTTGACATCAATGGCAAAGTGTAACTCCCCATGACACACAACCATACTATGGACCTATACACACTTCCACTCCCCCTTTATATTCTGAATAAGGAAAATCTAATGAGAACTTGGGAGAATCCCAAGCTTCTGGCGAAGATATTCCATTACTTCATGAGTACTCTTACGATCATCAATGCTTCCTGCCCAATCTGCATATGTAAAGGCTTGAATAATGAGATTGTTACCCTTGAGATACCACAAGCCATATTCTGATGTTCCCTTCAGATATCAAAGAATTATTTTGACGGCAATAATATGTGATTCTTTTGGTGCTTCTTGGAATCTTGCTACTTGTCCAACTGCTTGCATAACATCTGGCTGGGAGGTTGTTACATATAGAAGACTACCAATCATAGATTTGTACAACCTTTGATCCACATCCTTAGATGAGTCATATCTGCTCAATTTGAAACCTGTTACCATCGGAGTAAGGATGGGTTTTCAATTTTCCATTTTGAATTTCTTGAGCATTTCCTTGGTATACTTGGCTTGACATATAAATATTTCTTTCTCTTACTGAGATATTTGAAGCCCTAAGAAGTATCTCAGCTCACCAAGTAAATACAGCTCGAACTCACTTTTCATATTTGTAGAAAAGTTCTTACTTAGTCGATCATCATTGCTACCAAATATTATATCATCCTCTTTAGCTATTATACGTGCTTTATTTGCTTCATCCAGAACATATATGTCATTTGGAGCTTGACTAGTTGTAGCTACAATTTCACTATACCTGCATTTCCTGATTTCACATTTTGTGGAGTTGAATAGTATTGTGTTTCCTTGATCACACATTTGTCCAACACTGAGCATATTGTGATTCATGTTTTCAACCAATATAACATTCTCAGCTAGAGCATCTTTGCTTCTGAGAGTGATGGTACCTAATCCCATAACATTTGAAGATCCATCATTTCCAAAGGACATGGTTCCATCCTTCTTCTCTTTTAGAGATACAAATTTCTTTCTATCTCCAGTCATATGTGTTGAGCAACCACTATCAACATACCACACATCTTTTTTGTTTTGAGCCTTGAGATCTAGAGCACAATTATTAGTCTTCTTTTTCTTCCATGTTCATTTGTTTTGTGGCTTCGAAGATTCTTCTGGATGATTTTCAAGTCTGCAGTCTTTGGCTATGTGTCCAAAGTTCCTAAATTTGTAACATTCTGTATTATTTCTTAAATGTTAAAATCTATTGATGTTTCGTTGACCCCTGGGAGGCTCATATTTGACAGATCTTCTGGAATTGTATTGGTTCCTAGGGTACGTGCGACATTATACAGCTTTATGACCAAATTTTCCACATGAATAACAATAGCCATGAAAAATATGTTGGTACCTGGATGGAAATCTTCGTCAAGGAATCATCTTCCAAGAATGTTCTTGTGAATCTTGTCTAATGAATTCTACATGCATGTCAGATCTCATAGGTTCATTGTATTTTTTTGTAGAAGGTCCTGCTTCTTCTTCTTTGTAACCGAGGCCAGTTTTGTCGGTGTAAGATCGTTGATTATTGATGAGTTCTTCCAATGCCCTTAAATTGTTGGCATAGTTTTGGACAGTTTTTTCCTTCTTCACTTCCTTATGTAGTGAGACTACTTCGGCTTCTAATGCTTCCCTTTATTGGTTGCTTTCTTCCAACTTCTTTTGGAGTGACTCTTCAATACATTTGTGTTCTTCAACTTCAATTTTGAGACCTTGAACTTGTTATTCAAGTGTATTGGAATGGATCTTCTCATCCTTGAGCTCTTTTATAAGCTTGATTGCCTCCTTAGAAAATTATTCTATGGTCATTCATTCTTCTTCATTGTTTGATACCTCTTGTTTAATGTGCTTGGCCATAAAAAATACTCCCTCATTGGCTTCTTATTTGTTGTCATTGTCTTCATTGGATGATGAGCTATCTTCTTTAGAGAGAAAGTTCCTTTTAAATCCCTTATTTTTTCTTTGTTTGTTGAATTTCTTAAAGCCTTTCTTTTCTTTTGAGTTGCCATCACTTCTGTTCTGACATTTTTCTATGAAATTCCCAACCTCACCACAGCCGAAACATATCAATGGAAGTTTACCCCTGAATTATCCCTTAGCAATTTTTAGTTTTCACATAAAATAATCATATTCTCCATCTGAAATACCTTCTTCATCATCTTCCTTTTCTTCACACTTGCAGGTGCAAGTATGTGCCTTTGAAGGTTGTTTCTCCTTATTGGTTTTCTTAGATGCAGCAAACGCAGTTTCTAGATGTGAAGTACCCTCTTCTTAATCAAGTCTTATTTCATATGCTATGAGAACTCCATGTAATTCCTCTTTGCTGAATTTGTCCAGATTTTCACTATATTCTAAGGCCGATACCTTTGGGTTGAATCTCCCTAGTAACATTCTAAGAATATTTCGTATAATATTCTTCTCATCAACAGGCTCTCCCAAACCTTCCAGAGTGTTGGTTACTTCATCAACGTGTTGGAAGTATGCAGCAATGTTGTTATCTTTTTTCATTTTTGAGTTGCTCAAATTTTGTTCTGTAGATTTGAAGCTTTTCCTCTTTGAAATTTCAGTCACCTGCATATATATTCTCAAGCTCGTCCCATATATTTTTGGCGGTTTTACAACCCAAAACCTTATGATAAGAAGATTCAATAAGTCCACTTATAATAATATTCTTTGCTTTTGCATCATTTACCAAATTCTTCTTCCCTTGTTCATCCGCGGTTGATGTAAATCCATTTTGAATAGTGTCCCATAATTCGTAACCTTGCACCAAGCGATAGACCTCCATTCTTCCTTTCTAGAGTGCATAATTATTTTCATTGAACAGAGGTACACCATTATTGGTATGCTCCATGACCTCCTTCCAGCTGTTAAACTGCTATTGAAGGAACCAAGCTCTGATTCCAGTTGCTGTAAATACTGAGAGGGGGGGTGAATCAATATTCCTTTCAATTAGAGCATTAGTTAATCTTCAATTATTGACAGTGTTTGTGCAATGATAACGGTAAACAAAAGGAACACAAATACACACAGTTTTTAAGGTGGAAACCCGCTCTGGGACAAAAACCACCTGAATGCTTTTCTAATAATTCTTTAATATTCAACTCCAAATGAAAATAGATCTCCAACTTCCTAGAATCTATAAAATCATTCTTCTCCAGCTCCCACTGGATGGACACTCCAACGCCCAAGATTCTTCAATAGTCAACTGAACGGATGCCCCAACACCCAATGAGCTACAACTCACCCTAGCACCACCCTACCACCCTAAATTTTTCACAGGCTTGAACCTATTGGTGACTTCATGCACCATCCTAGCACCACCCTACCACCCTATAGAAGAATAAAAGAAGAATGGACTCCCATACTAGGGAAAATGGTCCATTTTACAATGAGATAGAATGATGTAGAAGAAGAAGACACACTATACCATAACACCAACTATGACACAACCACCTAATGATGATCCTAGACCTCCTGACACTGCCTCTTCAACTCTTGGTAGGTAGACACTAATACAATTTTTACAATGATGTATTTACAATGACTTAATACAATGATACCTTTACAGTGACTATATGCAGTGTTGCCCACTTGAAGTCTTCATGTGATGAACTTCTTGTTATTTTTATGCACCTTGATTGTTGCTCTTGTCATGCTACCCTCTGTTTCACCTTGATTTTCTTTGTTTCCCTAGAAAGTATGGTCCTTTGTAGCCCTTGACAACACATGATCTAGCTTTTTCTTGCCTTCTAGGAGCTCGATATTGAATCTGGTGTAACTTTGTTATTTCAGATCCCCAATATGTGATTTTTAGTTCTATATTATTCCTCTGAATCTTCTTTCCAATTCCATAGGTCTGACCCAATTTGAATTCTTCAAGAGAGAGTTATGCCCAATCTCTCACAATGACCTAATTATGGACTGGTTTAGTAGAGCGAACTTGTACAGTGCACCACATCTCACTGTTTCTTCATTGGGCTCTAAAATTGATACAGTGAAAACTATATTCTATTCACTATCTTCCACATCTTACAGAATTCCAATCCGATACTCAGAGAGATATTTATAATGATTTTCCCAAGGTCACTTCTTTCAGATGAAGTTCCGGAGCCTGCAAAAACATTGATTTCCACAGATCATATCTTCGAAAATATTGCGCATCCCGATCTGAAATTTTTACATAAGCATCCTCAGGATTTCGGCTTCACCTCATATGAATTTCAGCTTCTGAAACTTTGTAAAAAAAATTTATAGCACAAATGCCACGATGGCATGTTTCAGGTAGCGAAATACCTACATAAGGAGGATATGAGGATCACAATTATATAAATGCTTAGGTTGAGAGTGGCTTCAAAAGGTGAACCTGGGAGGGATTTTAAGACCTTAGAAATTATTAATTATTTAATTTTCAATGACCCATGCCACAACCCCATGGGGTTTTATCCTACTAACTAGGGTTACAAACTTCAAACATGAATATCTCTCAAACCATGAAGAATTACGTGGCGTGCCATATATCAATGGAAACATCTCGACAAGTAGAAACCATCAAAAGAATTCTTGACCCATAATATAGTAATTTGGTAGGTCAAAATTCCCATGCAATATTTGGGTAGCCACTGGTGCTGCTTGGGTTGACATCAATGACAATCGTTGATCAACAGATTTTGTGTCAAATTTAGGTTATCCTTTAAGAGTTGAAGAACTTCTTGTTGATGCTCAATGTGATATTCCACTGCTTGAACCTCATAATTTTCTCTTAAATATGATGTGATGGACGATGTGTTGTGGCTCTTTTGCATTTACCTTTGAAATATTTTTCAAAACACCAAAAAAGCATATATGATAGAAAATGTAAAATTTTGTGTGTCGTAGAATAATTTTAATTTATATGTTGGTACATTAACATTATGTGATGAGATTTGAAGGTGGGTCGAGTGAGGCTCATTCACATGCAGAACAGTTCAAGAGCCAGACCGATGGGCACGTTCAGAACATTGCACACCAGACAAGGTCGAGTCGGGCTCATTCGTAAGCTCAGGAGGGACTAGCGTGGTAGAACACCAGATAAGATCAGGAGGGTTACATTGTGGATCAAACAAACTAATTTCCCGAAGGCGGAGAAATGGCGCATTTTCCTTAAAAACTTAAGAGTTTTGGAGGAGGCGTAAAGGGAAAAACAGATGGTCAAGATCAAAGCACAGAACTGGAATGGAGCGATGGATAGTGGAGATTAAATCTCAAACCAGAAATCGCAAGTTTCAAAGGATAGGTGTCGAAGGTAAATTTTAAAATCGTCGAAGTGTGATATGCAATGTAGTGGGGCCCAATCGCAAATCGCAATTTTTAAAGAATAAGTGCGGAGGTAAATGTTAAATTCACCAAAGTGTGATATGCGACGACATGGCAAAGTGACATGGCCCTGGCTCGCATATCGCACATTGCAAGTTTTAAAAGTTAAGTGCAAGGAGTAAGTGTTATAATCGTTGAAGTGTGATGTGCAATGTGGTGGGGACTGATTGCAAATCAAAGGATAACCGTGGGAGGTATGTGATAAAGTAACCAAAGTGCGATGTGTGATGCCAGGTGGGACTCAATCGCAAAGTG
Source organism: Pinus albicaulis (assembly GCA_034641835.2). Taxonomy (NCBI): domain Eukaryota; kingdom Viridiplantae; phylum Streptophyta; class Pinopsida; order Pinales; family Pinaceae; genus Pinus; species Pinus albicaulis. The sequence goes on along the minus strand of CM076579.1, from coordinate 1,129,052,619 downwards.
CACATTGCAATTTTTAAAAGATAAGTGCTAAGGAAAAGTTAAAGACATCAAAATGCAAAGTGCAATGTTGGCATGACGCGATGTGGTTCCAAGATGAAATCTAAAGGATTTCAAGTCTGGGCTTATTAGGTTTGTGCACCATTTTATGAAGAAATAGACTAAACACAGTAGGCACGCGCAAAAGAGGCAGATTCGAGTAGCAAGTGACATGATGACAGCATTCAAAACACGAAAGGCATAGGCAGATTCAGGCAGAAGAACATATAGTGGCACTGTGGGAAGCACGAAAACTGGGTCAAATCAAGAACTGAGGCGTTATTACAGAACTATGTAGCTACCACATCACAACAAGAAATGACACCTCAACACTTCGAGGGGATGCATCAACAACATCAGATTCAGCAAAATGAATGATATTTCTAGTTTCAATTTGTTTTCTTGGTATGATTGCGTAAGTAATCTTGACAGTTTAGGTAGTCAATTAGTTTCAAGAAGTTCAGCAGTTACAAACTACTTTGATTTATTTAAGTAGATAGAAAAAAATAAAATGGGTTCCAAGTTTTGGACCTCTGGATGACTGTTAATTTGCTATTGAATTTTCTGAGAAATTAATGAAAGAAGATCAAGTTTCCTACACCTATTGATGTTGATATGTCTTTCCCGTTTTGCTCAGTGTTTATTCTTCTTTGAATGAAGTGAAGTAATGTAGCATCCAATCCCTTAATTACATCTATGAGTAAGAGTTAAATAACCTTATTTTCGCACCTTCAATCCATATTCTCTCTTCAAAAACTCCTAATGAAACTTTAAAGTAATAGATTCTGTGTTTACAGCATATTATTTCCAGTTTCCTCTCTCTCCATGAATTTCCTTTGAAACTTAAAAGTGATAGATTATGTTCCTCAGCATATCATTTTTAGTTTCCCTTACAGTTCTTCTTTTCATTTCATTCAAATATCAGCAGTTTATGGCATTATGAAGGCTTTCATTATATCATATTATTGATGGTATTAAGTAATTAAATTCCAAAGGTGTTAAACAAAGGCCATTTGATATTGTAATTTTGACATACATTTACAAAATATCTTAAGCATTGATTCCTTACCATAGTTGATGGATTGTTTCTTGAGATACAACATGGTGGATGATACTCATAAAGTGCCATACATGGGGTCATTTTTGTTGCAATATGGAGGGAAGTGTTATACCACCATTCATCCAAAGGTAACCACTCATTTTCATACAAAACAACGAATATATCATTCCGAAAATTTTCTCACTATCTCAGTTTGCCTATCAGATTGAGGATGCCATAAGATGAACTATGAGCTATTTGAGTACCCAAATAAGAAAATAATTCCATCCAAAATTTTCCAGTGAAAATGGGATCTCTATCACTTACAATAATCTGTGGGTCTCCATGTAGCTTTTTAATTGTTTCCATAAATGTAGTAGCAATTGTACTTTCTTTAAATGGATGAGATAATGCACAAAAGTGCACATACTTGGTAAGTGTATCAAAAATCACCATGATGGCACTCTTTCCTTCGGAATTAGTTAAACCTGTGATAAATCCATTGAAACCTCCTCCCAATGTTGACTTGGAATTGATAAAGTTTGTAGTAGACCTGAAGTCTTAATTGTCTCAACTTTATTTTGTTGCAAAACCAAAAATTCCGCCACAAAATTTTGAATATCATATTTAATGCCATCCCCAAAAATTTCTTTCTTCACCTTGTGGTAAGTTTTTAAAAATCCTAAGTGTCCTCCTAGGGGAGAGATGTGCAATTCCAAAATAATATTTTTTTTTAGTTGGGAATTATTACAAAGATATAATCGATATATGTACCATAAGGAATCAATTTTCCAACTAAATGTAGCATATGTACTGGGATCTTGCTGCAACTTTTGAATGAGTATCCACACTTCTTCTTCATTCTTCCATTCGTTCCTTGCTTCGGTTATCCAATCTGGTTGGATAATAGAAATGGCAGAAAGCAATTCTTCCACCTCCTCATCCTTTGTTGAGAATGCATCTGCAACAACATTTAGCTTCCATTTTTTGTAGATGATTTCAAAGTCATAACCCAACATTTTTGTGACCCATTTTTTCTGCTCTTCTAAATATATTCTTTGTTCCAAAAGTTATTTAAGACTATAATGATCAGTTTTTACCTTGAAGTGTCTTCCCATTAGGTAAGGTCACCATTTCTTTAGTGCACATAGTATTTCCAACATTTCCTTCTTATAAATTATAGCTTTCTGTAAATACTTTCCTTTGATTAGATGAATTTCAAAAGTAATGGGTCTTCCTTCTTGCATTAAACAACACCAATTCAATTTGCTGGGCCATCGCATTCCACAATAAAAGTTTTTGTGAAGTCTAGCGTAGCTAAGACCGGTGCTTGGCACATTTCCTCTTTAAGATGTTCAGAGTCCTTGGTTGCTTCAGGAGTCCATGAAAATGCATCTTTATTCAATAATGTTGTTAGAGCTGTTGCTATTCTCCCATAATTCTTAACAAAATTGTGATAATACCTTGTTAACCCGAGAATTCCTCACAACTACTTTATGGTTGTGGGGACTTTCCATTCCTTTTTGGCTTTAATTTTGTTAGAGTCTACCTTAACACCATCGTGAGATACAATATGACCCAGATATTCCGCCTCTTGTACTCCAAAGAAACATTTGGAGTTTTTTTTTCATATAATTGTTTCTCCTCCAATATTTTGAGCACCATATCAACATGTTGAACATGATCCTTCCAAGACCTGTTGTAGATTAGTATATCATCAAAAAATAATAACAAAAATTTTCTAAGGGTTTGTAAATGGAATTCATCAACCCTTGAAATGTAGAAGGTGCATTAGTAAGGCCAAAAGGCTTGACCAAAAATTCATAATAACCCTCATGAGTTTGAAATGATATTTTTGAAATATCTTCAGTCTTCATTCTAATTTGATGATATCCTGAACGAAGATCCAACTTGGTAAAATCAATTGATCCATTTAATTCATCCAATAATTCATCAATCACATGAATGGGAAATTTATCTTTAATAATGAGCTTATTGAGCTCCCTATAATCCGGACACATGCATCATGATCCATCCTTCTAGTGCACCAATACTTCTGGAGCAGAGAAATAACTATGCATAGGTTGAATTATACCATCCTCTAACATTTATGCATTCATACGTTCAATTTCGCTCTTTTGGAGATAAGGATATCTGTAAGGCCTAATGTTTTGGAGGAACACTTCTTGGAATCAAATGAATAGCATTATCATGATCACGAATAGGTGGGAGTTCTTTGGGAGTTTTAAACACCTTGGAATGATTTTCCAATACTTTTGGAGATCTGGAGAAATAGATGATTTTGATGTTGGAACTTCTAGTGAGCATAATTGTGCAATTACGCCTTGTTGTTCTTTCTTCATAATATTTGTCATGAAATTAGAGCTTATTATCTTTCTTGGCTTCCCTGCGATACCCCATAATTAAACTCCCTTTCCTTACAAAAAAAAATTCAAGAAAATTTCTTGAAAATTTAAAGCTACAATCCCCAAAGATTGTAACCATTGTACTCCTAGTACAACGTCAACACCTCCCATTGGAATGGAAAGAATCAGACTATTCAATAGATATTCCCCCATGGTTAGCTTGATATTATGGCACTTTCTAGAGCAATTTATAGTTCGTTCATTTGCAAACATCACTTGACACTCTGGTGTTGGATATAGGAAAAAATTAAATTCCTTGGCTACCTTACAATGAACAAAATTATGGGTACTACCCAAATAAATCAACACTATTACATTTTTCTTCTTGATATGTCCTTCTATATTGAGAGTTTGAGTGTTAATTCCTTCCAATGCATTACATGATATGGTCAGACTCATTTATTCTTTCTCTAAGGTTGGTTCTTGGTGTATATCCTCTTCTTTTGAAGTGTCTTGTTCATTTTCTTCCTCCTCTTCATAATCTATGTAAAATAATTTCTTCTCAACACACTTATGACCTTTAGTGTATTTTCTATCACAACTGTAGCAAAGCTCTTTTGCTCTTTTTTCTTCCAATTTTTGTGGTTTCAACCTTGTAGGTTGTGGAAGTCTAGGATTAGAAGCCTCCATATTTATATATGTGAGTGGTAGGCTTCCTTGTCGCCATAATTTTTCTTTCATTTTTTCTTCACAATGTGAATGCCTTCTCCAATGAATCGGGTTGCCAAAGGTGAACCTCATGTTGGATGTTATCCTTTAAAGTCCCTATGAATAAATCAATCATGTGTTCCTCTGGAATATCAGTTACCCTTATATTCAATTTTTAGAAGTCCTCAATGTGCTCCACCATTGAGCCCTTTTGTTTGAGATTTATCAATTGGATAAAGAAGGTGTTTCTCTTTGTATCCTCATAATGTGCTGTCATTTCCTCCGTAAAAATTGACCAAGTGACATTTTTTTTACGAGAGCAAAGCCATTGATTGCATAAAAATGTATTTTTTTCTAAATATAAAGTTTCAATGCGTACCTTTTGTGTGTTTTTCACATTATGGAGATCCAAATATTTCTCCATGTGTAGTATCCATGTTACGAGATCCTTGCCATCAAACTTCCTCATATCGATATTTGGAATATGGTGGGTCTTCAATCCAACATTAGAGTTTATGAAATTACGATTAACATTTATTTTTTTCTCATCATGAGTTTCCTCTACTACCTGTTCGCCATTATTAATCATTTCTTGTATCAACTTTGTTAAATCTTCCTTCAAACCTTCCATCTCTTCTTTTAGATCATTCTTCATGTCATCCATATTGCCTTTTATCTTTTCATCGATGTAATTCATCTTAGCTTCCATGTCATTCTTCAAACCATTCATATTAGTTTCCATGCCTTTCTTCAAACCATCCACCTTAGCTTCCATTTCATTTTTTGTTACTTTTTGCGAGAGAGAAATTTGTTGCACTTGCTCTTGTAATTTTGATATATCATGTTGTACTTATTCCTCTTCATGAGTCATAGTACAGCCTTCTGAGGGATTAATGGGCGTTGAATTATTTTTAGGGGCCATTTTAGATTCCAATACTGATATTTGTGCTTCAATATGCCCTTGGAATCACTTTAAACTTATTTTCAAACAAGACTTATGCAATTTTTTAAAAAATACACATCATTTTCTTGCTTTTGAGGAGCTCGATATTGAAAGTGATGTATCTCTGTAATTTCGGATCCCCAAGATTTTATCTTTGGTCCTTTAATATATCTTTGAATCTTATTCCCAATGCCATATGTCTGACCTTATTTGGATTCTTCAAGACAAAGTTATGCCCAATATCCCACAATGACCTAATTATGGATTGGTTCAATATAGTGAACTTGTATGACGTGCCACGTGTCCTTGTTTCCTCCTTCGGCTTTGAAATCGATAAAAAGGAACCTACAGTCTGTTTGATTTAGGTCACTTTTTACATAATTCCAATTTGATACTCAGAGAAAGAGTTATGACAATTTTCCCAAGGTCTCCTCTTTAAGATGTAATTCGGGAGCTTGAAAAAACCATAACTTCCACAGATTATATCTGTGAAAATATTGTGAACCAAGATCTTAAATTTTTACACAACGTTCCTTATGATTTCTTCGCAAATGGTTTTTTTTTAGATTTTGAACCTTTGTAGAAAAAAATTTATAGCGCAAATGCCAAGATGACCTGTTTGTAGCAGCGAAACCCTAGAATCCAAACCTCTGATACCAAATGTTATGAAACCAGGTCAAAAAATAGAGAAAAGATAGATCAACGCCTTAGAAATCAGTCTCTTCAAGGGGTAAACCTCCTTTACATTACATAAATGAATAATTCTTGGATGATTCAAATGACAAAACCTCATTTCTATATATAGGAGTCCATGGGGTTACAATATAATCCTAGCTGACCTAACAATAATAATGTAAGGGCACAACCATAACAATAGTGGGTTTTTATGGGGCACAATAATAATAATATGGGGACTAAAGGGGTACAAAATAACAATAAGGGGGCTACACTAACAAAAATAAGGGACTACACTTGTAATATAGGGACCTAAAACGCTATCGAAAATGAACTACAGCGGAGAACACTTCACCCATAAATGTGAGTGGAAGAGCCACTACCCCTCCTCTAGATCTTCGAGCTCAATATTCTAGATCTTGGTGGTGGAAATGGTGGCACTGGGGTCCGCATCAATAATATGATTCCCTTTGTAATTCCCCTTGTTATGTTATGACTCAGAGTTAGAACATGCATCTGATTCGGAATCGTTCATATCATCCACAAGTGACTGCTTGGCTTGACACTCACTTGTGTTGTGAGTGGGGCTCTTATGGAGCTCACACCATTTCCTTGTCTCCTTTTTTATCTTCGTGGTGTTGTTATTTTCTTATGGATTCGGAAGGTTCTCCTAGGTCGCCCCACCTTGGATTTGTCCTTTTTTCTACGTTTTGGGGGTGCATTTCCCTTGCCTCGTATTCGTAGATCCAAAGTATTGCTTCTTCTATTTAATTTGTTTCTCAATATTGGTAGCATAGTGGTATGATGCACCAAGCGAGGAGATTTCTAGGAACTCCATTTCTTCATGAATGTATTTGTGAAAGAAACTATGGTACTTGTACACCATATTTTAATTTGAATCATTGATATCCAAATTTATGTGTCAGGTATGGAAAAGATTCATCAGCTTATGCACATATTGATCCCTTTATTGCCTCAGTTTCATCCATTTTATGTGTTTTTCCTCATAGTTTCCCATGGGGTAACATTGTTCCTTGATGGCACCTCGGAAATAATTCCAAATGGGTGCGGCTAAAAATAGTGAGGGTTCTCTCTCATCCCTATGTTCACAGTAAGTTTCCCACTAGTCCCTTGACATGGGGGGTGGATTTTAGGAGTGAAAAAATTATACTTTCTCGATTGGAAAAGTCATGAACCGAAAAATATCCTTCCAACAAAATTAACCATCTATCTATGGAATATACATCTATTTGGCCTTAAAATATGGGAATGTCAAAGTTTACTTGTACCTTAAAGAGAGTGGTGCCTCCAAAGTGGGTGCTTGATGAAGATGCATCGCCTATGGGTAGTCGTTGAAGGATCTGGGAAGAGTTATCCATCATCGTGTTCCTCTATCGCTCGAGGGATTCCTCAAGAAATATTTTGAAAGGATCTCTTGATCCCTCATATTTATTTTCTTCCACCATGGGAGGTCGTTGGGGTTTGTGAGGTTGGTCTTGCAAAGGTTCAACCAGTTCAAGCCCTAACTCCTTATACCTTGAAAGAGTAGACCGCTTTGATACCAAGGATCCAAACTTATGAAATAATGCAACAAAAAAAATATATAAACATAAACACAAATATGCAGTAGAAATAAATATTCATTTGATTAATGTTAAAGCATTGAAATATGCTTACAAACATAATGTAAATAAACTAGCTCGGGTGATGGTAACTTATCTCTGAGAAGAGATGTGGCGGATACATGCCTCTAAACTATGTTATATTAAGGCTCAAAGGCCTTTTTATTATTGAAAAACAAATGGAAACCCTAAATAACCAAACCCTAACCCTAGGAGATGGAACGCTGAGAGTTTGTCATCCCCACTAGGATTAGTTGGGAAGCCAACTTCCCGAGGTCATAACTTGGTCATATGATCTATGTTTGGTGGACATGATACCTCGTTGGAAAAATATCTCCAAGTAATATAGGATTTGTTGTAGGACTATAGTTATAGGTATGGCTATGGGCCACATGCTACTATGGGCCTATTGCGGATCTAAAAAAAAATGTTGTTTAGGAGGTCAAAACAACTCCAGAAGTCCAGGACTCGAAAAATTGCTAAAAATAGTAAATGTTGCCATAATCAAGGAAAATAATGAAACTCTTTGAAGGAATATGTGGAATAGGCAGGTGGCCACCAATATCCACCTAGATCACTCCACCCTGGCTAGGATGCAATGGTCCCCATTGTGTGTAGGGCATCCCTGAGGTGAGGAAATTTCTGTTGAACCTGGTCCTTGGTGAACCACTTTCCCTAGTGAAGGAGTTGGCCTACTTTAACAACATGATATAGTTGGATCCTCTACTAGAAAGTGTTATTTGTATGTGTTTCCATGACCTTGTCATTTTTGGCATGTTCGATGCAACTTGAGTTAAGCTCTATTGGTGTTTGTTGCTTAGCAATATCGAATGTGTCCAACAATGGGGGAAATTATGGTCGCAATCGTCCACATTAAATACTCGGTGCAAGACAAGGAAGGGTGGAATGGTGATATCAAATGCATTGTCCCCTACAACCTTGGTGATGATGTAAGACCCATATCGGATTGGGAAAATCTTGCGATGGGGTCCAGTGAAGCACTCCTTCTGCTAATGTAACCAAAATTTGTCGCCAACCTAGAACTTGTGTGCCAGTCGATGTTGATCATGAGGTTGCTTGTACTTAGCATTGGTTGTATCCAATATGTCATGGACCTATTGGCTGATGTGATGAATGCGCTCAATGAACTTGTTAGCCCTGTCAAATTTAGACTGGACATGAGGTAAATCTGTTTGAAAATCTCCAAATGGTATGGCCACATCAATGGGACATAGTGGTTGGAATCCCAACCTCACGTGAAAGGGGTTGTGGCCAGTTGAGCTATGGAGAAATTTTTTGTAGTTGTGCTGGACATAAGGGAGGCTTTCATCCCATGTGCGTGGATTCTTCGAGTTCTACTTGCACATAATGTGCATGATCATCCTGTTGACGACCTCTGTTTGGCCATCAGCTTGGGGGTGGAAGGTCGTGGACTTAGTGAGTGGTATCCAACATCAACAAGAGGCTTGAAAAAAATTTACTCAGGAATCTATTGTCTTGATCTAAGATAATGGACTATGGGATCCAAAATCATACCCACACTAGTTCAAAGAAGAGATTGGTAGTGGCTTCTGTTGTGATACTCTTATTGCAAGCCGCAAGAATGACCATCTTAGAGAATCTGTCAACGACCATGAAGACACAGTTGTTGCCATGCTTAGTAGAAGGAATACTAGGATTAGGCAGAGGAATATATAGGCCTTACTTCTTAATTGATGGTTTATCAATGGTGTAGGAAGTGCAAGATATGATGTACTTCCCAACATCCTTTCGAAGTTTTGACAAATAAAATACTTCTACAACACTTCCATTATTTTCTCTACTCCATAATGTCCACCGACTCGACTTTAGTGCACCTCCCAAGTCATCATGGCATGCTTGATTTAAGAGACAAATAGGTTTCCCAGGTGGCAGAACAGTGTGCCCTAAAGGTGAAAATCTAGAACTTGTTTTCCTTCCAAGAGAATTTGGTATGTGTTGTAGAGTTCTAGATCGCTCTTGTAAAGTTACAGCCACCCTAAATTCTAATGTCCACAAGATTCGAGCACAGTGGTCATTGTCATAATTAGTGGTTGGATGAGACAGAATGAAAAATTATTGGTGTTTCCCTTCTTGTACATGATGTTCAAGTGTAACTATTGTAGATATGTGGACCATTTTGGATGGTGGTCATTCCACAACTTTTCTTGTGTTTGTATGAACTGCAGGGGTCGGTGGGTCTGTGTGGATGATTGTTTCCTTCCCAAAAATGTAATTCTTCCATTATCGTTGGGCTTGCACAATGGAATACATATATTTTTCATATGTGGGATACTTTCAGACTATTTCTGAAATTTTTTCACTGTGATATGCCTCATGTTGTGCAAGAACTGCCCCGATAGCATAGTCGGAGTCATATATCTCAATGTCAAATGGTGTCTGCAGGTTTGGTAATGTGAGCATTGGTGTAGAGCAGAGACGATGCTTCAGCTTGGGAAATGGCTTCTATTGGGATTCAAACCAGAAGAAATTTGGTTTTGTTCCACTCTTGGTGACTTGACTCAAATGCCAAGTGATATGAGAGAAATCCAACATGAACATGCAGTATAAATTGGCAAGTCTCAAAAAACTATGTAGATATGTTAGAGTGGTCGGGGTTGGTCAATCTAGAATAATTTATACATTGGTTGGGTCCACATGCACACCCTACTCATCAATCATGTACCATATATATTAGCATAAGGAAGTGGTTTAAGGATGACCACCAACACTGGAATTCTTAATGCAATCCATAAAACTCTTCCAAATATGGCACGAAGCTGAAGTATTTTTCTAGATCAGGAAGTGCTTATAATGCTTTGAAGAGGGAGACCTTCAACTTGGAAAATGGATATCTCAACCTGTGGTGGTTTAAGGATGACCACAAACTCAGGAATGCTTAGTGAATTTTTGGAAATATTTTAAAACTGGGAATAATATGGAGTCTTCTACTAAAGGAAGTGTCCTCGATTCTTTGAAGAGGGAGAATATCAACCTAAAAAGGGATTTCTCAACCCTTCATAGATGGTTTAAGGCTGACCACCAACCAAAGGCATTCTCAAGGGAATATTTTTCTCTCGTTACAACTCTGAATCTGGTATGGCAGTTTGTGGCTTAGGCTTGCTTGATGTGGCTTTGAAGCTTGTATATGACCATCACTTCCTCCCCTGTCGGATACAAGGTGAGATGATGGAAAAACCTCAATTATAAGACTGTTCAATACTCTATAATTTTTTTTTCATATGACTGAAATATATTCTTGGATGTTGAAGCCCATTGCCAAGAAGAGATCCATCCAAGGTGAATCTTTGCTCTTGCAGGAGTGTTGGAGTGGGGTCCCTTAGGACCGCAATTTTGGATAAAAATATAGTGTTTTTTGTAATTTAAGTCATGCACGCTAAGAAAATCATAGGTCAAGGGGCTTTGGGGTGGGTCAAAGCCCCTCATGAGTTGTAATGGGAAAAATGGTAGCACTAGGGGTCACAAACCATCATTTGTGGACCTTAGATGAGCGCAGGATAAAGCTATAAATAGGAGTCTAGATCGAGTCAGATATATAAGTTTTGAAGGTTGAAGTAAGTTTCGTATGATGTTTTGAGCTGTAAAGCAAATCTGTCTAGGTTTAGAAGGTTCCTACTAGCTGTGTGTGCGAAGACCTTAGTCCTGATGTGTGCGGACCCTGCTGGCTATGTGCGTGTGTATAACTGAAGTATGGTAAGGATGTTATGAATTTTGAATGAATAAAGGATTGTTTTTGGGTAATTATGAGTATCATATGCATCTGTGTTTTTATTTATGATCTGTTTCTACGTATTATTTCCATTTACTGCATTATCTGTATTTGGATCAGGTGTGTAACTTTTGTCTACCTTATATGAACGTTGAATGCATAGATCTACTATTGTTAAACATGAATGTTATGTATTAAGATTTTTGAAGGGGTTGTGAAGCCTTATCTATGTGCGTGCAGGATAACTTGCGTAAACTGACCTAGATCTTCCTGATTGGGATTTCTGGTTAGGTTTTATGTTGCAAAGGCTAGTTCGCTATCATTGTAGATTTGAAGACACCCACATCAATTAATTCTCTCTCAAGGTGTGTTAACCTGGTTCCAATAGCCCCCCATACTGTTTCAGGTGAGACTTTGACCTGCACAAGTAGGTCACTACCGAAAGGGCCAGTAGTAAGAGGGTTTTATTGGTTAACCTTAACTCTGAACCTGGGTCAAGACCCCTCAAGCCAACAAATGGTTTTTTTTTCAGGACCGGGATCATTTTGAGAGAGAGATTGGGTGATGTGAAGGCCATCAAAGCATAAGTTAGAGGACAGGTTCAAGAAAAAGATTCAAGAATTTTCCATTAAGGAAAACAGAAGTGAGAAGTTGTCTATTAAAGAGTGGAAATAGAAGCATATTTTTATATAGGTTCATGAGATCTTCTTTGTGACCTTCGCACAAGAATTTTAGGAGTCATTATCAATATTGGCCGATTTCCAAACCTACTAGAAGAATGATAAGTTCATTCAGTGGACACCTGAGTTGATACAACAGTTAGAGCAAATCGATAATTCCATCACTCGTACTGTATATCATTGGGTTGACATAATTTTGGGTGGGTTTGTTACAGAGTTTGCAGTAGATCAGTTTGTGTCATATTCTGAAGCTGAAAGAAGGTTCTTCAAGGGACTGAGAGGTAAGTTCATATGCTCTCTTCCTTTGCTGATTAAGATGCTATTGTGTGAAAAGGGTGTTTTGTGCAGTCACACTGAGTGAATGAACCCAGATAAGCTAGAAAGCACTATGCACAGCAGAAATTATTATCGGGTTAATCAGAGAGGAGAAAGATCTGTATACAACCCTCTAAGAAACTCGCCTAATAGTGATATATAAAATAGTGAGGCTATGTGTGCTGAAGGTAGCGCCCCTATTACTCCATAGTCACACTCATGCATGGGAAAGAAATATCCTACCCCACCACCATCGCCACCAGGAGAAGATATGGCCGCGCATATGAAGCTACCCACCTTCAAGGGTGTGGGAGATGAGGACATGGATAGGTTTTGGTTTGTTTCCAACGCAGTATGGACTGCGTAAAATTTTAACACTGATGTTTTCAAGAGAGCACAACTATCTATGGCGTTTGAAGGTTGTGTGTTAGATTGGTTCATGCGATATCTGGCTCAAAAATTTGATCCCAATGTTGCTCAAATCAAGGATGCTTTGAAACAGTAATTCAGAAAGCCAAAATCATACTCACAGTGCATAACAAAGTTAAAATATATCAAACAAGGGCCAAATGAATCCGTTTGGGAGGTGAATCAACGAATGAAGTGCACTATCATCAAGGGAGGATTTATCTATGACGATAAGCAGCATAAGGAATATTTTATTGCCATGCTCTTGACACATATGTGCGGGCCTATGAATCAGAAGAATATTGACTCGCAGCCTGAAGCCCTTGAAGTTTCTATGAAGCTAGAAGTTGTGCCTAGAGTAGATGCCCAATTTGGAACTCTGAAAATCCAAAATCATTTGGAGGAAATTCACTTGGAGATTTAGAACCTATGCAAAGACAAAGGAAAGAAAGTTGGTGCAGATGTATGGTGCATACGTTGTAAGGGGTCCAGACACACCAATGATCAATGCACTTTTTTCTCAGATTACATGCAAGAAGGAGGGCCAAACCCATTGTGGCCTAGGGATGTTGTAGGGCCAAGTGGTACTCCCACACTATGGTGTTTTGATTGTAGAGTAGCTGGATGGCACGATACAGACCATTGTCCTCGATTAGGAAGTTATGTGTCAAAACTGAAGTAGAAATGGTGCAGTTTTTTCTCTTCAGTTAGTCACGATGAGAAACACTGCCACACATTCAAACTAATGATGGACAGTGCCAACCTCTATAGGGTGCAGGCCGACCCATCGTCACTAGCATCTCCCTTTGGGTGAGGAGGATCTCCAGCAAGAGGAAGGGGAGGAGGGAGAGGTGGAGGCACAGGTTATGGAGGAGGAAAATTAATTTTCTATAACAGTGGATACGTTGGACACTATGTGCACGTGTTATGAGACCAGCTCCAAAAATAGAAGAAAAGGGAGATCAATGTCTTAGAAATCAGCCACTTCGAGGGGGAAACCTACAATACATTACATAAATGAAAAATTCTTGGATGATACAAATGACAAAACCTACTTCTATATATATGAGTCCATGAGGCCACAATATAATCCTAGCCGACCTAACAATAATAATGTAAGGGAACAACAATAACAATATTGGGGTTACACGGGTACAATAATAACAATAAGGGGGCTACACTAACAATAAGAGGGGAATACACTAACAATAATAAGGGACTACACTAGTAATATAGGGACCTAACATGTCCTTCTCCTTCAACAAAGTGTTGTCCTCAACGCTTTAGTAGCTATGGGTGCTTCTGTATAAAATTATAATGCTTCCATGTAGAATCTTCAGTGAGTAAGTTCTTCCACTTGATGAGATACTCTGAAATTGATCGATTTCATAACTGTCGAGTTCTTGTTTCCATGACTACTTTAGGTTCCAATATGATTTTCCCTTCCTCATCAAGTTCTAGCAATATTGTTTGAACTGGAATTTTTTCACCTATAACCTTATTTAAGTATGAAAGATGGAAAACTGGATGCACTCACGATGAATCAGGAAGCTCCAATTTGTATGCCATAGTACCAATATTTTGAAAAACCTTGTAAGGACCATAGTACTTTGGCGATAATTTATTATCCTTCTTAGCTTGCTTGAGGGACATTTGTTTGTATGGTTGTAGCCGTAAAATAACCAGTCTCCTACTTCAAAACTTCTCTCGCTGTGATGTTGATCTATCTTTTGTTTCATTTGATTTTGTGCCAAATTTAGGTTATCCTTTAAGAGTTGGAGAACTTCCTTTTGATTCTCGATGTGATCTTCCACTGCTTGAACCTTAGAATTTTCTCTTAAAGATGATGTGATGGACAGTGGATGATATCCATAAAGTTCCATAAATGGGGTCATTTTTTCTGCAGTATGGAAGGAAGTGTTATACCACCATTCAGCGAGAGGTAACCACTTGACCCATTGTGTTTGTTTATCAGATACAAAACAATGAAGATATCCTTCCAAACATTTATTCACTATCTTAGTTTGACCATCGGATTGAGGATGATAAGATGAGCTATGAGCTAGTTGAGTACCCAAACAAGAAAATAATTTCTTCCAAACATTTCCAGAAAAAATGGGATCTCTGTCGCTTACAATAATCTTTGGGTTTCCATGTAGCTTTTGAATTGTTTCCATAAATGTAGTAGTAATTGTACTTGCTTTAAATGGATGAGATTATGCACAAAATTGTGCATACTTGGTAATTCTATAAACTACCGCCATGATGACACTCTTTCCTTTAGACTTAGGTAAACCCGTGATAAAATCCATTGAAATATTCTCCAACGTTGACTTGGAATGGATAAAGGTTGTAGAAGACTCGGGGTCTTAATTGTCTCAACTTTATTTTGCTGGAAAACCAAACATTCTGCCTTTTGAATATCATATTTAAGGCCATCCTAAAAAAAATCTTTCTTCACCCTGTGGTAAGTTTTTAAAAATCCCGAGTGTCCTCCTAAAGGAGAAGTGTTCAATTCCAAAAGAATATTTTGTTTTAGTTGGGAATTCTTACAAATATATAAGCGATCTTTGTACCATAAGGAATCATTTTTCCAACTAAATGTATCAGATGTACTAGGATCTTCCTGCAAATTTTGAATGAGTGTCCACACTTCTTCATCCTTCTTCCATTCATCCCTGGCTTCGGTTATCCAATCTGGTTGGATAATAGAAATGGCACAAATCAAGGCTTCCACCTCTTCATTCTTTCTTAAGAGTACATCTGCAACCACATTTAGCTTCCCTTTTTTGTAGATGATTTCAAAATCATAACCCAAAATTTTTGTGACCCATTTTTGCTGCTCTTCTGAAGATATACTTTGTTCCAAAAAGTGTTTAAGACTATCATGATCATTTTTTACCTTGAAATGTCTTCCCATTAGGTAAGGTCGCCATTTCTTTAGTGCACGTAGTATTTCTAAAATTTCCTTTTCATAAATATATTTCTGTAAATACTTTCCTTTGATTGGAAAAATTTCAAAAGTAATGGCTCTTCCTTCTTGCATTAAAACAGCATGAATTCCATTTCCCGAGGCATAACATTCCACAATAAAGGTTTTTGTGAAGTCTGGCATAGCGAAGACCAGTGCTAGGCACATTACCTCTTTAAGATGTTCAAAGGCCTTAGTTTCTTCAGGAGTCCATGAAAATGCATCTTTCTTCAATAATGTTGTTAGAGGTGCTGCTATTCTCCCATAATTATTCACAAACTTGGTATAATACCTTGTTAACTCGAGAAATCCTCGCAACTGATTTATGGTTGTGGAGACTTTCCATTCCTTAATGGCTTTAATTTTTTTAGGGTCTAAATTAACACCTTCGTGACACGGTGGATGATATCCATAAAGCGCCATAAATGGGTTCATTTTTGTTGCAGTATGGAGGGAAGAGTTATACCACCATTCATCCAAAGGTAACCACTCATTTTCATACAAAACAACGAAGATATCATTCCAAACATTTTCTCACTATCTCAGTTTTCCTATTGGATTGAGGATGCCATAAGATGAGCTATGAGCTAGTTGAGTACTCAAACAAGAAAATAATTCCATCCAAAAATATCCAGTGAAAATGGGATCTCTATCACTTACAATAATCTTTGGGTCTCCATGTAGCTTTTGAATTGTTTCCATAAATGTAGTAGCAATTTTACTCACTTTAAATGGATGAGAAAATGCACAAAAGTGTGCATACTTGGTAAGTGTATCAATAATCACCATGATGGCACTCTTTCTTTCGGAATTGAAACCTCCTCCCAATGTTTACTCAGAATTGATAAAGTTTGTAGTAGACCTGAATTCTTAATTGTCTCAACTTTATTTTGCTGGAAAACCAAACATTCTGCCACAAAATTTTGAATATCATATTTAAGGCCATCCCCAAAAAATTATTTCTTCACCTTGTGGTAAGTTTTTAAAAATCCCAAGTGTCCTCCTAGGGGAGAGGTGCGCAATTCCAAAATAATATTTTTTTTAGTTGGTAATTCTTACAAAGATATAAGAAATATATGTACCATAAGGAATCAATTTTCCAACTAAATGTAGCATATGTACTGGGATCTTGCTGCAAATTTTGAATGAGTGTCCACACTTCTTATTTATTCTTCCATTCATTCCTTGCTTCGGTTATCCAATCTGGTTGGATAATAGAAATGGCAGAAATCAATTCTTCCACCTCCTCATCCTTTCTTGAGAATGCATCTGCAACAACATTTAGCTTCCCTTTTTTGTCGATGATTTCAAAGTCATAACCCAACATCTTTGTGACCCATTTTTGCTGCTCTTCTGAATATATTCTTTGTTCCAAAAATTATTTAAGACTATAATGATCATTTTTTACCTTGAAGTGTCTTCCCATTAGGTAAGGTCACCATTTCTTTAGTGCACGTAGTATTTCCAACATTTCCGTCTTATAAATTATAGCTTTATGTAAATACTTTCCTTTGCTTGGATGAATTTCAAAAGGAATGGGTCTTCCTTCTTTCATTAAAAAAGCACCAATTCAATTTATTGAGCCATCGCATTCCACAATAAAGGTTTTTGTGAAGTCTAGCGTAGCTAAGACCGGCGCTTGGCACATTTCCTCTTTAATATGTTCAGAGTCCTTGGTTTATTCAGGAGTCCATGAAAATTCATATTTCTTCAATAATGTTGTTAGAGGTGTTGCTATTCTCCCATAGTTCTTAACAAACTTGCGATAATACCTTGTTAACCCGAGAATTCCTCACAACTACTTTATGGTTGTGGGGACTTTCCATTCCTTATTGACTTTAATTTTGTTAGGGTCTACCTTAACACCCTCATGAGACACAATATGACCTATATATTCCACCTCTTGTAATCCAAAGAAACATTTGGATGTTTTTTCATATAATTGTTTCTCCTCCAATAGTTTGAGCACCCTGTCAACATGTTGAACATGATTGATTAGTATATCATCAAAAAATACTAGCACAAATTTTCTAAGGAAGGGTTTGAAAATGGAATTCTTCAACCCTTGAAATGTAGAAGGTGCATTAGTAAGGCCAAAAGGCATGACCAAAATTCATAATGACCCTCATGAGTTTGAAATGTTGTTTTCGAAATATCTTCAGTCTTCATTCTAATTTGATGATATCCTGAACAAAAATCCCATCTGGTAAAATAAATTTCCCCATGTAATTCATCCAATAATTAATCAATCACAGGAATGGGAAATTTATCTTTAATAGTGAGCTTATTGAGCTCCATATAATCCGGACACATGCGCCATGATCCATCCTTCTTGTGCACCAATACTACTGGAGAAGAGAAATAACTTTGACTAGGGTGAATTATACCAGGCACTAACATTTCTGCAATCATACGTTCAATTTCGCTATTTTGGAGATAAGGATATCTATAAGGCTTGATGTTTGGAGGAACACTTCCCAGAATCAAATCAATAGCATGGTCATGATCACGAATAGGTGGGAATCCTTTGGGAGTTTCAAACACCTTGGAATGAATGTCCAAGACTTTTTGGAGATCTGGAGAAATAGATGATTTTGCTGTTGGAACTTCTAGTGAGCATAATTGTGAAATTACACCTTCTTGTTCTTTCTTCAAAATATTTTTCATGACATTAGAGCTTATTATATTTCTTGACTTCCCTGCGATACCCTGTAATTTGACTTCCTTTCCTTCCGAAAAAAATTTCAAGAAAAGTTCTTGAAAATTAAAATCCATTGTCCCCAAAGATTGTAACCATTGTACTCCTAGTACAACATCAGCGCCTCCCATTGGAATGGAAAGAATTGGACTATTCAATACATATTCCCCCATGCTTAGCTTGATATTATGGCATTTTCTAGAGCAATTTATAGTTTCTCCATTTGCAACCATGACTTTAAATTTTTGTGTTGGGTATAGGAAAGAATTCAATTCCTTGGCTACTTTACAATGAATAAAATTATAGGTACTGCCTGAATCAATCAACATTATTACCTTTTTATTCTTGATATGTCCTTCTATCTTGAGAGCTCAAGGAGTGGTAATTCCTGCCAACGTGTTACACGATATGGTGGGAATCATTTCTTCTTCTTCTAGGGTGTGTTCCTGGTGTATATCCTCTTCTTTTGAAGTTTCTTTTTCATTTTCTTCCTCCTCTTCACAATCTATGTAAAATAATTTCTTCTCAACACACTTATGACCTTTAGTCTATTTGCTATCACAACTGTAGCAAATCCATTTTGCTCTTTTTTCTTCCAATTTTTGTGGTATAAAAATTGTAGGTTGTGGAAGTCTAAGAGTAACAACACTTCCATCTTTATAGATGTTAGTGGTAGGCTTCCTTGTCGCCATAATTTTACATTCAATTTTTCTTGCCAACCTGAATGCCTTCTCCAATTAATCAGGTTCCCAAACGCAAACCTCATGTTGGATGTTATCTCTTAAATTCCCTATGAAGACATCAATCATGTGTTCCTCTGGAATATCAGTTACCCTTATATTCAAGTTTTGGAAGTCTTCAATGTGCTTCACCACTGAACCCTTTTATTTGAGATTTCTCAATTGGCTAAAAAAAGTGTTTCTCTTTGTATCCTCATAATGTGCTATCATTTCCTCCGTAAAAATTGACCAAGTGACAATTTTTTTACGAGAGAAAAGCCACTGATACCATACAAATGTATTTTGTTATAAATATAAAGTTGTAATGCGTACCTTTTGTGTGTTTTGCACATTATTGAGATCAAAATATTTCTCCATCTGTAGTATCCATGTTACGGGATCTTTGCCATCAAACTTCATCATATCGGTATTTGGAATATGGTGGGTCTTCCATCCAACATTAGAGTTTATGAAATTATGATCAACATTTATTTTATTCTCATCATGAGTTTCCTCTACTATCTTTTCACTATGAGGAATCATTTATTGTATCAACTTTGTCAAACCTTCCTTCAAACCTTCCATGTCTCCTTTTATATAATTCTTCATGTCTTCCATGTTGTCTTTCATTTTTTCTTCGATCTTAGCTTCCATGTCTTCTATGCCATTCTTCAAACCATCCATCTTAGCTTCCACGTCTTTCTTCAAAACTTCCATTTCATTTTTTGTTGCTCTTTGCGAGAGTGAAATTTGGTGCACTTGGTCTTGTAATTTTGATATGTCATGTTGCAATTCTTCGTCTTCATGAGTCATAGTAGAGCCTTCTAAAGGCTTAATGGGTGTTGAATTATTTTTAGGGGGGGATTTTAGAACCATACTCTACAATATGCCCTTGGAATCAATTCAAATTGATTTTTCACACAAGACTTATGCAATTCAAAAAAAAAAAAATACACACCTTTTTCTTGCTTTTGAGGAGCTCGCTATTGAAACTGAATTATCTCTGTGATTTCAGATCTTCAATATCTGAAATTGGGTCATGTAGTAGTCCTCTGAATATTCTTTCAACTTCCACATGTCTCACCTAATTTGGATTCTTCAAGGAAAATTTATGCCCAATCTCCCACAATGACCTAATTATGGACTAATTCAGTAGAGTGAACTTATACGGTGTGCCACGTGTCACTCTTGCATCCTTCGGCTCAGAAATTGATATACAGGAAACTACAATTCGTGTACTTGCAGCAACCTTTTACTGAATTCCAATCCGATGCTCAGAGAGAGAGTTATGATGATTTCCCCACAGTCACCACTTTGAGATGACATTCAGAATCCTGAAACAATTGTAAATTCCACAGATAATATCTCAGAACATAATGTGAATCAAACTCTGAAATTTTTCCAAGACGTTTCTCGGGACTTCAGCTTCACTCCATAAAAATTTTAGCTTCTTCACCCTCATATAATAAAAGTTATTGCGAAATTTCCATGATGACATGTTTAGGTTAAATTCAGGAGCCTGCAAAAAGCCCTAAATTCCACAAATCATATCTCCAAAAATATTGTGAAACAAGATCTGAAATTTTTCCACGATGTTCCTTAGGATTTTGACTTCGCGCTGTAAAAGTTTCAGCTTATGAACCTTCGTAGAAAAAAAGTTATAGAAAAAATTCCACGATGACATGTTTAGAATAGTGAAACACTAGAATCCAAAGCTCTAATACCAAATGTTATGAAACCAACTCCAAAAATAGAAGAAAAGAGAGATCAATGCCTTAGAAATCAGCCACTTCGAGGGGGAAACCTCTAATACATTACATAAATGAAAAATTTATGGATGATACAAATGACAAAACCTACTTCTATATATAGGAGTCCATGGGGTCACAATATAATCCTAGTTGACCTAAAAATAATAATGTAAGGGCACAATAATAACAATATTGGGGTTACACGGGTACAATAATAAAAATAAGGGGGCTACACTAACAATAATAAGGGACTACACTAGTAATATAGGGACCTAATAGCACAAATGCCCGCAGCCTGCGCGATAGTCCTGCACGTACTGTAGATAATTTGACCATGTGATTGAAGATTGTCCTATTTTTATTGCTAGAATGCAGGAAAATCAACAACAGATGCCTACACAGAACATACAAATGGTTAAATATGAGCCAGGCGATGATGATCCAAGTGTAAATATAATTACACATAGTGGTGTTTCCACTGGAGGAGATGAGGGAAAGAAGGCTGATGCAAAGCCATTGATCCGGAAGACCTCTGATAAGAAAGAAGGACTCATCTTGCAAAAGGAAAAGGAGACTTTTATTTAAGCCAGGAAGGATTTTGTTGTTGCAGGTGCATCCACGTCCAAGTCTATCATGGAAGCAAAGATTGATAATGAAGATAAACCTTTTCTACAAGCCTACATTAATTTATTGCACAATCAGAAGGAAATGGACAATCTTCAGGCTCTGAAAGATAGTTGCGCGGACAAGGAATTTCCTCGAACTGAAACTAAGGTTGTAAACAAGATCTATAAGAACAAGAAGAGAATTGGTCGAGAGATGCACATGATCGTGCAAATTTGAGAGTATGACATAGATCAGGTCATATTGGACTTAGGGTTTGATGCAAATGTTATACCTAAGCAGACTTGGCAAAATATGGGTGAACCAAAGCTAGAGTGGTCCACAATTCAGTTGCACATGGCTAATCAGCAGAAGATCATTCCACTTGGAAGGATTCCACAGGTTCTGGTAGACATTGCTGGAGTAAAGGTATGTGAAGATTTTGAAGTAATACAAATTGTGGATGATGCAGACCCATACCCTACGCTACTAGGGCTAGATTAGGCCATCAATATGGGAGGTATCATCAATCTGGAGCATAGAAGCATGATCTTTGAAAACGATGGTACATGGGTAATAGTAACTCTGGATCTGGTAGAAGGAGAAAGATATACAGAACCAGTGCGCGAAGTAGATGATGTTGATCATATCTACAAGCTGACTGCACGGGATGAGGATTAGATCAACCCTACGACTGATGGAATGTTGAACTGGGAAAAGGATAGCTTGTGTTTCTCAGATTCAAATGGGGAGATGGAGAACTGACAGAATCGGTTGCATGATGTTTTTGCGCTAGGCTACCTCAAGATCACTAAAAAATTTTGATGCATCTTCTTAGAGGTAAGAGAATTACCCTATTTTGATTGTTCAGATAGTGTTGAACCATTTTTGGAAAAATTGGAAAAGGTTGTCGTGGAAGAATGAAGGTTCTAGGCACTTGATTTGGCCATGCGCGCAACCCCAGCGTGTTGGTAGGATACACACAAAGGAAGCTTTAAGCACTGGGAGGAATGCAGTAAAATGATGAATTTTTGCTTTGAGCCGCCCACTACCCCACCAACTGAGCTTTTCTATGGTTAGGGTGACCCACGCAAACACCCGGCCATGTCGATGGAGGTTTGGAGCGAGAAGACCTGGAACGAATGGGTTCATATGTTTGTCCATTCGTTGGGAAACAGAGTTTCGCCGAGGGACTCACCATTAGATTATGATGACTGAAAATTCTCTATCGACCTTTGGCTTGGTCGAGAGATCATAGGAATTGGACAGAGCCTTGTAGGATATAGAAGCACTTGTCTTTGATGACTCCCTGCCTCGGATAGAATGTCTTGCGCCAGCATGGGAAGCGCAAATGCAAGATATTTTCAACTGTAGGAACCTGTCAGTAGAAGACAATGAGGAAGACCCAAGAAATATCAACATCCCTGAGTCTGAAGGGGAGCGCGCACTTGCAGGGCCCTCATTGGGAATGGTAGATGTAACTAAGCCTCTGAAGTTAAAGGAACTCAACATTGGTACAGAGGAACACCCCAAGTTGGCCAAAATAGGGGATTATTGGGATGATGACACAATAGGAAAAGTTGCAGAGCTGCTGACAGAGTATCAAGACATGTTTCCCACAAAGTTCTCTAAGCTTAAAGGAATTGTAGGAGACTTATTCATTATGAAGATCACTTTGAAACTAGATGCGCGCCCTGTCAAGAAGCGACCATACCGATTAAATCCAAAGTATAGGAAAAAATTGAAAGGGGAATTAGAAAAGACAGTTGCTGCAGGAATCATTGAACCTGTAGAGCAGTCTGATTGGGTGAGCCCAATGGTTGTTCATGAAAAGAAGACCAAGGGAGAGATAAAGATTTTTGTAGATTTATGCAAGCTAAATGATGCATGTGTGCATGACCGCTTCCCTACTCCATTTTCAGATGAGATCTTGGATAATGTGGGAGGAAAAGAGGCTTATTATTTTATTGATGGATTTTCAGGGTATCATCAGATTTGAATTACGCCAAAAGACCAAAGAAATACCACCTTTGCAATGGAATGGGGGTCTTTCCAATACACAATCATGCATTTTGGATTGAAGAATGCACCTATGATCTTCTCACACGTAGTAGTAGTTGTGTTCAAATAATTCATGCACACGTTCTTGGAGGTGTATTTTGATGATTGGACTGTGTTTAGGCTGGTAAAGAAGCATGTGTCCAGCATGCACATGATGCTTGCACTTGTAGGAAGCATCAAATTTCTCTTAACTTGAAGAAATTCATATTTTGCATTTCTTTTGGAATATTATTGGGTCATATTGTGTGTCAGGTGGGATTGATGGTAGATCTAGCCAAGATTGTAGTTGGCATCAACCTATAATTCCCCACTAATGAAAAATAGTTGTGCTCCATCTTTGGACACACCGGATATTACAGAAATTTCATTCAGGGCTATGCTCCGATCACTGCGTCTATGGAGAAATTATTGAAGAAGGATGTGTCATTTTTCTGGGATGAGAAATGTCAAAAAATCTTCGAGTTTATGAAGGAAAATATGGTTACTGCACCTATTATAATATTCCCAGACTGGTCTAAGGTCTTCCATGTACATGTGGATGCATCTGGTATAGCACTTGGAGTTGTTTTAGCACATCCAGGAGAAGGAGACATTGTCCACCCCATTTCTTTTTCCAGTAGGAATCTCTCTAGTGCAGAGTGCAACTACTCGACCACAGAAAGGGAAGGATTGGCTATGGTCTATGCTCTGCAAAAAATATAGGCACTATTTGCTAGGATGGAACTTCAAGATGTTCACTGACCATTCTGCATTGAAATACCTGGTCAATAAGCCTGTGTTGGGGGGGAAGACTTGTAGGTGGTTGTTGTTATTTCAAGAATATGACTTTGAAATCATTGTGAAGCCTGGTAGATTGAATGTTTGACCAGATCATCTGTCACGCATCGAAAATGGGGAGGAACCTACCAGTCTAGAGGAGGGGCTACCTAATGTGAAACTCTTTGTTATCAAGGTGGTTAATGAGCACTTTGTTGAGATTATTCATTTTCTGACCACTGGAAGTGCGCTTGCTAAATATTTGGTGCAGCAAAAGAAGGAGTTGGTTTCACACGTAGCTTATTTTACCCTAATTGTTGGTCAATTGTACAAGCTGTGAGTAGATGAAGTATTAAGAAGGTATTTTTTGGAACATGAGAGACAGAACATCTTGGCTGAGGCTCATGGGGTAGTGGCAGGAGGCTATTATGCAGGGAAGGCTACTGCGCAAAAGGTGTTGCATGTTTGGTTATGGTGGCCCACACTACACTGTGATGCACACGCATACTTTCAAGCCTGTGATGCATTCCAGAGAACGAGGAACCCCTCACGCAGAGATGAAATGCCCCTGTAGCTACAAATGGCCCTGCAGGACTTTGATAAATGGGCTATAGATTTTTTTGGACCTATAAAGCCTCCAGGGAAGAATACTGTTGTGCGCTATATCATCACTACCACAAATTATGTAACCAAATGGGAAGAAGCTAAGCCAGACAAGGATTGTACCACAGGTACTGTTGCACATGTTATTTTTGAACATATTCTGACTAGGTTTGGGTGCCCAAAGATATTGATGAGTGATAGGGGTACGCGCTTTGTTAATGAAACCATTGAAGCTCTGATGGAGGAATTTCAAATCCATCAGAATAGTACTCCCTATCACCCTCAGGAAAATGGTGTAGTAGAAGCTTTCAACAAAATTTTGGAGAATGCACTCACGAAGCTCGGTCATGCAAATCGGAATGACTGGGACGTGCGCATCCCTTATATGTTATGGGCTTATAGGACCACATGCAAGAAGTTGACCGGGAAAACATCGTTCAGGATGGTCTATGGGAAAGAAGAAATCATGCCAATGGAATATATCATCCCAAGCCTGTGCATCACAGCATTCACTAAGGAGCTGCGAAGAAAGAAGCATATTGTGATAGAGCACATGAAGCCATGGGCCAATGAGGTGATGAAGTTGTTGCAGGATCTAGATGTCATTGTAAAGAAATTGAACCAGACCTATCAGAGAATAAAACTCACTATAGAAGGGTTAACATCATAGAAACTGGTGGACACAGCGCAGAGTGCAGTTGATCAAAGCGCGGGCATCCTAGCGCCCTTCATAGCTGCCATTGAGGAGCTGCAAAACAAGATGAAGAACCCAGCACCATTGTGACTCAGGACGAGTCACAAGATTGTGTTGGGGCCTTTTGGAGTGGAGTCCCTTAGGACCGAAATTTTGGATAAAAACATATTATTTTTTGTAAGTTAAGTCACACGCACTAAGCAAAGCACAGGTCAAGGGGCTTTGGGTGGGTCAAAGACTCTCATGAGTTGTAATGGGAAAAAGGGTAGAACTAGGGGTCACAAACCACCATTTTCATACCTTAGATGAGCGCAGGCTAAAGCTATTAATAGGAGTCTATATCGAGTCGGATAGATAAGTTTTGAAGGTTGAAGTAAGTTTTGGTATGATGTTCTGAGTTGTAAAGCGAATCTGTCTAGGTTTAGAAGGCTCCTGCTTGCTGTGTGAGCAAAGACCTTAGTCCTGTTGTGTGCGGACCCCGCTGGCTGTGTGCGTGGGTAGAACTAAAGTATTGTAAGGATGTTATGAACTGTGAATGAATAAAGGATTTTTTTGGGGTAATTATGAGTATCAAATGCATCCTTGTTTTGTTTTATGATATGTTTCTACGTATTATTTCCATTTACTACATTATCTATATTTGGATCGATTGCGTAGCTGTTATCTACCTTATCTAAACGTTGAATGCATAGATCTACTACTGTAAAACCTGAATGTTATGTTTTAAGACTGTTGAAGGGGTTGTAAAGTGTTATCTGTGTGCGCGCAGGATAACCTGCGTACACTAACTTAGATCTGCATGATTATAATTTCTCATTAGGGTCTCTGTTGCGAAGGCCAGTCCACTATGATTGTAGATCTGAAGGCACCCACATCAATTAATTATTTCTCAGGGTGTGGAAACTTGGTTCCAACACTCCGCCCCCCCCTCATACTGCTTCGGGTGAGACTTTGACCTACACAAGTAAGTCACTGCCGAAAGGGACCTTAGTAAGAGGGTTTTTTTGGTTAATCATAACTCCAAACCTGGGTCAAGACCCCTCAAGCCAACAAGGAGGTTTTTTTCTGAAGCATCTGTTTGAACAATGATTATGCTGACCACAATTCTCACACAGATGAAGATCAAAACATTGATCTTTCATATGGCCAACTCTGTCACGATGTTGGAATTTAACAATTTGTTTTGCCTGTTGTGGAAGAGTCGAAGAATCTGGAACAACTAAAGGTGAATTTTCATGAAGAAATTTAGCACTCTGAAACTGAATGGGCTTTGAGTAATATGGAATATGAATGGACACATCCTTGTCAAATCCAAGA
The DNA here is from genome assembly GCA_034641835.2 of Pinus albicaulis. Taxonomy (NCBI): domain Eukaryota; kingdom Viridiplantae; phylum Streptophyta; class Pinopsida; order Pinales; family Pinaceae; genus Pinus; species Pinus albicaulis. The sequence goes on along the minus strand of CM076579.1, from coordinate 1,129,025,906 downwards.
CCAGGTCTGTGAATTTTATGGAAAAGCTCTTCCCAAGGTTTGATGATGGGTTTGGGAAGTGTATGCTAAATTACTACTTATTTATGAAAATGTGCTCCTTCATTAGGTACTAGATCAACATGATTGATTTCCTGTTGATGGGAGTTTGTCTCAATTTTCTGCAAAAAATAAAAATAAAAATAAAAAATGCAGGTTGAGAATGATGACTCCATGGTTGTAATTTTGCTTGCTGAAGTTGATATTTGAGATCCAAAAAAAAACTATTTTTCATGTGTATTCTATAAACAGGTTTTAATCTCACAGAGAGTGTTCTTTCTTATTTGCAATGCATCATGATCAGTGGAATGTATCCGAGTTTTCAAGAAATTTAGTACTTCATTAATTCGAGCCATTTCAAGTAAATCAATCTCAACAAATGGTAAAATAATGAGGAAAATATAGACATAAAATTCTCTATGGAAGTAAACTTATGAGAAATTTGGGAAGCTCTGTTATATAAATATGTTGGTTTGGTCTACATGTGCTAGTACATGTTGTTGACTCTGTTGTATTGGATTCTTTGTTGACTACTACCCAACTTCCTCTGAAGAGCCACAATATTGTACCAAATTGATGGTCAGATATCTCTACAATATTGGCTCTTTGTTGGGGCCTTGAATTCGATGAAAGGGAAATTTTGTATTTCAGGCACAAGCACGATCATTTCAAAGTTTGTGGAGAAGGGCGCATATAAATATTCTAGTCCTTATTTCCAATAAAGAAAATTCAACTCTTCGAGGAGGGATCGGGATGAAGGTGAAAGTTCTCCAGTGGCATATCGTAGCTTCATGGAAATGGGATGCAAAATATGAGTTATGTGTGATCTCTAATTTTCCCTTTGATGGTTGTTGTACTGAATGAAAATATCCTGGCGACAACTGTCCATTGGTGTGGGGTGCATGTTCTCACCCTTTCCATCTTCACTACATAGTGAAATGGATTGGCACACAAAATCAGGCACATTGTCCATTGTGTCGCAAAGACTTTCTAAATTGATATTCACATTTTCATTCTGATTCAAGTCAACAATTTTGGTTTACATTTGGATCTTGATTCCTATTCGGTGATGCCTTTTAATACAATGAAATACTTTCATCAAAGGAAATTTTAGCTTAAAAGTGCCCATGAAATTTTCATGTAATTTCCATGTCATAATATGTAAACCAATCAAAATCATTTAAATTTAAAAATAGGTACATGTAAATATTTTGGAGGGAAAAGAAGAAAAACAATTTTTTTAATTGTATTTTTGGCTTATCTCGTTATAATTTTACTAGAATTTCAAGTGTAGACACTCATTGGATGCAAAATTAAATTCCACATCCAACGAGTACCCATTATGCATACTTTTGAGAAGACCCAAATTGATAAAAATTGCAGATACATTAAAAAAACACGTTTTTTTAATGTACCTACATTTTTTATCAATGTGGGTCTTCTTAAAAGTATTCATAATGGTACTCGTTGGATGTAGAATTTAATTATGCATCCAATGAATGTCTACACTTGAATTTTGAGTAAATGTATAAGGAGATAAGCCAAAAATACAATTTAAAAAAAGTATTTTTGTTCTTTTCCCTCCAAAATTCAGAACTCTTGTTTTATTATTTTAACTATTATTTTATTATTTTTCCTTAGGAGGCCAATTTTAGGCTGAAATTTCCTCTAATGTATGATCTCGTCTATGTGCTTGGACAGTTCTACTGCAGTAGGTGTATAGGTGGCTACTTTACTGGATTCATTGCTCTTCTCTGGTGAGACAAAGGGCTTCCTCGTAGCTTATTTCTCACAGAACCAACTCACGTTGTCACATATGGTGATACTATAAACGGTAACAATGCATATTATAACTATACCCAATTCACATGAATAGAACAAAGAAAAAAAAAATTATCTCTTATAAAATGACAACTTCAGGTTATGTGAAAGACAACCTAGGATAAGGATTATCAGATGTGTCCTTAATGTTTCAACGAGAGAGAAAAAAGCTACGCCTGATGGGATTTTAGTTTGATAATTTTTCAATAAGTGTTTTTCATATCAGATGATCTAGAGAGGTTCCTCAATGCTCTAACTTACTCTTATATGTGTAACACGAAGGCCAGGATCCAAAATTTATGCTTGATGCTTTGCAGGGGTGCCTATGAGTAGCTCTTCTTTCTTATTGAATGAAACTATTGATAGTGTAAGCCCTTAAAACTATAATCCATTGCTACAACAATCTGTCTACAAGAAATTTGGGATGATTTGCATGATACTCCATGCCTCTCTACTGCAACAACGCAACGCACAACTTCATAATGCACAATCTCTCAATTTCTGGAACTGAAGTAGTGTGGCTATTCTGTGGGCCATGGGAAGAGAAACTACCGAGGTCAATGCTGAGGAGATTTCAGGCCTGGAAAAATCATATAAATGGTTGCAAATACACTGGGCACATAAAAATATCTCATAATGGTTTGAGAGAAAAATTCAGATGGACAGAAACATTGGTTTACAAGTTAGTGTGGAGATATTGGACCAATCGCTCTTCAAGGCTAAATCCAAAAGAGAAATAGTCGTGGAAACATTTATGATGAGAAAACAAGGTATGGAAGCAATTTTAATGAGTGGATGGAAGAATTGACACGCGGGGAAAGACCACAAAACAAGTGGCTCACACTTGAGTAGGGCAGGAATATGCTTGTAGCTTTAATACCATGTTAGACACACATGATATGTGAAAATACATGAATGATAAAATAGTGAATTACATTTACTATTAACATAGATCTACATTTATAATACATTCTCATGACTCTTGGATTCATCTGCCAAGGTCTCTTGGACTTCCTTTGACTTTTCAACTTCCACACCATAACCCTTACCATATTAGGTGTCCAACATCATCCTTGGTGAAGCCACCCGATGGTGTACAACTGCGGGTGTGGTTTGGCTGGTAGACCCAAATGCTTCATGGCCATTGTTGATATTAGGTTATTTTAGCTTCCGTTGTCAACAATGAACTGCAGCGGAGAAGCCTTCACCCACATCTTTGAGTGCAAGAGTCGCACCCCCTCCTCTAGATATTTGGGATCAATATTCTGGATATTGGTGGTGGCAACAGTGGCACTGAGATCCACATCAATAATATGCTTACCTTTTTCATTCCCCTTGTTGGTTATGGCTCAGATTCAAAAAATTCATCTGATTCAAAAGCCTTCATCTCAGCTACCAGTGACTTCTTAGCTGGACACTCACTTGTGTTGTGAGTGGGGATATTATGGAATTCGCACCATTTCCATGCGTCCTTCTTTGTCTTCATGGTAATATTATTTTCTTGAAGCCTTGGAAGGTTTTCCTGGGTGCCTTGCCTTGGCTTTGTCCTTTTTTATATTGTTTGGGGGCACCTTTCCCTTAATTCCGATTTGCAAATCCAAAGTCTCGCTTCCTCTGTTTAAAAATCAGCTCAATCTTGGCAGCATAACAGTATGGTGAACCAAGCGAGGAGATGTCCATGAACTCCATTTCTTCCTGATTATATTTGTGTAAGCAACTGTGCTACTTGAGAACCAGATGTTGTTATGAATATTTGATACCCAACTTTGTGCATAGGGTATGGAAAATATTCGTCAACTCATGCACATCTTAATCTCGTTGCTACTACAACATTGTCCATTGTATGTACTTGTCCTCATAGCTCCCCATGCAGTAATAATGTTCTTTAATCGTGTCTCTGAAAAATAAAATAAAAATATAAAAAATAAAAATCGAGTGTGGCTGAAAATAATGAGGGTTCTCTCTCATCTCTCAGTCCATAGTAGGTTTCCCACCAATCATTGACATGGGGGGGGGGTGACTTTGAGGAGGGAAAAAATAATATTTTCCAAATTGGAAAATTCATGAACCGAAAATATCCTTCCAACATATATAACCATCTATCTATGACATTTTCATCTATCTGTCCTTCAAATATGGGAATGTCAAAGTTGACTTGTGCCTTAAAGGGAGTGGTACCTCAAGAGTGGCTTTTGGATGAAGATGTGTTACCTATCGGTAGTCGTCGAAGGATCTAGGCAAAGTTATCCATCATCACATCCTTTGTCACTCGAGGGCTTCCTCGAGCAATATTTTGAAAGGATCTCCTGTTCCCTGGTATTTCTCTTCTTCTTCCGTGGGAGGTCGTCGAGGTTCGCGAGGTTGGTCTTGCAAAGATTCAACCAGTTCGAGCCCTAACTCCTTATACCTTGACCTTGTTGAGTACATGCAGAGAAAAAAATAGAAAGAGTAGACCACTCTGATACCACTAATTCAGACTTACGCACGAATGCAAAATAAAATAGATATAAACATAAACACAAAGATGCAATAGAAATAAATCTTCATTTCATTAATATCAAAGAACTGAAATATTCTTACAAGCATAATCGAAATAAACTAGCTCAGGCGATGGTAGCTTAGCTGTTAGAATATATGTGGTGGATACATTCCCATGAATTGTCTTACAATGAGTCTCAAAGGCCTTTTTATTATTTAACAACAAGGGGAAACCCTAAATAACAAACACCCTAACCCTAAGAGATGGAACGCCAAGAGTTTGTGGGCCCCATTGGGGTCAGTTGGGCAGCCAACATCCCAGGGTCATAACTTGGTCATATGATTTTTTTTGGTCTGTATGATGCCTCGTTGGAAATATCTCTCCGAGTAATACAATATTTATAGAAGGCATGGGCCTATTATGGACCACAAAAAACGTCATTTAGGGCATCAAAACAACTTCGAATGTTCAGGACTAGAAAAACTACTAAAAATAGTAAATGTTGCTATAATCAAGGAAACTGATGAAACCAGCTAGAGGCCTAGGTGGAATAGGCAGGTAACCACCAATATCCACCTGTATCATTCCTCCCCACTTAGAAAGCAATGGTCCCCATTGTGTGTAGAGAATCCATGAGGTGAGGAAATTTCTGTTGAACCTAGTCCCTAGTGAACCACTTTCCGTGGTGAAGGAATTGGCCTACTTTGAAAACTCGATATAGTTGGATCCTTTGTTGACGAGTGTTCTTGATCTATGTGTCCATGATCCTATTAGTTGTGGCATGTTTGATGCAGCTTGGGTTGATCTTAGTTGCTGGCAGTTGCTCAGCAACGTCGGATGCGTCCAACAATGGGGGAAAGTATGGTCGCAATCGGTCCACATTAAATACTAAGTGAGAGCCAAAGAACTTTGGAATTTTGAGCTCGAAGGCATTATCCCCTACAACTTTGGTGATGGTGTACAACCCATATCGAATCGGGCGAAGCTTGCGGTGGGGCCTAGTGAGGCGCTCCTTCTGCAAATGTAACCAAACTTTTTCGCCCACTTGGAACTTATGTGGTGCCCGATGTTGATCATGACACACCTTGTACTTAGCATTGGCTCTATCCAATATGTCATGGACTTACTAGAAGATGTGTTGTATGTGATCAATGAAGTTGTTAGCCATGTCAGCTTCGGATTGGACATGATCTGAATCTACCTGAGTAGTTGCAAATGGTATGGCCACATCAATGGGACATAGTGGTTGGAATCCCAACCCCACCTAAAATGGGATTTGGCCAGTTGATTTATGGAGATATATGTTGTAGTTTTTTTGGACATAGGGGAGCCTTTCATCCCATGTGTGTGGATGCTTCGAGTTGTAAAGGTGCAAAATGTGCACAATAATCCTCTTGACGACCTTTTGTTTGGCCATAATTTTGGGGGTGGAAGGTCATGGACTTAGTGAGCTTTGTATCTAGCGTCAACTAAAGGTTTGAAGAAAATGTACTCGGAAACCTGCTATCCTGATATGATATAATGGAATTTGGGATCCCAAAATGTACCCACACTCGTTCAAAGAATATCTTAGCAGTGGCTTTTGTTGTGATACTCTTCTTGCAGGCCACCAAAATAGCCAACTTAGAGAATATGTCGATGACTACAAAGACGTAGTTGTTTCTGTGCTTATTAAAAGGAAGGACTGACATGTAATCCATGGAAATGGATTCCCAAGGATGACTGGGACTAGTTAGAGGATTATATAGGCCTTCCTTCTTGATTTTGGTTTGGCAATGGTGCAGGCAGTGCAAGAGCTGATGTAGTTCCCAACATCCTCTCGAGGGTTCGACCTATAAAATTACTTTTGCAGCATTGCCGCTATTTTCTCTACTCTCAAATGTCCAGCGACCTAACTATAGCGCGCCTCCCAAACCATCTTGGAACACTCCCTTGAAGGAACAAAGAGATATCCTAGGTGACATAATAGTGTACCCTGGAGGTGAAAATATGGAATTTTATTTCTTTCCAGAAGCATCTGGTATTCATTGCCTAGTTCTAGATCACTCTTATAAAGATGTGGCCACCCCAAAGACTCATGTCCATAAGAGTTGAGCACAGTGGTTAGCGCCATAACTAGTAGTCGAATAAGATAGTCTAGAACATTATTAGTTTTTCCCTTATTATACTTCATGTTTAAATGGAACTGTTGCAGATATGTGGACCATTTTTTATGGTGATTGTTCTGCAACTTTCCTTATGATTGTATGAATTGCAAGGGTCAGTGGTTTTTCTGGATGACAATTTCCATCCCTAGAATGTAATGCTTCCATTGTCAGCAAGTTTGCACAATGGAATACATCTATTTTTCATAGGTCGGATACTTTCAGACTATGTCTAAATGTGTCTCACTGTGATATGCCACTGGATGCCCCTGCTCAGTAAGAACTGCCTTGATAGCATAGTCGGAGGCATCTATATCAATTTCAAATGGTTGTTGTAGGTGTGGTAATGTGAGTATTAATGCAGAGCAGAGACGCTTCAACTCGGAAAATCCCTCCTATTTGGATTTAGACCAGAAGAACATTGCTTTTACTCCAACCTTTGTTACTTGACTCAAAGGCCAAGTGATATGAGCGAAACTCAACATGAACTTGCGATAGAATTTGGAAAGTCCCAGAATGTTGCGTAGCTCTGCTAGAGTGGTTTGGGCTGGCCAATCTCAAATAACTTGTATCATGGATGGGTCCACATGCACACCCCGCTCATCAATGATCACTGGTAAAAAATGGCTAATTAGTTACTAAAATTTGCATATAAATGAACATTTTTCATTTGACGACCAATAGTGGCTAATTTACAGTATCTTAAAACATGACCAACTTTTAGTCGTTTTTTTCTTATTCATTATTTGGTTGTATCAATTTTATCATCTAGTAGTATATTTAGTCATAGATTTGGTCATTAATTTAGTCATTAATTGCAACAATTAATTACCAAATACAGAACAAATTATACTACTATATGATCACCCGTGAAAACTAATCAATGACCAAAATTTTGATCGCATTATAATATATTGTAAGTTAGCTACTAATAGTCATATCTATATATATATAAGAAAATTTAAGTCATCATTTCAAACCAATTAATGACAAAAGAAATATGACTAAATTTTGGTTGTGTTAGAAGATACTATAAATTAGCTACTAATAGTCATATATATGCAAAATTTAGTCGTCATTTCTAATCACAAATTTATCATTTATGATAGTTATTTATCTTTTTTTGGTAGTTTCATATTCATTATATAAATGACTAATTTAGTAGTTTATATTTGCTTCATTTACTTTCATTAATAATAATTATAAATGACTAATTTAGTCGTATATTCACTTTTTTGTGTTCATTGTTAATCAATATAAACTACTAATTTAGTATTTTTAGGTTGATTTTATATTTTCATTATTAATCAACATAAATTAATTAGTATGATTTTACGACTAAATTATAAAAATGCCATACAATGTGCATGTTACATATGTTAATTACAATAATAATAATGTTAATTCCAACTTAATATTGGTTGGCCTAAAATTTATACATAAAATATTGTTTCATCACTTCAAAACATTATCATTGTGTTGCCAAGGAATTGTAGGGGAATTCGCCAACTGTAAAGACTAGTTGACCATTAATCTCTATGTGTTTGTCTCGTGTGGAATATTGGCTTAAGGGTATCACTAGATTGGTTATATTCTCTTTCTCTTTCTGCATTTGTTGTTCCAGTGTTATTGTTCTCCTCTTTCTTGAATTCTTGCTTCTTACCATCAATAGTGAGTTCCTCTTATGAAAAAGAAAGAAGATAAATGCAGAGTATAAGACATGAAAGACGATAAACATGGAAATATAAACTAAATTTGACTATAAAGGATTTATACGACATATACCTCAACATCAGCAATATCAATGTCATTTTTCCCCATAAAAGCAAGAAAATCGAACAAGTTTTCTTCAGTTGGGTAATAGTGGCCACTATGTGGCCAAATAACCTATATAAACAAAGAAATAAAACTTCACTATAGAAAAGAACACCTTAGTAACTTAGTATTCAACCTTCAGGAAAAGCTCAATATTATCATGCTAATTAAGTTACATGCTAAAAAACTCAAGTTGTAGATAACTTGTGAAAAAAAATAATTTTAGGCATGATGTATAGTCCTTGTTGTTTTATTCTCAATACATTTCATTATCTAACGCATGAACTTGGTCAAGTATATAGACAACCTCTGCTCAAATAAAAACATCAAAGTAAACTTTTCTTATAGGCATGAAAATATTTTAACACAAAACAACTGAAAATATTTTAATCAATATCGTGTAATACTAATTTCATCTTCAAGATTTTGATGATGTTTAAATGGAAATGGTACCAAGTGTTTTTAATTTCATATTTAAAAGACAACAAAATCGAAGGAAACATTCAAAATACAATCAAACAATAAAGAGAGAATATCATGGAACATTGCCATTATAAAAAATTTGTTTACTTGTTCATCAATGTATGGCATTCCTAAAACATTTGCTTGCAAAAAATAACCATGAGGTGAAAGAATCAAAACATTGAAAACCATAGGAATCCCTACTGCAAACATTTCCAATTTCAATGGATCAGGTTTCTGGAGGGTATCCAACAAAAAATGAATCATATCCAAGACATGCTCTACATTGTCTCACCATCATTTTTCCAATCCCATTGCCTATAACTTGCCCACACTAGAGACAAGTAACAATCAACGAAGGCATTAAAATTTGTTTTTATATTTTATATCTATAAAATTTGAATCTAATTTGTTTTAGGAACATATTAATTCATATTTAAAGCCTTCCTATCATGAGAAGGTATCAATCAAGGAAGACATAAGAAAAATGGACGTCAATGAGGTCCTCAAACAATTCCTACAATATTAATATTTTTATTTTTGTGATATCTTGGGTAGAAAAAAGAACATATTTTCAAAATAAAAAGCCATATATTACTTATGTTCAAACTCTGTATATGTCGTATTCTTAGGCAGATTTTTAAGATGTTCCTCAGTGTTTACCAAAGCAAATTGCAGCATGGTTAAATTATGTACCCTTTCATTCAACATCAATTTCTACAAGATAAATGTCACACATTATTCTTTCCCATTTCTCAACATGCTACAAAGGATAAATTTAAGATCACATAAAACCAAGAGAAGACCTTTTCTAACCAAAACAAACAAACAAATTACAATGCCTCTAACAAAACTTCACCTAGGAAATTACTTTGCTAGATGCTTAGGCTAAAGGTGAGATTCTTTGAATCATTTTTAGGTCATACTTAATGGGTTGATTGTATGTTTACCGTGATGTCAATTTGGTACTATAAGAAATACATAAATCCAAGTTATTATCAATGAAATTCAAGTACAATTCAGAAAAATAACATTGCAAGGTAGTGGAGAGGGAAACATCTTCATAATTTGGCTTCTCTATTTTAGTTGGATTTGAGTTTTGTGTATCTGAATATATAGTTTTCTCTAAAGAATTCAAATTGAAATATGAGAATTGAAATATCCCTATGAATTTTTAATCAACTCATATTATATATCTCTAAAATAGTCAGGGCATCCTTCTCTGATATTTGATACAAACTCATTGTGCACAAAGGAATAATGAATTAACTATCAAACATGATGCAATATATTAACAAAGGAAAAAATAATGAACTGGTTGTGGTATTTATGTGCTTAAAGGAAATCCAACAATGGAAACATGCTTTCTTTATCATGAAAGAGCTTTCTAATGGTGCCAAGATCATCTCAACTAGTGTTTGTATGTAGAAGTTATGCCTTCCACAAGTTAACCCATGTTGATCATTGCAATACCAAGTGGCTCTTACATTATTCACACATGTGGAGCTATTCACATGTACACTTTCAAGAATATTCTAGAAGGTCCAAAACCCTAACTCTAACCCTAGATGACTATCAAGACATGTTAAATACTAGGTTTCCGTTAAAGTAAGGGTTCTATTGTCGTTGTATTAATTAGTGTTCCATAGTTGAGAAAATCAAGGAAGTCGAATGTCAGAGTTGAGTAGAGGAAGTAGAAGACCTTCTAACAACCATACAAGTGACAATGCTAGTCAGAACTCCATAGTGAGTTCACCTTTTTTTGTATTTGCATTTTCATATCTAAGAAGAAAAGAGCAAGACATATTCCTCACCTTCTAGCCAAGTTTTCCAATATTGGATTTTCCTAGGTACATCTTGTATTCATTGGGTGGATGGTGTGGCATTTGTTTTAGCTTCTTTTATCTTCGTATCAAATTTCAACATGTTCTGGCATTTTTAGTGCTAAGCTAGCAATACCAAATCATAACCTTAAGTAAAACATTACATAACAAAAGTTTTACAAAATATTATAAGATATATTATGATAAACTAGTACAATGGAATATCCATGGTAGTTTATAGATAATATTGGTATTAGAGAAAAGTTCTTTGGGGTTTTTATTATAAATTGTAAGATCCAGAAATTGGCTTAAATAAAGAGATATCAAAACCCTAACCATGTCAGAGGAGTACAATAACAACCCAAGGTATGAAAATGAGAGGTTTTCAAAGTTAAAAACACAATTCTCTGACATCTCTCACAACACGATGATACTCATGAATGGGTTGAGGCGCAAATTTGCTTTCAAGTAATCTAAGAATATACATTTTAAAACTAGTCGCAAAATCTCTGTAAGGAAGAAAAAATGGACATTTATTCAAAAATATTCTTCCATGTCAATAACATAACACAAGTTCAAAAAAAAAGGTCTCAAATATAAGAAAAAGGCAAGCAGAGTCTTGAATATAATTTATATTTTCCTTATTCTTGAGTCATTTCCTTTTTATGTTCATTCTAACTTTCAGTAGGACTTTTTGGACAGGCTCAAGGAACTTGAATGGAATGTGCATCTGACTATGTAATTATGTCTTTTTGTAAAATGAACTACAAGACCTTTTACAAAAAAGGAAAAATGCCAACAAAGCCTTAGTTCACTGGGGATATTGGAGGGTTGAGCCAACCACTAGAGTTCCATTATTGGTATTGTCTACCCCACCCAAATGGAAAATTCATATGTTTTTTAATTAATAAAATGGACAAGGACATGCAATATATGACTTATCTGTAAACTAATGAGTGTTATTGCCCCTAGAAAGAGGTTCTTGTGCAAGTGGATCATCATCATCATACGAAAAATCCTTGAACTTGCACATGACTTAGTTCCTAGAACTTGATGGGTCTTGATCCTCCCTTCTTGAAAAATTTCTTCCCAAATAAATAGCAATGCCTATAGCTCCCACAGAAATTACTATAAACACAAATGGAAGAAGCCACTATAGGCACACAAAGGATATCATTGTCACTATTCTTTGTTTTCACAGTTACAAGAAAACTTATAGGTAAAATCCTTTTTCCTTTATAAAAAGGCCATTTGTAAAATCAACCTATTTCAAATCTCATACGTAACTAATAGAAATAGCTAGATTTTTTGTTTTTGCCACTTTTGGATACAGTGACAGAAGAAGTCATAATAAATCTGAGAAATATTGTGGGTTTTCGTGGCATGATGAAAATATAGATTTAACAGAACAAAGAAAAAGTAATTAGATTTATTTAGTGAACATCTTTAGAGGAATAACTAGTATATGTACCTCATTTCCTTCATTTGTATATTCCATTCCCTCGATGCTCAGTGCTATGTTGTTAAGGACATTTACTAAATATAAGGATTATAAGATGTGAGAAACAACAAAAAAATGTCAACTACAAGAATTTGAGAGACCATTGATCATGGATGATTGCGAGTCTACAATGTCTATGGTATCATCTCAATTTCAATTATAACCATTAAACATGCAATGCCATGGTAAATATAATCATTTGGATCACCCATATATCTAAATAAGGTGTGTTTCTCTTGTAGGAAACTTCCAGTGTAAAGTTGAAATAAATGAAAAAATAACAAACTCAATACATGTTAAATTGAACAAAAGTAAATTTATAACATGCAACACAAAAATGTAGAAAAAATGGGGCATGTAAAGTGCATAAAGAGATTAATCATTGTCTCCATATGATACAAGGGATTTCAAGTAGAAAACTATCATATGGTTATCCATCAATAAAAGTAGCTAAGGAACCTTTGTTTATCTTTTTCCAAGTGCATTTAAACTAATGTAAAACAAAATAACTCTATAGTAGCCCAAAGGTTGCAAGATAATGTTAAAAGCATGATAATATCAAGATCATGGTTTCCACTCCATCCCAATGTAGGGACAAGTATTCCACAGAGTACATAATCAATTAGGAGAATAAGACTTGGGCCTCTAGGTGGATTATAAAAGCCACCCTCCTCCAGTCCTTTGGGGCTCAATGTCTTTAGGTTCAGGTCCATATTCTGGAAAATGGGTTCATATGTGATGGTTGGGCTTATTTTAGCAATGTGGATAGGTTCCATTTCCACGGGAGGACCCTAGATCTACTGGAAGGTATGGCCACCCAAGTGGAAGCTGGCAAGGCATTGATAACTGTCCAGAGGACTTAGGCTAAATAAATTGTGAAGGTTGAACCATTGTCTAAATAAATAAATAAATAAAAAATGATTAGGATTGCCATCAAACTGGGGCTGACACAGTAATCTAAGCCATGAACTTTAGCAAGAATCCCATAGTTTCCATGCTATATGAGGTATATGTGTGGCTTCATCTTCATCTTATCCATATATGTAGCATGATTTTTTCTCCAAATATTTTGTAATTGCAAATCTGATTTTCAGCTTATGTTCTCATGACGATTGAGTAGTTTCTAGTGTTGGTTATGCATGTTGATTTTACATAACAATGAACAATTTTCATTAAGTGATTTGACAAATATGTAGAAGCTAAGTGGGCATATTTATAGCCATAGTAAATCCATTATAAGTAATGTTCATATATGTTATATATTCAAAAGTATGCCCTAAGGGTTGTAAACACTATTCCCTTAAACTACAATTGTTGTGTATTTATTTTCTTGGGATACCTAGTGTATTTGATTGGATATAAGTGAAATATACAATATTATAATTTGTATTTCAGATTCATACCTGAGGCAGAAAGTTCACATGAAATAGATTAGTTACATGTTTAGAAGTATGTCCTAAGATTTGTAAACATTTTCCCCTTGAAGTACAATCGTTCTATGTTTATTTTCTTGGGCTACCGAGTGTATTTGATTGGATAGAAGTGAAATATATACTATTGTAATTTATATTTTAGATTCATCCCTAATGCTAAAATTTCACAAAAAACAAATATGGGGATCCTCAAGGTTGGAGTGAAATTTATGAATTTCCATTGAAAGTGATTTCCATGAAATTTCAACATGTGGACCCTAATCCTTGAATGGGATGGTAGGTTTTGACCGCAAATCCCTAGTTCTCAACCCTTTGGTTTTATTCAAAGGGAATAGTCACAACTAATAATTTGTTTCATGCCCTTTTTTTAGGATTGGCCCTCAACACCACTATGCTTTATGGTGATCTAAGTGGGACAAATCTAAAGCCTTCCCAAATACAAGCCTACCAACAACGACAATAGCCTTTGCACCAGACCAATTCTTGATGGCCATCTCAACAATATCTAGCACCTCAGATCCAAGCAAAAGACTTGAATTTTCCCATTGTGATGCATGTAGAACCACCATTAGAACCCAAGAAAGCTTTGTTAATTTGGTCATTAGAATCCCTTACCTTGGACTCTTGAGTTCAAAATCTATGTTGACACCACCATAGGCAATTTGAAACCTTAAAACACCTTTTTTCGTTTTGTCTCTTAGCCAAGTATGTATGGCCTTGAGCAGACTCCCTGTGTAGCCAATACCCTCTCAAATTCCATTTATTGGAAGGATTCCCAATTAGGAGAATGTCATCATTGGGCCTTAGAGTTTCAATATGCTTAGAGACTTGTTTGTGTTGAAATTATTTTATTTTTGTGAAATAAACATAGTGAAGTTCTCGTAATAAGAAATAACCTCCCCAATATTTCGCATGGTATGACAAAACTTTTGATTTGTACTAATTTTTCCTTGCATATTATAGTACATGTATATGGAGATGACCCATCTTAAGCAATATGGATGTATATGGAGATGACCCATCTTAAGAAATATGGATGTATATGGGATTCTTTCATTCATAAGCATATTTAGCTTTGTGATTTTTGTGATGCATTATACGTATATAATGTTTTGTATATGTTTCATATAATTTATATATATAAATCTCCCTATCGAATGCATTATATCACGATTCCATAATATTTTACAACATTTTATAATGTTTTACAATGTTGTACAAGATGGTATAAATCATGGTCTGCATGGTGTGTCAACTTCAACCTTAAATGATGCAATGTATTTATACAAGCATCAAGGGTTTTGGATTGAAGTGTCAGGAAAATTTAAAGAGGATATCAATTGTTCACTCACGACATTTTGACTAGAAGCATAAACTATTTTTTTATTGATTCAACTTGAGGAAATTCTGAAGATTATAGACTACAAAAATAATGCTACTACCCAATCACAATTTTTCAACATTATAGACATTTTGTATGGCTCTCAATAAATACAGAACCAGAAAAATAATCCTGCACAAAATAAAATTATACTGCAACCATTTCATTTATATATTTCAACATACCTGGAAGCCAGCAATGCTCTCTTTGAGGTGAACATATTTTCCTAGAGCACCCATGAAAAATTCATCCACGTGAAAGGGTTGACTCAAGAATCATTGAATCTTTCTGGTCTGGGAGACACTCAGCTTATGATCTTTACTTAGTTCATCCATACTTAAAATTCCAATAATATCCTAAAGGCTCTTGTAGTTCTGAATGACCTTCTACACACCTTGATAAGTATTATAGTGGTATTCTCCTAGGATGTCGAGATAAAGCATGCACGATGTAGAATCCAGTAGGTCAACGACTGGGAATATAGTATGCACTCCTACATTGTACTCGTATTGGTTGTATCCTTCAGCCCCATTGACCTATTTATGGCCATTCATTGGACATTAATAAAATTATCTTATCTTATCTACTAACTGCAGCTACAATCATTTGGTTCTCATTTCTGAAAATGAGGGATTAATCAACCACCATCTCCAGTACAACCTTTCTTTAATAACATAATGGACAATAAAAGAGCAAATGCAATAGGCTCTAGGCTGCAGATCCCATCCCAGATTGAGATTGGTGTAAACTAATAGTAGTCTTCCAGTCAGGACTGGAATTTGAAGCAAAGAAACCAGAGTTGTCAATGGTAGCCAAGAATAAATTCAAATCCAAAATGTGAAAAAATTCTTACAATACACCAGTCTAGAGCTAAGTGGCCTTAAAGGAGCAACCTATAAGGTGCAAATGAACTCCCAATAAATTCCATCCTTAATGGCCACATTAATCTCATTTCTATTTAAAGGAGATCAGTGTGGTGTATACAATGCAAAATTACAAGGATATAACTTATAAGTAATCTACAAAGACACTCATTTTACAAAGAACTAAAACTAATTATGCTCAACATACCCACGAGATAATTTATCAATTCAATAAACTATCAAACACCTAAGTTTCCGAACATTTTTCTCCCATGAAATTGTTAATATGTGAATAAGATATAAATTGTATCTAGAGAAAAGAAGCAGCAACACCAAAGTTTGTGTGAACAAAATAGGAAATTGATTGTTCAAATCATTATGAATTCAAGCAATATTTTATCAGCCTCCTCCACGTATGCCAACTTTTTTCTTGAACCAAACGCCCATACTTTAAAACCATATAGCATTGTATGTATCGCCACAGCAGCCAAGGATTTGATCTCAGATGGGATGCCCAAAACGTGTAGTTCGAAACACTACCTATTTAAAACTTCACGGGGGGAACTTTGGTATTAACATAATTCAAAATTAGGTCACATGCTAAAAATTTAGCCTAAATTGAACTCTCAAGAAAATTGAAAGGTAGGATATGAAACCTCACCCTTATATGTTACATGAATTCTGAATAACAAATCTTCAGAATTCTCAATAGCACATCTTATATTGTTACAACCAAGATTATGGCTTTTTTTGCTATATTATATATTGCACTTATTTGTACCCACTACCCAGCAGATATTTCAACATCACATAGGTGGATTCACTCTACATGTTACATTTTATTAAATGAAACTTGTTGCATTTAACATAGCAACAAATGTAGTAATAGTAAAGGCTAGCTACATTAGATTTTGAACATTGAAACTATAATGATTGGGGAAATAATAATTACACAGACAAATAAATTACCTAGGATGGGTAAAGGTGGGGATAATAGCCTTCAAATGCTACTGAGGAACAAGAAAAAATTAGATGTAAATAGAAAAATATCTATATCAAATATATGTGTTGGGATCTAATCATATATTTCCATATTTGTGTCCTACATTATATGTTACTTCTTGATCACAAATACAGATAAACTTTATTCCCAATTTGAAATGAGATGAAAGTGGTAAAATGTGGTCACATTTATCTAGAAAATATACATGTCCCTTAGGTTTCTCCTCTAGGCCACTTAGATATAAATTATCCTTCTATGCAAATCACTTCCTCAACATCTGATTATTACCCTAAAAAAAATTTCTAGCAACAATCACCATATACATTTTCAACTTAAGCCAATATGAATCTCTTGATATCAAAACTGAATAAAAAGGTAAAGCATCTTATTTTTCAAGATCAACATCTTCATCACTCTTCTATTTAGAAAAATAGATGAAAAATCACTTCATCCTTTGTCAACTTGTATTCCATCATATTTGAGACATTCCATTGCTAATATATAAGATTCACAGGAGGATTCCTTTGACCTATGAAGATGTGGAACACCATTTAAACATTTCTTACCTGTGACCATCAAACCAGCTTAATAGCCATGATGACTCAACCACTTATCAACATTTCCATACCAGTCACTTTTCTAAGAAATCAAACCTCGTGGGAGATATAACACTACCCACTTCACTTACCAGGTTGTCCTCTGGTTGCAAATTACTTATTTATAAGAGAAAAGAAACCACATTCCATTGTCTTAACTCATGAGAATAGAGAACTAGACAAGATAAGCCTAAGGAAAAGTCACATAATTCATATTTCTTCAAACAATCTACTTCTCTTATTGAAGAATAGTGACGCTTGGACCCTATAGAGACCCACAGATCTAATGTAGAAGATCCCTACAACAACCATCAAGAAGAAATGAGATAAATGTTAGAGATTTTAATTAAAATAACATCATTGGGTTATTCACCTCTTTAGGGAGGAGATTGGAAAACTTCCATGGCATAAATATGCACAAAAATACAAAACTAGTTCAACTCAACAAATGAATTGAGGGATATGAGGTAGGATAATTAGTTTCTTCATGTCTTGTAAATTAGAAACAATTAGCATCCTATAGATTATCATAAAAATATAATAGCTCGTACTATATGCCAAGCTCTGAAATGAACATAAAAAATTGTGTAGGCATAGGGATACATAATAAAGTAAAAAAGAAGTTAAACAAGAAAAACACAAGATAAAAAAACTATAGACGAAAACCAAAACAACCTTTCCTAGATAACACAATGGTGGCATCAAGATGGTCAAATGTTGTTGCAGGTGTTGGATCTTGCAAATCATCAGCCGGCACATATATAACTTTAACGGAATTAATGGAACCCTTCTTGGTTGTTGTAATACATTCTTTCAAGCCTCCAAGAGCAATAGCCAAAGTTGACTGGTATCTGACAGCTGAAGGAATACGTCCTAGCAAAGAAAACACTTCAGAGTTTTCTTGTCAAACAAAATAACACAAACAATTTCCTTTTATGCTAATGTCAGGGTTGATGTCAAATTCATTTTCTTGAAGGACATAGGTAATCCATTGTAAACTTGTCAACTTGTGATGGTGATATTAAAAAAAAAAAAGTTCTTGAATGACATAACAAGCCTGCAAAGTTTTTGATAGTTATTTAAAAATGAAAATTCTCCAAATGCCTAAAAACAGAAAAAATATTATATTGGACAGAATGCCAAACATACTTCTGTAAAAATAAATGTTGTCGATGAAGAGAAACACATCCTGGCGTTCAGCATCTCAAAAATTCTATGCAACAGTCAATCCTGTAAGACCAACACATGCATGAGCACCAGGTAACTCATTCATTTCACCACATACAGAGCCCACTTTCTTTCACCCTGTATGACAAGAAAATCATTAGTAGTGAATCCTCTGACTATGCATGCAAAGAACAACTAATAATAGACAGTAACATCCAACCTGTTTTTCCTCAAGCTTGATAACACCACTCTCAATCATTCCCTTATATAAATCATTGCCTTCTCTAGTACGCTCTCCAACACCAGCAAATATAAAGAAACTATCTACTCAAAATTATCGTATTAGTTACTACATTGTCTATCATGTAAATACTTCAGTGAAACTAGTCATTTGGAAGGCCATGATGCCATTGAATTCATCAAATTAAGGATCATAATTCTTATAATCCAACTAAATGAAATTAAAATCACGTACAAAATCAAAACACTTCATTGACAACATCAACTCAAACAGTGATGCTAAATTAACACAATTAGTTTTCATGGAAGGTTAAATATGAAACCTAAAAATTTCGCAGCTTTTAAATTTGCAATGGAACAATGATGGGGGCAGTGGTTCATCAATTTGTAGCTAATCTAACTCTAAATCTATACCACTTCACCTCAATTGTCTACATTACATGTGGACTACAAAACTGGCCATATTTACCACTGCAGCCAATAATAAGTAGCTCTTCCATAAATTCCACAAGGAACCAACAACCACGCTATTATTATTTATTTCATTTTCTTTGACTTCGTTGATCGAGATTAACCATTTGAAATATTTTTCATGAATGTAGTTCCCTACAAAAGGAAAAGGAGATGCATATTTTCACACAGTTTGAATATCAGTACCAGAACAATTGGGATGAGTTGTCTAATGATTACATAGATCTTTTCTCTCACATGTGAAAATTCTACTACAGTGTATTGGTTTATTTCCTTCTACTTGATTTAATTTATACAAGTTATTTTCAGAAATTAGATTCAGAAAATACCGAAAATAAACACAACTACAGCCTACACATATAGATCATTTACTGAATAATTCACTCATGCAACAAAGTGACACATGGAATTTTGGACATAAGTCCCTGAAAAAACCCAAAGCGGGAAATCTGGTTCAGCAAATATGAGGGTTTTATTATTAAATAGTTCTGAGTATAGCAAATCTGGGTTCCAACCTTGGAAAACCCGACAGAGAATAACAGATATAAAATCTGCAACTAACCTAAAGATCTAGTGCCAAATATCTGACTGATCCACACCCTCAAATAGGATTTACAGGACTCAGCCCGCTACCTGAACCTAGAAACCCTCTGGAGGGACTGCGTCAACCTCAGCGTGGCTCTAGGAGGGCCTGCATCACCCTAGGAGGGTCTACGTTGCCCCTGCGCAGACTCTGCTTGGCCAATGTCAACCCAGCATGGCCCTAGTTGCCTCTGCATTGTCCCTACTGCTCTGCGTGGCTCTGAAGCCTCTTTGCATTGTCCTTGTGACTGCTCCTCTTACCTCTTGCTATCTCTTGGCCTTGGAATCAGAAAATTTCCTTGGCCAATACTACCGCTCACTGCAGGAAATCTCTCTGGAAATTCTTAGCAAACCCACCCTAGAATTCCAAATCTATTCCTCAGTTCTACAGAAATTGTGTGTCTTCAACTGACCCTCAAGCCTTTCTCTTATACTTTTTCGTTGAACCCTTCAACGGCCAAGATTAAATCATCCATCAACAGCTAAGATTAAAAAGCTGCTTGATCCATGTGACTTAAGACAATTTCAGCACATGTGTTAATTAATTTACTTTAATTATTTTATTTTCCTAAGTTAGACTTAGGAAATCCATTAAAAATAATTAATTATTTGAATAACTTGAACACAACTTGAAATTTCTCAAATCCATTTCTGGGTCTTGTAGATCAAGTGTACTCTAGTCCCTCCACAAAATTTGGGAGCTAGAGCACAACTGATGCTACCCCAAATACACAAAATCTCAACACTCCCTCTTAGCATCAGGAATGTGCTCTAGATATACATCACACCATGTATCACAAGATCTTGAGTACTGGATCTGTGTCGTTGATGCTTGGCCTATTTCCCTCCATCTACTACATTGTTGCTCTCTGTACTGTTTCCCATGACATTGCCACATCTGTAATGCAGCTCCCTCTCAAATTGCTGCATCATGTTGCCCATAGCACTGCCACTGCTAATTGTTGCACTACAACTCAATTGTTGAGAAGTAAGCCACTGAAAGACTTTTCCCAACTGTTTGATAGACAAGTCAAGTTTCCTTCCATCACTGAAGCTCCCATGATGTTGAATCACGCTGTCCCCCTGGAGACATTGTCATGTTGCAACACTGCACTGCGTGAGCCCAGCTTCTCTGCGTTGTTGAAGTCCCATCAGCCTCTCTGAATTGTTGCCTCCACGCTATTGTTTTCTATGCATCACACTGCTCACTCTTCAGCTTCTTCAGCTCCCTCTTCCTCTTTAATGTGGTCATCTGCAACCATCTTCCGACTCATCCCGCTATCGTCTTAAGGCTCCCGTAGCTCGTATGTGATCCAAGAGTAGGGTTGACTCAAGGATCCCACCATCCGTCTATGGATACTCTATATATCCATGTCACCTCGCCTCTTCTCTTGAGGTGCGTGAACACTCACAGTTGCATCATCATCAGAGCCATCTTCATTCGCTGTTGCAGCCTTGGAATCAGAAGCTCCTTTCTCCTTCTTCTTAGGAAAACTGTTGGCGAAATGACCAAGATCACCACAATTAAAGCACCAGAACTTGGAGAGGCCCTTCTTCTTCTTCCCTTGCTTCTTTTCCCTTAATGCAAGGGTTGCATCCTCCTCTTATTTTTTCACTCTGGCTGATCCGCTTCCTCCATTGATAGACTGTTTCTTGGTGATCCTCCTGATCTCCTCTTGGCGGATAATAGCCCACATATCTGCCCATGATGGTAACGTCGCCCTTCCCAGAGTGCTATGGACACACGTTTCCCATTCTTCAGAGACAGCATTCAGGGTTGTCCTCACTAGGAGCCCTTCATCCAGATTAGCACCCATGCCAATCAGCTGGTCACGGATAGCTTGAAGTCTGAAGAGGAATGGATCTATCTCTTCACCCTTCATCATTTGGAACATACGCATCTAATTCTCAAGAAGCATTCTTCTTTACATCGAGCCTCCTTGGTACATCACCTCCAAGGCTGACCACATGTCATGTGATGTATTCTTACCAGTAATATGAGGAATCACGTGGTACTTGACTCCATCTATGATCAAACGCTTCATCCGCGCTTGATTTTCTTCATACTTATCGAGTGGATTTTCATCGGTTGGAACAACAAGTGTTTTCTTTGCATGATCTTTGAGACCATACTCATCCAGAACTAAGAGAATTTTGGCCTTCCAGATAACAAAGTTGGACATGTCGTCCAATATGTCTTTATCCCTCAGTCCATATCGAGCCATCTTTGCTTAGATCTGAAGAAAACAATACTTCTCCCTCTGTATCTGGGTTTTTTGGTGACTAGAAAGCCCTCTAGTAGCTACTTCTTGCTCAAAATAACTTCCCTTCTGGAAATATTCCACCAAATTTCAAATGGAAAATATTCTTCAATCCTCTTGATTGAATCTCAAATTTGTTTGGCTCAGATCTGCTAAATAACTGTCTTCCTCCCTCCTTTGTTGCCTTAGCTAGGCACAATTTTTCACCTGCAGAATCTCTACCCCACCAGCAATACTGAAGATTTGAAGCACTGCTTCCAAAACTTGGTTGAATTCTTCTACAAGAAGAGAAATGACTGGACAACATCCTCCTGGCAGTCCCAGCACTACTCAGAAGTGGACTGCATAACCCCAAACTGGGTGACGCAGTCCCAGAGCTGCTCAGAAGTGGACTGCGTAACCCCAGACTGGGTGGCGCAATCCTTACTCTGTCCTGGGAAGGATCTGCGTAAGTCCAGAGGCCTTCTGCAGGTTCAACGTTGTCTCCTAGATCTGCTTTCCCTTGCTGTCAAGATGCCCTTTCCAGATCTGCTGCTTGTTTTTCCACCCTGCAGAAAAAATAATTCTTCACTGATTGTTGGAGATTCAGCTTGATTTGTTATCGCTCTGATACCATGTGAAAATTCTACTGAAAATTCTACTACAGTGTATTGGTTTATTTCCTTCTACTTGATTTAATTTATACAAGTTATTTTCAGAAATTAGATTCAGAAAATACTGAAAATAAACACAACTACATCCTACACATGCAGATCATTTACTGAATAATTCACTCATGCAACAAAGTGACACATAGATTTTTGGACATAAGCCCCCGGAAAAACCCAAAGCGGGAAAACTGATTCAGCAGATATGAGGGTTTTATTATTAAGTAGTTCCGAGTACAGAAAATCTAGGTTTCCAACCCTAGAAAACATAACAGAGAATAACAGATATAAAATCTGCAGCTAACCTGAATATCTAGTGCCAAATATCTGACTAATCCACACCCTCAAACGTGATTTACAAGACTCAGCACACTACCTAACCCTAGAAACTCTCTGCGCTGCTTCTGAGCCCCAACGTTGCCCTGGAGGGATAGCGTCAACCTCAGCGTGGCTATAGGAGGGTCTGTGTCACCCTAGGAGGGTCTATGCTACCCCTGCGCTGCCTATGCTTGGCCAGCGTCAACCCAGCGTGGCCCTAGTTGCCTCTGCGTTGTCCCTGCTGCTATGCATGGCTCTAAAGCCTCTCTGTGTTGTCCTTGTTACTGCTCCTCTTGCCTCATGTTGTCTCTTGTCCCTGGAATCAGAGCATTCCCTTGGCCAATACTACCCCTCATTGCAGGAAATCTCTCCGAAAATTATTAGCAAACCCGCCCTAGAATTCCAGATCTATTCCTCAGTTCTACAGAAATTGTGTGTCTTCAACTGACCCTCAAGCCTTTCTCTTATACTTTTTCGTTGAAGCCTTCAATGGCCAAGATTAAATCACCCATCAATGGCTGAGATTAAAAGACTGCTTGATCCATGTGACTTAAGACAATTTCGGCACGTGTTAATTAATTTACTTTAATTATTTTATTTTCCTACGTTAAACTTAGGAAACCCATTAAAAATAATTAATTATTTGAATAACTTGAACACAACTTGAAATTTCTCAAATCCATTTTTGGGTCTTGTAGATCAAGCGTACTCTAGTCCCTCCACAAAATTTGGGAGCTAGAGCACAACTGATGCTACCCCAAATACACAAAATATCAACACCACATTCAGAGACAAATACATACTTACAACCATTCATTTGTTATATTTGAATTTCCAGTTCCAACTTCTACTTTTGTTGTCCTCTTCGTTTTCTACACAAGTAAATTCATAATTCATCAGCCTATGTCTCCTAAAATGTATAAGAATAAAATCATCATGGAATAGAAAATATCAACTTTTTTTATATTTGAAAATTTCATGGAACAAAAAGTTCTCAAGTTTTTCCCTAATATTTCCAAGTTTGAGTTAACTCTTTTTATTCAATTTTTTTGTCATTCTGAGTTCAAGTTATGTGACTTTGAAGCTGGCCCTGCAGTCGAAAGAGAGAAATGAAATGAAAATGACAAATTACCGATTGAGAGATAGTTAGTGTTTTAATCGTTAATAAGATTGTCGCAAAGGCATAATTGTATTCATCACTATATTGTTAAAAGTCACAAGAAGCCTATGCAATTTTCAGAACTACTGGGGAAAAAATTCTATCCAATTGCAGTGATAAATTTATTTATCATTAACTAGACATATAAACCATTGGCCAAAATTTTACATTCATCAATGATGAACTCACGAGTTTTAAATGGCTAGATAGCTTGAGTGAAGTCTGAAAACTGTTTGTTCTACCTTATCTTATCTCTATTTCTGTTTTTCGAATGACTAGGAAGCCCATCTAAAATGAGTATTACGTTGACAACAAGTATAGCATAAAAAACCATATCCGTCAGAACTTATGTTATTAGGGAATGGGGATTACATTAACAATAAGGATGGAGAGGCCAATTCAAATGGATATTCCTTCATATTACAAAAGAAATCAATGCCTGTATTCAATAGTAAGAGAAGGTAAACTCAAAAGCTTTGTCTCCTCTACTGCCAAACTCATATTCCTTGAAAACTTAAACATAACTCAGAAACTAAGGTTAACCTTCGGGAAATCCATACAATAATCTAGTGCCATAAAATATGCCAGAAAACGTTATATGATAACCTCGTACCATAAATATAGCCAAAAAACCATATAATAACCTAGTTCCATCAAATTATCCATCTATGTAAATGGGGGATGTCAAAAACACAAACTCCAAGGAAAAATTGCTTACATTGGTTGATTGACATGTATTAAACAAGGACCAGAGGCAGCCGGAAGTCCCTGCCGGTATATAATTTTGTTATAAATGTTAATTTATTTCCATTTAAATATAAAATATCAAATGTGTATACATGTGTATACATCTTTCTTCTACAGTTAAAATATAAAATGTGATGTTTATACTAACATTACCCACCGAACGAAAGGCGAGAGGGAAAAATAATATATGAAGCACAAAGTTTGAAAAGGAAACAGAAAATTATAAAGAACGAAGCAGGGAAAGCTAAGGCAATGCTTTAATGTAAGAAATATTTCAACTTAATTTGTATTTTTCGTATTTATATTTTAATATAGGAATAGTTAAAAAAGACATTCGAACAAGTTATTTAGTTTATTATATTATTTTAATATATACAAGATTATAGGCTCAATATATATAACAAAATTGAAAATTTCCAAACTTCAAGTAAGCAGTTACATGATTCTTTTAAATAAGAATCATATTTCATGAACTTTGTAGACACTTTGTGCATTAAATTACCTTCATTAAATTTGAAAATGTACTGCATATTAAAATATTATAAAGCCAAATTATGCCCTTGAATGTTTCAATGTGAAAACCACCGCATTACACATGTATGCTCACAAAAGAAAATAAAACCCACCCACATGCATGAATTACACTTGCATCGAGAGGGGTATCGTTTCATTGTCATTTTAACATTTATGTTTTGTTTATGTTTTTTTGTTATGGACATGTAACATCACTTTGTAAATTTTATCCATTCATAAAGTTTATAATAATAAAATTGTGTTTGACTTGTTTAAAAACACATTCTATCAACATGAAAAGGTACAAATATTCAAAAGTATATATATAAACGTCATCCACTAGACCAATAAAACTCTAACTATTCATCCATCAACTTAGAAGATGAAAAATATTGAATGGAATAAAAACATAAATAGCGTGCATTGTTTTCTAAATATTGTATGTATTTGGCTATATGGCATCCACCTCGTAAAGACCCTGCATTAGAATATTATGGACTCGTATCCCTGTATGTGACGCATCGCCAAATTTCGAAAAGTGAACAGAACCCACAAACATGCATGAATTACACTTGCATGCCTATGAAATCCAAGGAAAGCGATAAGTGAAATATGTCATTTCATATTCGGTCGGCCAACTTCAAGTGTGCAATCCATGTTGAAGGAACATTTAGCTAAGATTTACATAGTAATATTTTCTAGTTTTTCAAAACTTCATACATGAAGGTGTGCCAGAACTCGCGATGTGATGCAGGGGCATTAGATTCTAGCCAAGCAATGTGAAAGCTTGTTCACATGATGTGGCTAGCTCAGTTAAAATTCATTCACTGATGGGTGAAAGTCAATGTTTAATGAGAGGATTGAATTCCTCAAACAAATTCATATTATTATTTTCTATAATAAATTAGGAGAATATTTAGAGATAAGTAGTCTTAATAAATGCTAAATTGTTGAGCATATCTAGTAGCAGTTGATATATTCTAAGAGGATATTGAGCAAGTAAGATTTTCTCTCAATTTAGGAAATTTGATCCTAATTGAGAAGATTTCTATTGTGTAATAAAATATAAATTGTAATCTCTGTAATGGAGAAATTGGGAGTGGCTGAGAGGAATTATTTGTGAGGATTTGATTTAATAAAGATTGCAGAGTTTCTGAATTATTGTTTATTTTGGCAATCCCCGGAGGATTCCACCTTCGTGAATTTATTGGATTTTTATATGCTGTGGAAAGATCAATTATAGTGGTTCTGCATAGGAAGTCAAAAAGGGCTGAAGGGTTTTATTTTGTTAATTCAAACAGATTCTCTGTTCATTTAAATATTTTGTACTCTGTTCACAAGGCCATGGTTTTAATCATAATTCTTTGTGGAAATCGATTGAAATTATGTTTGATTGCTGGGTTATAAAGGAAGAATTGTGATGAACACATTTTATAAGTATTTGATTAAATTGCTGTGTATTTTATGAAGAGGAGCTCCATAAATTCAATACGTTTTCAACCTTTTAGATAGACAAAGCAAATGGGTTTGATATCATATGATTGACTGGGTTCGATTCATATGAATCGATATAAATTCTGGCAAATAACACCAATAACAACATTGAACCATAGAACTGTTAGCATTGAAAGATAATTGCTATCAACGTTGATCCAAGTGCATAAAGCATCATTCGTTTAGAAGGATGTCAGTTAAAATCCAACGTTGTTGGTTGAATTATACAGTGAAGTAATTCTGGCTTCAAATAAATTGAAATCAATCCAAAGCTTGACTCAGAAGAGAGGTGTGATTTGGAAGGGTGATGGGATTCTAATAGAGTCGAATTAAATTTCTGTTGAAACCAGCGTTCAAAGCAATTAGAAACTGGAAGTTTAGAAAAGCGGTTTTGAATGATAAACCACCAGTATCGCGTGCCTCTGGAGTTGAGGAATGGTTTTGTGAAAACGCACGCGATCCAATTAAATGTCAACACGTCATCAACCCAAAACTACCTATTTCGCGTAGCGTTGGGATGTTAACTCCTTGTGATAAATTCAACGCGATTTGTATGAGATCCGTTCGATCTGGAAGGTAGAAAATTCAAGGGTAATCGCCAGTCAAGTTGCATGGACGTTATTTGAGGTACGGCAGCGTCGATTTCAATAGTAATCGTTCAAAGTTGAAAGATGTTTGTTAAATATTGAATATGTGTGGGTCCATATAAATCAACAAGGAGCAAGTTCAAAGGTTTGATTTTGTTAAAAAGTGGTAAATAAATATTTCAAAAGAGTTGGAATATTATTATATGGTGAAGGTTTAACCTTTGATTCATTTGCCAAAGCGTTGAGCTTTTAGAAGATTTTGAATTTGGTTTTAATGGAAAGAGCTAATATTGCATAATGACTTTTTTTTAAAGTTATTTTAATTTCATTAATCAAATTTTAAAAATTTGATGAATGAAAATGAGTATGAAGAATTGAATCCGACTCCTCCGGAGTTAGAAACCATTGTGAGTAAATTTGAAAGGCTCTCCTTAACACCGGCACCATCACCGCCATCATTAGTGGTATCAGAGCCGACTTCAACGCATTTACCAGAGATTGGGCAGACTTCCCAGAGTCAGAAGAAGAAACCCAGCATCGCTGTCCGAATTGGTAGAGGTGCTGCTGGTAGGAGAAGAGGTAGGCCAGTTGCTAATGCAGAGGTACTGGAGACCATGCAACAAATCCAAGCCAGATTGGAAGCAATTGAAATAGGGCAACCAAGGGATCCTGAAGATGTCAGTGAACCTGAAGCTGAAGAAGAAGAAGGAGGAAATGTTGAGCTTACTCCTGAGATGAGATTCTTTAAGACAGTTTTAGGATCTACATCCAAGACTAGACTTGAAGTATCAGCTTTCGCAGGAGGATTGAATCCAGAAGAGTTGATAGACTAGATCAATGAGATGAATAAATGCTTTAACTATGAAGATATGGCTGAAGACAAAAGAGTTAAATTTGCAGTCACAAAATTAAAGGGACATGCAGCACTTTGGTGGGATGGAGTGCAAGTAGAGAGAAGGAGAGTTGGTAAACAACCAATCAAAAGTTGGAGCAGAATGGTGGCCAAACTGAAAGGTAAATTCTTGCCTAGTGATTATGAGCTTACATTGTTTAGGCAAACGCAGAATCTTAGACAAAGACTAATGACTGTGAAAGAGTACACAAAAGAATTCTACAAAGTGAGCATAAGAGCTGGACAGATCTAGGATACAGTAGAGAAGATTGCCAGGTATGTGAATGGTCTTAGATTAGAGATCTAAGATGAAATCAGTATTTTGTCTCCTAAGACAGTTGAAGAGGCTTATCAAATGGCCTTGAAAGCTGAAGAGAAACCGATAAGAAAGCAGTCTGCCAAAGGAAGAGGTACTTTCCGAGGAAAGGGAAGTCAAGGTGGTAGAGGAAGATCTACAACACAAAAGGATGGAGCTAGCAGCATCTCACCTCAGCATGCACACACAGATGGTGATACAAGTGGCAAAAGAAATTCCCATAGAGGAAGAGGAGGCAAAAGTAGAGGAAGAGAAGTAAGATGTTACCGATGTAACAAATTGGGACATAGAGCCTTTGAGTGCCCAGAGAAAGAGAATGTGGGTACCAGTCAAAAAAATGCAATTGTTGCTCAGACTGAAGAAGCAGCAAAGTTGCCTGAAGCAGAAAGAGAAATTGTGCCAGAGAAGGGAGAATATTTGGTTGTTAACAAAGTTTTGCTGAAGAAAGCAAAGGAAGTTGCTGAACCAGCACAGAGGAAAACTTTGTTTAGGAGTGTATGCAAAGTTCAAGGGAAATGCTGTCAATTATTCATTGATAGTGGCAGCACAGACAATCTGGTTTCTACAGAGGTGATAGAAAAGTTGAAGTTGAAAACAAGGGAACATCCAACACCCTACAAGGTGTCATGGCTTCAAAAGGGTCATCAACTGATTGTAAAAGAACAGTGTGAGATAGAGTTGCAGATGGGCAGCTACAAAGATAAGGTAATGTGTGATATGATGCCTATGGATGTATGTCATATACTGCTGGGTAGACCTTGGCAGTATGACAGAAGATCAGTACATGATGGTAAGCGAAACACTTACAAATTATTCAAGGATGGTGTGTATCAAACATTGTTTCCAATGGAAGAAGGAGAAGCATCAAGAAAAAAGTCTGATCCAAAGGCTTTATTGGTGAGTGGGAAAGAATACTTGCAGCAGATTGAAGAAGAAGAGGTAAATTTTGTTTTAGTTTGCAAACCTAAAGTAGTACTGACTTCTACAAAAATTTCTGATTTGCCAATTGAAATTCAAGAAATGTTGGACAATTATTGTGATATAATTGTGGATGATTTTCCTAATGAGTTACCACCTGTAAGAAAAATCAGCCATCAAATAGATTTGATTCCAGGATCAAATCTGCCAAACAAAGCAGCTTATAGAATGACTCTAGCAGAAAATGAAGAAATTAGAAAGCAAGTGCAGGAATTGGTTGACAAAGGTTTGGTTCGAGAAATTTTGAGTCCTTGTGCAGTACCTACAGTGCTGAGCCCGAAGAAAGATGGAGGCTGGAGAATGTGCACTGATTCAAGAGCAATCAACAAGATAACAATCAGGTATAGATTCCCTTTGCCTAGAATTGAAGATTTAAAGGATTGTTTGAGTGGAGCAAGATATTTTTCAAAACTTGATTTGAAAAGTGGGTATCATCAGATTAGGATAAGGGAAGGTGATGAATGGAAAACAACCTTTAAGACAAATGAGGGATTGTATGAATGGATGGTAATGCCTCTTGGCTTATCAAATGTGCCTAGTACTTTTATGAGGCTCATGAATAAAGTGTTAAGAGAATTTATTCGTAAATTTGCAATAGTATATCTGGATGACATACTAATTTATAGCAAAACAAAAGAAGAACATTTAAGGCATCTTAACTATGTCTTGAAGAAATTACATCAAGAGAAGTTGTTGATAAATCTGAAGAAGTGTTCATTCATGAAGGAAGAGATGGTGTATCTAGGTTTTGTTGTTTCTGCTGAGGGATTAAAGATGGATCTAGAAAAGGTCAGAGCAATTGTGGAGTGGCCTTCACCAAAAAGTGTCTTTGAGGTAAGAAGTTTCCATGGACTTGCTAGTTTTTACAGAAAATTCATAAGGAATTTTAGCAAGATTAATGCACCTATCATTGAAACTACAAAAAAATACAAACAACCATTCAAGTGGACCGTTGAAGCTGAAAAGAATTTTCAGTTTTTAAAACAGAAAATAACAGACAAACATGTATTAGTGTTGCCTGATTTTACTAAAACCTTTCAAGTAAAGTGTGATGCCAGTGGAGAAGCTATTAGAGCTGTCTTAAGTCAAGAATATAGGCTTGTAGCATATTTTAGTGAGAAGCTGAATGACACAAGGAGACAATACTCTTCTTATGACAAAGAGTTTTATGCAATAGTATAATCATTGAAGAAGTGGAGACATTATTCAATGTCTAAAGAATTTGTACTATACTCAGATAATCATGCTTTACAATACATTATGAAGTAGCCTAAGTTAAATCAAAAACATGCTAAATGGGTTGAATATCTTCAAAGTTTCAACTTTGTTTTAAAACACATAAGTGGCCAGGAAAACAAGGTAGTTGATGCCTTGAGTAGGAAGAACATTCTTGTCCAGGAAAGTCAGATTGAAGTGGTAGGTTTTGATTTTCTTAAAGAATTATATAAAGCATATTTGGATTTCAAGGAGGCATTTGAAGCATGTTTGAATCCTGTTTTGATAGATAGAAGTCAGTGGTTGGATTATTTCTTGCAAGAGGGTTTGTTGTTCAGGAGGAATCAATTGTGTATATCAAATTGTTCCATGAGAGAAAATCTCATCAGAGAGAAGCATAGTGGTGGACTTGCTGGACATTTTGATACTGCTAAAACTTGTGAGCAGCTGAGTCATTTTTATTATTGGCCAAAAATGAGATATGAAGTGGGAAAGTATGTGAAGAATTGTAAAATTTGTCAGTATGCTAAGGGAAGAAGCCAGAATGCAGGTTTGTATATTCCATTGCCTATTCCAGACAGACCTTGGGATATGGTAAGTATGGATTTTGTTTTAGGATTGCCTAAGACACAGAGAGGGAATGATACAATTTTTGTTGTTGTTGACAGATTTTCAAAGATGGCACATTTTATTCCATGTAATAAAACCAGTGATGCTACTCATGTTGCTAATTTGTTTTTCAAAGAAATTGTTAGATTACATGGGTTGCCTAAAAGCATTGTTTCTGATAGAGATACCAGGTTTGTTGGTCATTTTTGGAGGACATTGTGAAAGAAGCTCGTTACTAATCTTATTTTCAACTCAGCATATCATCCTCAGACTGATGGGCAGACTGAGGTAGTAAACAAAAGTTTGGGTAATCTTTTGAGAAGTCTTGCAGGAGAACATCCTAAGCAGTGGGATCATATCTTACCACAGGAAGAATATGCATACAATGATTCAGCAAACAGAAGTACAGGACATAGTCCATTCCATATTGTCTATGGGATGCACCCAAGAGGAGTTTCTGAATTGAGAAATTTGGGAAAGGCAGAAATGAGAAGTGTTGAAGGTGAAGAATTTTATTCAGAGATTCAAGAAATTCATGAGCAGGTGAAGTAGCAGTTACAAGATAGCAGTATCAAATACAAAAGAAAATCATATTTGACCAGAAGAGAAGTTCAATTTGAAGTTGGTGATTTAGTTTTGGCTCACTTGAGGAAAGAAAGATTTCCAAAAAGAGAGTATAACAAACTGAAGTTTAAAAAGATAGGACCATGTAGACTCCTAAGAAAATTTTCTGCTAATGCCTATGAAATTGAATTGCCATCTGATATTGGAATATCTCCAATATTTAATGTTGCAGATTTGTACAGGTATGAAGATGGTGGCACAGATGAAAGACCAGAAGACAAAGAGCAGATTGATTGGGTAAAACAGTTACCTACAACACAGCCATTACAGCCAGAGATGATCTTGGACAAAAAGGTGTTTAAGAGAACCAGAGGACAAGAGTATTTCCAGTACTTGATTAAATGGAAAAATTAGCCAATTGAAGATGCTACATGGATGACAGAAGCTATGTTGCAGAAACTGGGCAGTTATGTGAAGGATATCATGGACAGGAGTCCATGAAGAATTTTTTCCTCGGGATTCTAATGCAGGAGCATTAGATTCTAGCCAACAATGTGAAAGCTTGTTCACATGTTGTGGCTAGCTCAGTTAAAATTCATTCACTGATGGGTGAAAGTCAATGTTTAATGAGAGGATTGAATTCCTCAAACAAATTCATATTATTATTTTCTGTAATAAATTAGGAGAATATTTAGAGATAAGTAGTTTTAATAAATGCTAAATTGTTGAGCATATCTAGTAGTAGTTGATAGATTCTAGGAGGATATTGAGCAAGTAAGATTTTCTCTCAATTTAGGAAATTCGATCCTAATTGAGAAGATTTTTGTTGTGTAATAAAATATAAATTGTAATCTCTGTAATGGAGAAATTGGTAGTGGCCGAGAGGAATTATTTGTGAGGATTTGATTTAATAAAGATTGCAGAGTTTCTGAATTATTGTTTATTCTAGCTATCCCCGAAGGATTCCACCTTCGTGAATTTATTGGATTTTTATATGTTGTGGAAAGATCAATTATAGTGGTTCTGCATAGGAAGTCAAAAAGGGCTGAAGGTTTTTATTTTGTTAATTCAAATAGAGTCTCTATTCATTTAAATATTTTGTACTATGTTCACAAGGCCATGGTTTTAATCGGAATTCTTTGTGGAAATCGATTAAAATTATGTATGATTGTTGGGTTATAAAGGAAGAATTGTGATGAACACATTTTATAAGTCTTTGATTAAATTGCTGCGTATTTTATGAAGAGGAGCTCCATAAATTCAATACGCTTTAAACCTTTTAGATAGACAAAGTAAATAGGTTCGATATCAGATGATTGATTGGGTTTGATTCATATGAATCGATATAAATTATGGAAAATAACACCAATAACAGCATTGAACCATAAAACTGTTAGCATTGAAAGATAATTGCTATCAACGTTGATCCAAGTGCATAAAGCATCATTCGTTTAGAAGGATGTCAGTTAAAATCCAACGCTTTTGGTTGAATTATACAGTGAAGTAATTCTGGCTTCAAATAAATTGAAATCGATCCAAAGCTTGACTCAGAAGAGAGGTGTGATTTGGAAGAGCGATGGGATTCTAATAAAATCGAATTAAATTTCTGTTGAAACCGGCGTTCAAAGAAATCAGAAACTGGAAGTTTAGAAAAGCGGTTTTGAATGATAAACCACCAGTATCGTGTGCCTCTGGAGCTGAGGAACGGTTTTGTGAAAACGCACACGATCCAATTAAATGTCAACACGTCATCAGCCCAAAACTGCCTATTTCGCGTAGCGTTGGGATGTTAACTCCTTGTGATAAATTCAACGTGATTTGTATGAGATCTGTTCGATCTGGAAGGTAGAAAATCCAAGGGTAATCGCCAGTCAAGTTGCATGGACGTTATTTGAGGTACGACAACATCGATTTCAATAGTAAACGTTCAAAGTTGAAAGATGTTTGTTAAATATTGAATATGTGTGGGTCCATATAAATCAACGTAGAGCAAGTTCAAAGGTTTGATTTTGTTAAAAAGTGGTTAATAAATATTTCAAAAGAGTTGGAATATTATTATATGGTGAAGGTTTAACCTTTGATTCATTTGCCAAAGCATTGAGCTTTTAAAATATTTTGAATTTGGTTTTAATGGAAAGAGCTAATATTGCATAATGACTTTTTTTTAAAGTTATTTTAACTTCATTAATCATATTTTAAAAATTTTATGAATGAAAATGAGTATGAAGAATTGAATCCGACTCCTCCGGAGTTAGAAACCATTGTGAGTAAATTTGAAAGGCTCTCCTTAACGCTGGCACCATCACTGCCATCATGATGGGATAAATCTCAATAGATGACTATGACCCCTACAACATTTTATATCCTTTGTCGGATGGTCTGTAAATACCCAGATTACGCTTGTGAGGGATAAGGAAAGAATGATCCCTGGTGCAGAAGGTGTGACTTTGGGTGACCTTCTGAAGAAAAAAGAGGATTAGGGAGTTAAATTTTTGGTCTTCATCTGCAAGGATAGAACAACCGTGGAATTTTTCCGAAACCAGGGACTCATGAATACCCTATGTAATGAAACATTCGAGGATTTCAAGGGCACCAATGTTTGTGTCCCATACATGCATCCCATTTGTTGAGTCCAATCCAGAGTGTGTAAATTGCAAGCGAGTTTACCCATCATCAAAAGGCCGTGAGCCTGGACGCTAGAATTCAAGGATTTGAAAATCGCCAGGTCATGAGCTTTGTGGGAGGAATCGATCTCTCTAATGGAAGGTATGGTAATGATATCCATCCCTTGTTTAGAACCCTGAATATGTTTACAATGATGATTTTCATCAGAACAATTACAAGGACGCGGATTTCGAACATGGCACCCTGTGGGAACCATGGCACAATGCCCATTCCTAAATCTAAGGCTCGGCTGCCTATGATGTTATGACAAAATTTATTCAGTGGTGAACAAAGGAGGCCGATCCAAATCTCCTCCTAAAGCTCGATGATTTACCGGGTCTCCTACCTCCTGACGCACATTTTGAAGGCCCGAAATCTTGGAACATTCAAATCTTCCGGTCCATAGACGATGCTTCCATCATGGGCTTCCTTTCGAATCTGTCTAATGATAGCCAATGAAAAACACAATGACCTCATTCATCGAGGTTAGTCTAAAAATCTGGTATAAGAATTTTATCGAGATTATGTACATTGATAGAGATTCTATCTTATTCATTAAAACAAACAGTGTTGTATCTAATAATTTGCATATTTGTATTGGGTTTTGTTGAGAAACTAGGAATTAGATAGCTAGTCCAATAAATCTTTTGTTTCAGCTTATGCTTCGAATGTATTAATTAGTTAAGATTTTTGCCACTTTTAGAAGTAATTAGTATCACCCAGTGTAACAAACATTCAAGAAAATGGAGAAAATGCAAGTAAATGGACAAAAGCATGCAAAAATTTATGGAGAAACATTAAAAAAATTATGAAAAAAAATGTATAGTTGTATTGAATAATAAAGCTTAGAAATCTAGGGAGAAAATTTATGGATGGTCTTGAATATTAAAGTACAATCTTACCCATGTGTTTTTCCCCTTTTTGATGCAGTTTGAAAAATTCGAATAGCGGGATTTAGACCCGAACTTTTTCTGGTGCTTGGAATAACAATCTTTAGATCTGAACTTTGTCTGTTGCTTGGTGCTTGGAATAATAGGCTTTAGACCTGAACTTTGTCAAGTGCTTGGAATAACAGACGTTATAGCCTGAATTTTGGGGAACGATACAACAATGTCGAACTTACAGATACAACAATGTCAAACTTAAAGGGTAAGTTTGATGTATTTGCTTCTCTTCATGTTGCCTCCAGTACCTAAATAAATAAATGAACAAAGAACCCACTTCTTCAAGTTTGTTTGCTGTAAATATGGGAAGCAATTTCACCGATTTCTTCGAGTTTGTTTGTTGTAAATATGGGAAGAAATTTCACCGACTTCTTCGAGTTTGTTTGCTATAAATAGGGGAAGGAATTTCACTCCTTTCAAATGAATAAGGAACATGATCTAGCTTTGCTTGACACCAGCTTTGCATGGGAATATTAGGTGGCAACACAGAATGGAAACTTTACAAATCTTAAGTTTTTAGGCAAAACTAATGAATCATTTAATGTTTTGAGACTAATGTTGCCTTGAAAGTTAGCATTTCATATGTATAATATCTTGCCACTTTGGATAAAAATGAAATGTTGCCCTAATTTCAATTCATACTTTGGATAAAAAGAAAATTGGATATCTAAAAGCTACCTCGAGGCATGTGAAGGTGCCAATAAGAAGTCAAATTGTAAACTTTGATTAAAATTTTGTTCAAGCGAAATTCCCCTTAAAAATTTTGGTAAAACAAAAAATATTCAGTCAAAAATCATATTAATGTTTAGTCAACGATCGATCGATCGCTAGAGTCCCTCGATGCCGAAGGCAGGGACTAATAACTATCAGATTTTTATTTTATCTCATACAATACAAGGTTATGGCTATTTATAATAATAAACGAATAGAAGCAATGATGACAATCCAAAAAATAAAGGTCCTAAATTTACCTTAGAAAAGCATTGTATTTGTCCATAAATATGTATCCCGAGAAGACAAAGCAGAGCAAGTCTAGAGTAATTAGAAAAAATGTTTCTATGCTGAGAATTTCACTGACCTCAACACATTCAACAGTACCATTGTAAAACATAGTCTGAAATAGTTGTTCATCTACCTCATATAACATGCTACCCGTGAGGCCAAATGAGCCTGGATGTAATGCACATTAAAAAAACATGAATTGATCTTAAAACATAAATATATAGACCAATAGATTAAAAGAGAAACATTAAACAAGAATACTTTCCCACAACGAAAATGTTTTCTACCAAATCATTGATGTTAAAATCTGCACCTCAACTCGTAACGAAGCAAAAAAATCCAGTTCTAAATTGGATTAAAAAAGAAAAAGAAAATAAATCTTGAGAACTGGGGAATTCAAATGATCAACTCCAACCTACAAGAATTTGTTGACAATAAAGTAATATGGAAAGGTTTCTTGTGCTGAAGGAGGCACAGTGGCATTGATAAATTCCTGCAAATGGAATCCAAAAGATTAGCTGATTTAATCTAACATCAAAATGGAAGCAATTCGTTCATTGTTTCTCACCACAAATAATATCCAATCACAACATACAAAACACATGAAAACAAATTTTTTAGCTGAAGGATCCAAAATCATCAATGGAAAACACACACTAAAATACACACCAGCGGATCAATGCAAACAAAACCTGACAAAAGGGATTCCAAAGTCAATTTCTCGATTCAACATACTCACTGATCCATCGGAATTTAAAGGAAATGGCCTCTTTGAGTGCTCATTATCCCCTGCAAAATCCCCACTCCCTCCCAACATTCACCATTTGGCATTGAGAATATTGAGTGACCTGAGGTTCTCACTCATTCCACTCTTCTATGCCCCTAGTTTTCTATACCACACCACTTCAAAACCCTGCTCCACCAAAAATAAAAAATATGCCCATGACACTTATTTCAAAAAGCTGGTGTATAATGTGAAAGTGAGTAGAACCACCATGAATGGCATTACTGATTTCCACCTAACATCCTTTAAGAGCTACTAGAGCTGATCGCCAGAGCTGATGGGTTAACACAGACAGGGTCATATCCGTCTATATCCTGGGAAAATCCTTCCACCAAGGGACTCTTAAGCCTTACACCCCCCTCACCACACCCCCCACCACTAGTCTACTAGTAGGAAACCAAGGACGGGCTTGAATCGATGGTACACCTCAACCGCAGAGCTCGACTATCGACCGGGAGAGGGGAATCCTTACAACTCCACTTCAGTCACAACCGATCAATTGAATACAAAGATCGAGATGGATAACCCAATCAATAGGACGGCTTGACGGACCTGTGCACAACCCGATCAATTGGTGAAGAGATTGTTATTGAACATTTATCTATTGATTTTGACTTCAGAACAAATATCTTACGCATTGGAGAAAATTGGAATGTGCCCTTCAGTAATGAACACAAGAAATCTGCAAAGCATTCTTTAAAAAGACCTGAAATGGATTCATGGATGATTGCGTGAGTCATCAACCCCGGGTTTGCTTGGATCTTTTAATAAGCCCTAACTAGATTATCTATGTGCAACACTGTGTATAACAGATGGGTCCGTTGGCCCTCTGATGTGGAGGGTTTCAAAGAGGTTGTCTGTTCAAAACCCTAAATATATATGTGTGAGAGGTGTCTACAACCCCTGCTTACGATATTGACCCGAGATTGATCCTTGGAATTTACTCACCGATGCCACCAAAGAGCCAACTCTGAATACGTCTCTATTTATTTGGCTACCATAATTGTCTTGGAGATGTCGTCGTGGTTTCTTTTGCAGGTTGTGATCAATCACATTCAATTGTGAGTAATTTCAACAATTTTTTCCCCTTCCTCTTCCTTTTTGATCTCTTAATAGTTTATCTGAGCTCTTTCAAGTATTTCTCTTGTTTTCTTGTTTCCTTTAGAGTTTTATTATGTCATGGTCTTTAAATCAACAACTTATCAACTTTGTTCCCCTCTTTTTATTAATATACAAAATCGATGACGATCATTTTCACGGTTTAATCAAGTTTAACTGAATTTGGATTTCGCTTTGCCCTGATTTATAATAAATTACAATGTAGCAAATTATGGGTTTTTGAAGTGAAATTTCTAGTAATAGGGCTCCATAAACGCGGGGAAACAAGAAGGGCTTGTTTCTTTTCACCAACACCAAATTCTAATAAGGAAAAAGGGTCACTTTTCAATGTTTAGATTTATTTCACATTGATACATATTTTATTCTCATTTTATGGGAGTTGTTTTCTATTTGACGAAATGGAAGACATTCTGGGTGATGGGACAGCTCCGGTCCCTGTCATTCCCCTGTCGTCTGACTACCCTCGACCTCCTGGTGGACCTCACTCTCCCCTGTGCCACCTACCTCTGCCACCCCTTCCTCTCCCCTTCGCCACCCCCTTCCCTCTGCTCCCTACTGCCATCAATGCCACCCCCTCCCCTCCCCTCCCCTCCACCTGCCTACTTCCTCTCTGAATGTTTTTCACTCTTGTCTCTCCCCCTTAAAGTCTAGCTCAACAATCTTGTCTACATGACTATCAATATGAATCTTTTCTTTCCATGCACAAGAAGAAGATATTTGTCCACATATAATCTTCTTTACCAATTTCTCCTGAGCCAGTTGTTGTTATTCTCTTAACCATGGCTCTACCCATGCCACAAACCCACATCCATAGTGCTTTCTGCTTGACTGGAGTTCTTCATTTACCTTGTCAAACAGAAGCTTGTGCACCTGCCTTGCTGCAACTAAGGAAGGATGATGAGAACCTCGTAATGAATTTAATGAAGATGTAGGAGGAAGACCCTCAAAAATTGTTTGACAGAAATGGACATCTTGTTTCATATGATCTTCTGTCCCCACATCTTCTTCCCAATCCATTTCGTCACCATAACTTGTACAAGGGTTAGTCTTTTTTGTTGATGATATATCGGTAGAATCAACATCTATACCCATGCTCTGTGAGTCATCCTCCTTTGTGAAATTGCCACTTTCATCTTAAGATGAGTCCTTCCATGAGGTTATTCTCTTTTCCAAAAGAAGAGGATCCATGTGAGCAAGCTGCTCATATGCAGAAATCTTTTTAAGTAGTTGTCGTTTGACCCCTGCCATCAAAACAAGCTTACCATGCTCAAACTGGAAAAATTGGAAGGAGCTAAAAACAACACCCATAAAAACAATAAAAAAAATGAGCATAATGATTTCCTGAAGTGAAAGTTGAGAAAAGGCTACACCAAGCATAATTAAATAATTGAAATTTTCCATGAATATTGCATAGGCTGCATAAGGTTGAGTGCCCAGGTCGATAAAGGAAGGCCACAAAACCAATTTTGTATTTAATTTTGCTAAAAGTTATGAAGATAGGAATGCATATAAATTTTTTCCTGTATTTTCCAGCACCTACAGGAAAAAATTTGTATGCATTCCTCTGTTCTACTCGAAAAACTCCAGGTGTTCCTCTATTATGCTCTTAGAACTGAGATGACAGTTGGCTTGATCTCAAGAGTTGTTAACCTAAACTTATAAAAGTACTAATGAAATTTTCCAAAAATATATGACTTCATAAGAAAATAAAAATAAAAAATAAAAAATAAAATAAATAAATAATTCATATCTTGTTTTAAGAGTGTTAAGATTTTTGAAGTATATCAATTAAAATTAGATGTAACTTGAATACTTGTGAGGAATATTGTTACCCTTTTCACCTAAGTTCAAATCTCTCTTTGTGCGATATTTATTTTAATGGAACTACTATTGATAAGGAGTTGTTATAATTATATATGATTTATTAAATAGTTGTTAACCCGAACTTATAACAATACTTGTGAAATTTTCCAAAAATATATGATTTCAGAGAAAAAAAAAATTAATATCTTGTTATAAGAGTGTTAATTTTTTTTGAAGTACATCAATTGAAATTAGATGTGGCTTGAATAGTTGTGAGGAATATTGTTACCTTAAATTCAAATCTCTTTCTGTAACATATTTATTTTCATAAAATTATTGTAACATATTTCTTTTCATGAAATTATTGTTGATAAGTTACATATAATTTGTTAAAAAATTGTTAAAATTATGCATGATTCATTGAAAAGTTGTTAACCTCAACTTATATTCTAAAAATTCTAGTATTTATCTAGGATATCATCCTTAGAAAAGGAATTACCTGTAGAATTTTGTTACTCTAAAATGTTAACAACTACCATCATATTAATCATATAAAAAAATAAAAATTCACACATATACATTACCTTATGATCTTGTAACTGAATTATATTAATCCTGCATGGAACATGTGGTATTGAATTTCACAATATTTGAGCAACACATTAATTTTCTTCAATGATTACATATACTATGATTCCTCTCCAGAGGATTATTCTCAACATATAGACATGAGAAATCCTTAGGATGCATCTTTAGAAACGCCATATGTAACCATAAAAACATCTAATGCAAACAATGGCCACAGTAACTATCTCATAGATTTGTCCATACATCAGAATAACAAAAGTTCATAATATCATTTTCTTCATCGGCCAGATCGAGAGAATCCATATTCAATTCAGATAAGGATTCCCACAATCATCCATTTCAAAAACATGTCCAAATTCTTTCCTGAAATAACAATCAAAATCAAATATTGAATGGTTAAGCAGTGGACATAATGAATCATGTGTGCCCACTGCCTGTAAAGAAGTTGAAGAATAAATTTCATTATTTATATGCATTCCTTTGTTCTGCTCGAAAAACTCTAGGTGTTCCTCTGTTTTGTTCTGTTATGTTCTTAGAACTGAGATGACAGCTGGCTTGATCTCAAGAATATCAAATCCTTTACATAACTTAGATGGCAACTGGTTTTATTCTTTTGAGTTATGAAAAATTGGCATTGTCTTAACTTTAAAATTGCACCCTGGATGTTGTCACTTTTTCCCTTTCATGGTATTAGCATTATGTAATAGTAACACAAGAAATCTCTCAACCCAAAAGAAACAAGTTGATTATGGGAAACTAGTGAAAATACTTTTTACAAACAAATATGTTTGTAAAGAAAAGGCAAGTGCACACACAACCTCAAACATGAAAAAAGAAGGTATGTAGTAGATGGACAAGAACCAAGAACATCAACAACCATTCAAAACACTCATATTCAGTAGTCATGTAAACCTTTGTTAAAACTTGCATCTTACAGATCTCCAGAATCTAAAGATCTCTTCTAGACCAGATTTCAAAATGTTTTTGAAAAAAAAATTGTTGGTAAAGAAACTTTACATACCAGAGTGAACCATGAAAGAAAAAACACTCACCTCAACTTTAGTAGAGATGGAATGGAGTCTATCTGGTGGCCTCATCATATCATACATGCTCCTCACACCCATAGAATTCATAGTAGTATTGGCCGCTGATTTGGAGCAATGTATGCAATATTTTTTAATGATCTCTTTTGACACAACAGAACCTTCAGACTCATAACATGTAATATCAAATAATTGGGTTCCTCCTG
The DNA here is from genome assembly GCA_034641835.2 of Pinus albicaulis. Taxonomy (NCBI): domain Eukaryota; kingdom Viridiplantae; phylum Streptophyta; class Pinopsida; order Pinales; family Pinaceae; genus Pinus; species Pinus albicaulis. The sequence goes on along the minus strand of CM076579.1, from coordinate 1,128,983,636 downwards.
AAGACTTACTCATCTCATTTAGTTAGCAGTGATCAAAATCCTTATCTTTACCATTTGATCAATCTCAAAAGAAAAGTAACCACGGGGGCACTTATTCTCTGAAGTGAAAATATTTCTTTAAGCTCTCTAGAATCTAAGATGCCACTCCCTTCTGAGCTACCAGTAGAAGAAATCACATCCACTGATGTTGATACAGAATCACTATCTAGGCTATATTCTAGCCAAGCACTATTGCTGCTTGTAAAGGAAAATTCTAAACCCACATCTTTCCTTGTGTCTAAGAATACTTGTCAATTATCCACTTGCCTTTTATTAACGATCACATTAGCTTTCTTGGCCACATTCTTAGTCTTCATAGATAAACAACGTGCAACCATAACATCTCCAAAACCTTTGCTTTGATGTTCCAAGGAGGTGGCCCTTTCTCTTAGGAATCCATTGCCTGAATTCTCCACACATTTGTTATGAAAATCTGATTCTTCAAATGAATTCCATCGAACAATATCATGGATTCGAAGTCTAACTTGATCATTTCTTTGCATCTTAGGCTTGTGACTTCCTCTACTGAAACTCCCCATGGCATTCGAGAATCTCTTTGAAATGTTATCTATGGAATTGCCACTTTGCACGTCTAACTCAAGCCTTTCTGAGTTACAGTTCACTTTGTTGGGTGCTTCCTTAGCAGAGGTTAACCTTCTGAGAATCGATCTTAGTAGGTTTTACTTGGCATTGTTATGACCACTACATGTTTTATTGTATCCCTTGTTCTAATTTTTGTTCTTGCCTTTATTGAAGCTAAAAATTCTAGAGTAGTGTACCAAACTTCCTTCTTTTTTATGCGTTGAACCAGTTGGATCTTTTGTAGGGGATAATTTGAATGCACTAATTAAGGCATCGGATGTCCTCTGCCAAGCATTCAAGGTACTCTCTGATAATAGTATCCAGCTTTTGTCCACACTCACATTTTCCTTAACCTGATTAGCTTCAAAGCTAGTAGAATCCCCAACCACTGCAGATTCTCTGGAGGTGGAGGTGGAGCTTCCCAGATGTTGAGAACAAGCCCTATTATCATATCTTTCTCTATCATAACAACTCATTTCAATTTATCTTCTCTATGGGATTTTTCTATTTGATGTTTCTTTTTCCATTAAGAAATTGTCCTGGTCTGCACAAGGGGACAAATTGAACTGGCCTTTCCTTGAGCTTTTCCTCAAGCATTTTCTTCTTTCATTGACTTCATTAATCTTGTGATCCTGGTCAAGCAAGTAACAAACTTTGTAACAAATCCAGGGATGTTTGAGGGCTTCCCAGGGTGTGCATGGATGAATTCTACCTCTTCAGTGGAAACGGTATTCAGGCTCTCAGAACACGATCATGAATTTTACCAATAAGAATGAGCACGAAACATTCCAGGTGTAATTTAATTTTTAAATGCGACACACCTGGCAGAGCGGAGGGGAGGCGAAGGGGAGGGGAGCGGAGTAGGGCCCACCAGCCGAGACAGAACCCCAATGCCGGCGGGAGGCAGGGTGTTGGACGGAGCTGTCCCATCACCAGAGGGAGTCATCAGACGGGAGCTCCATTTTTTCTAATAATAGACTGCTCCCATTCTATGTATAATTATATATTCCATTGTTAAAAATTAAATTAGGGTGAAAATGTGGTTGTGGTGATAGTTTTTTAGGACAACCTATATATATATATATATATATATATATATATATATATATATATATATATATATATATATATATACATTTTCTATTTATGACAAGGATATTAGCCATGTTAATTTGTGTTAAGGTTAATATTTTTATTAAAATTATGGACAACTACAATGTTGGTTTAGTAGTGTTTTCCTTTGTTTTTTAAGATTCGAATATATGAACTTTTAAAGTCAATATTAGTTTGTAGAATGTTGAAGGTCAACTGCAAAGTTAGGGTATCAAAATAATAGTTGAAAAATAAATCATAATGTTGTCTATCTAATAGATAAAATACACATATCTTAATCCAATTTTGTTGGGAAAAATAAATTATAAGGCTTTGATTAATCTAATGGTGTTCGTGTTTTTCTAAGGTTTTAAATCTAATTAAATATTCGCAAACACTTTTAAGCATGGTAGGGCCATAAGAGAATCTATGATCCAAATGTAACAATAATCCATCATTGAGTTCCATTCTAAACCATGGCTATAGATTGTTACATTTGTGTGTCATTTAACCTATGTCATAAATGGCTAGAGTTCAAACTTTGATAGATATGAGGTAATCAATTATTTTTTTAATCATCACTTTGGTTTGATCTCTAAGAAGGTAAGAATAATAATCTAAATTAATACAATATAAAAACACACTTTAACTTTGAGACGAGAGGTTTGTCATGTTATGGTTTGGTAGCAAGTTGGAAAACTTATGATAATGATTTCCCAATTTCAAGTCACAACATGAAGAATTGTGCTCCTCTGTCAACATATTCAACACTAGGTGGAAGTCTTGAAATAAATTTACAATGCATGGATACGGTGAATTTTTTTTATCATGGCTTAGTTTCTATAAGAATTTTAGTGAAGAGAAAACATGGGAATGGGGGAGAAATTTGAACCTTGTGCCTCTCACTTGCAAGAGTAATGACTTTCGAAGCACCCACTTAATATGGGCAGGGGGGAGAGAGATTTGTTGAGTTGTGGTCTACAACTAAGTTGGATTTCTTACCTTAAAGATGATCTGAGATCAAGTCTTAATCCCAAAGTACATTCTCTTGTCTGCTTGTACTAAAGGTTGGGTGAAAGTCCTCACCAAAATAATTTAATGGCCCATGGATGTAGTCATAATATTTCTAACACCGAATAATTATGGCCTTAGTCGTAGTAATCATTTCAATGTTGAAAAAACATGGGGGGGAGATTTGAACCTTACACATCTCTCTTGCCAGAATAGTGACAGTACCAATTGGTCATGGTAATCCTCAAAAATTTAGTGGGCCTTAAGGATAACATGGGTAGGCTTTTATATATATTTCTATGTGTGGTCAATGCTATGTGTGTCTCACACACTACTAGCCTACCCATGGCCACCTTAAGTTATTGAGTAAATATTTCATTTGGAAATGGTCGAGGAAACCAGGGGTCAACATTGGTCCATATATATGTGGGAAAGTGTTGTGTTATGTGTGCATTGCATATTCAACCACTACCTCTAAATGTTTGCATTGTTTCCTTTAGTTCTTATTCTTTGCATTGTTGTATATGTTCATAATGTACATTCAAGCTAGATAAACAACTTGATATCCAAGTTAAAAACTAGTATCCTCAATTCAATGGATATGACCCTGATAATAAAAAATGTAGATATTCATAAAATGTTAAGTCTTCAACTAAATCAAATGTTTCATCTACTAATTAACCATAATACTTCTCCCTTCATGTATTCTTCATAATGTATTTGACCCAACTGTAAGACCACTCCTATTTTGGATAATATTCCAGCTTTTGAATTTAAATCCATGTGAATGTGATCAAAGGATAAAACCGTGAAGATTCTAATTATCTCCATAACTCTAATCATCCACTTATCCAATAAAGAAGTGTTTAAGTAAGTATAACATTTTAGCCAATCTATAATAGCCTTTGAATCTCCTATCACTTGTAAGTTTAGGTTGTTGAAGTGACATGATTAAAATGACTAACATACATGACTATTTTTTGTTATTTTAGTACTTGTTACAAAGTCGCATTTTTGTTCTTAGACTAAATTAGTCATTCAAGTTAGTCATTTTTAGTTGTATTACGTGTTAGCTAGTCATATATTTTAACATGGGACTAAATTATTCATTTATGTTATTTGTTTTTAGTTGTGTCACACAAGATTTCTCATTTTTTCTAGTATTTCACATGGAAAAGTTGTGGTGACTAACATTTTTAGTTACCTAGTCACTACTTTCTCATTTTATACTAGTCAATGTACCCTAGATATTGAACACGGGTCATACCAAAAGTTAATTTCTCCAAATTGGCACACAACTTGTGTTGTTGCATGGTTTGGAGGACCTGTCGAATGTGGTGTAGGTGCTCTTCCTGACTATGGCTGAAGATCAGGATGTCGTCCAAATACAATACTACGAATGAATTGGTGAAGGGATACAAGATGTTGTCCATCATCCTCATGAAGTTTGTGGGGGAATTCGTCACCTCGAAAGGCATGAACAACCATTCGAACATGCCTTCCTTGGATGTGAAGTAATTCTTCCACACATCACAAGGTTTAATTGGAACCTAGTGATAACCGAACTTCAAATCAATATTGCTGAAATATTTGGTGATCTGAAAATGAGACTATTTGTATCTCTTGTTCAAAGTATCCATTTTCATTTAGGTGTGAAAAGTGTTCATTATGTCTTGCAATTTAAACAAAGTGTATTTAGTAATTGTTTCTGAGTTTATGTGTGAGGGCGTGTTAATTAAAATTACTGTTTACCATCTTAAATCAGAAATACATAGCAAAAAAACTTCACCATAACATAACACGCCAACATGATGAGGCAGTTCACCCCTCCTGGGCTACATTTGCCGGGTCCAAGGCTCCCAATGGGCATGTCCTTGCTCTATTAAATTGCTCAAATTGGTTATACAGTGAGAAATATGCCTAAACAGGAAACTCCAGCTGTGAAATTGAATTTAGAAGACAGAAATAAGCTAAGAATGGCTTTTATTTCACCTAAAACAATGAAGTATAGCCCAATGCAGCTCCATTTCCCTCATGGCCCTAGTGGCTCTCCAAGCTTCCCTGAAGCAAAAATGGTTAAAGAACTCCTCTGTTGGCTTTTCATCCCATCCCAAACTCCCCAGAATTCTCAGAATACCTAAAATTGACCAAAATTTCGTCCAAATTGGTTCAATATTGAAGAAGTTATGATGAAAACAAATTTATGCCCAATGTCAATTGAAAAACCCACTAAATGTGGAAGAATTGCAGTTAAGCGCTCCAAATTTGGAAAATACCCCGAAAATAGCAGACCCTCTCTAATTTTAGGTGGAAACTGTTTGGTTAAATTAAATTTTTGGGGGTGGTAAGTCACATGGACTGCCACCCTAGCCGCCGGTAGAACTGCGGCTTTATCCACCTCAACCATAACATTAATCACATTAATTGTTTTAAAAGGGGTCACATTAATGCATTAAAGGTTAACGGTTAGTTGTTAACCGTTGGCAAATCTCCGCCCATATTAAGCATTTGGTTCATACCTTATGGTCATGTTGCGTGGAGGTTGGCCCCCATTTGCCTCCGCCCGAACCAAATTCAAACCATAAATACAACTTCGCTCCAATGTTTAATAAGCACTAAACATGTGGTGCATTGGTAAGCCCTTGTGCTAGCGGGTGGGAGGTCTCTGTTTCAAATTCGACCAACTACAAAATTTTTAATAAACCATAATTTCCATCAGCCAGGGGCCACGTGGCGGCCTCCGGGCTTTCCATGTGGCACCTGTTGATTGGCCCAAATTTAAAAAGTCAAATCAACAACAAATCATAGCATGCCATTTTTCCAAATACCATTCGTCCAGATGGAATATTCCAAGGAATATTCCTGAAATATTCTTTTTTTAATATTTCCAAATTCAAAGTCAACTTTGGTTAACTGGATTTTTTGAAGGATATTGGAAACTTAAAACCTACATAACTTTCACATATGATGTCGGATTTGAGCGTCGTTCATGGCGCCAGAATCACAGCAACAAGGCCTATCTGGTCATTTAGGTTTCAACCAATTCTGAGCAATTTCATTTTGAGCATTTTTTCGACTTTGGACATGATCACTGGATCAATTGCCCCCCTTGAGTTTGTACAGAAGGTCATCAATCCATGGCATTGGATACCTATTCTATATGGTGATCTTATTCAGTTCTCAATAGTCAATACAGAGTCTCCATGTGTCATCTTTATTTGGTACCAACATGATTGGGCTCCCAGAGGGTGATGAACATGGCTTGATGTGCCCTTTCTACAACAATTCCTAAATCTACCTCTTAATTTCATCATTCTCCAGAACAGATCATCAATAGATCAGTCCGTTAGGCAGCGACAATCCCAGGGTCATATTGATGAAGTGCTTGACCTGACAGTGCAGGGGCACCCCTGTGGGTGAGGTGTAGATGTCCCTGTACTCCTCCACGACCTTGTCCATTTGTTGTTGTCGTACGGAGGAGGCCTCTCTAGAGGTTGTGGATGTGGCCACAATATTCTTCTTACCCTGAGGGAAAATTATAAGGAATATAAATTTCCTGATCTGGGAAATGATCTTATTGCATTGTTTCACAGAGATCAAAGAAATGGCGGTAGGCATTGCTACCTTTGTTATCCTGTGCAACCTATTGGCCAAATAAATAACAACAGTGTGAGGCCTAGACTCATACAAAACATGATGCTTCCACACTTATGGTTGGCCTAATAATACATCACAAAATTCAAGAGGAGAAACATCACACAATACCTCATTCATGAAGGGCTTGATGTTGTAGGGAATCTGACACTACTGGTTGATGCAAAGATCTCGTTCTTGGTGAAGCCACTCGATGGTGTACAACTTTGGGTGTGGTATGGTTGGTAGGCCCAAGAAATTCACGACCTATGCTAATATGAGGCTCTTTTCACTTCCATTGTTAGCAATGAACTGTAGTAGAGAACCCTTCACCCACATCTATGAGTGGAAGAGTCGCTCCTCTTCTGGATCTTCGGTCTCAATATTTTGGATCTTGGTGGTGGAAATGGTGGAACTAGGCTCCACATCAATTTTAAGCTTCCCTTTTTCATCCCCCTTTTTGGTTTCTGACTCGGATTTGGAACATGCATCTGATTCATAATCCTTCTGCTCGACCACTAGTGATGGCTTAGCTCGACACTCACTTTTGTTGTGAGTGGAACTCTTATGGAACTCACACCATTTCCCTATGTCCTTATTTGTCTTTGTGGTGTTTTTCTTTTCTTGCGGCTTCAGTGGGTTTCCATGGGTCACTCAACCTTAGCTTTTTCCTTTTATATGAGGTTTGGAGACACCTTTCCCTTGATTCAGATTCAAAAATCCAAAAACTTGCTTCTTCTCTTTAAATTTCTACTCAATCTTGGCAACATAGTGGTATGATGCACCAAGCAAGGAGATGTCAAGGAACTCCATTTCTTCCTGTATGTATTTATGCAAGAAACTATTATACTTGAGCACCATATGTTGTTCAAAATATTTGATACCCAACTTTGTGCACATGATATGGATAATATTTATCATTTCATGAACATCTTAATCCCTTTATTATCGCAGCGTCATCCATTGTATGTACTTTTCCTCATAGCACTCGAAGGGGAAATGCTTTTCCTAAGTTGATGGAATATTAGAAATAATTCCAAGTGGGTGCGACTAGAAATAATGAGGGTTCTCTCTCATCCCCCGGTTCACAATAGGTTTCCCACAAGTCTTTGACATGGAGGGCAACTTTGAGGAGTGAAAAAGTAATATTTTCTGGATTGGAAAAGTCATGAAACGAAAAATACCATTCCAATAGATTTATCCATCTATCTACGACGTCTGCATATATCTGGAATTCAAATATGGGACTTTCAATGATGACTTGTACCTTAAAGGGAGTGGTGCCTACAGAGTGGCTGCTGGATGAAAATGCATCGCCTCTAGGTAGCCACCAAAGGATCTGGGAAAATTTATCCATCACCGGTTCCTCTGTCAGTCGAAGGCTTCCTAAAGAAATATTTTGAAAGGATCTCCTTCTCCCTCGTATGCATTTTCTCCCTCTATGGGAGTTCATCAGGGTTTGCGAGCCTGAATTTGCAAAGGTTCAACCAGTTTGATCCCTAACTCCATATACCCTGACCTCGTTGGGGAAATGCAAGGAAAAATAGAGAAAGAGTAAACCGCTCTGATACCACTAATTCAAACTTATGTAGGAACACAACAGAAAATAGATATAAACATAAACACATAGATTCAGCAAAAATAAATATTCATTTCATTAATATCAAAGAACTGAAAGATGCATATAAGCATAATGGAAACAAAATAGCTCGGGCGATGTTAGCTTATCTCTGAGAAGATATGTGGGGGATACATGCCTTTGAACTATGTTAAAATGAGGCTCAAAGGCTTTTTTATTATTGAAAAACAAAGGTAACTTACCCTAAACAACCTAAACCCTAACCTGAGGAGATGGAACGCCAAGAGTTTGTGGACCCCGTTGGGGCTAATTGGGTAGCTAACTTCCTTGGGCCGTAACTTGGTCATATGATATTTGTTTTACACCTATGATACCTCGTTGGAAATATATCTATGAGTACTATAGGATTTCTGACAGAGCCATAATTTCATACCTCAAAAAAATTTCATTTATGGGGTCAAAACAACTTCGAAAGTTTAGGACCCGAAAAATAGCTAAAAATAGTAAATGTTGTTATAATCAAGGAAACTAATGAAACCAACTGGAGTCCTAGGTGGAATAGGCGAGTGGCCACCAATATCCACCAATATTATTCCTCCCCCCTTAGGGTGCAATAGTCCACATTGCGTGGATATGCTCTAGGAGGTGAGGAATTTTTTGTTGAACATGGTCCCTCATGAACCACTTGCCCTAGTGAAGGAGTTGGCCTACTTTGAAAAATCGATATAGTTGGATCCTATACTGGCGAGTGTTATTGATTTATGTGTCCATGATCCTGTCAGTTGTGGCATGTTTGATGAAGCTTGGGTTGAGTTCTCTTGGTGTCAGTTGCTCAAAAACATTGGATGTGTCCAACAATGGGGGAAAGTATGGTCGTAATCGGTCCACATTAAATATTTGGTGCAAGCCAAGGAAAAGAGGAATGTTGAGCTCGAAGGCATTGCCCCATATAACCTTGGTGATGATGTATGGCCCATATCGGATCAAGCGAAGCTTTAGGTGCGGCCTAACGAGGCGCTCCTTCTTCAAATGTAACCAAACTTTGTCACCCAACTTGAACTTGTTTGGCACTTGATGTTGATCATGATGCTGCTTGTACATAGCATTGGATCTGTCTAATATTTCATGGGCATGCTGACATATATGCTGAATGCACATATATGTTGAATGCACTCAATGAAGTTGTTAGCCCTATCAGCTTTGGATTAGACATGACCCAAATCTTTTTGAGTCGCTACAAATGGTATGGCCACATCAATGGGACATAGTGGCTGGAATCCAAACCCCACCTGAAAGGGGTTGTGACTAGTTGAGTTATGGAGAGCTTTGTTGTATCTGAAATAGACCTAGGGGAGGATTTCGTCCCATCTATGTGGATTTTTTGAGTTGTACATGCGCATATGTGCACGATCATCATGTTGACGACCTCATTTTCGCCATCAATTTGGGGTGAAAGGTCTCGAACTTAGTGAGCTTGGTATCCAACATCAAGCAGGGGCTTGAAAAAAATGTACTCAGGAACTTGTTGTCCTGATTTGAGATAATGGACCGTGGGATCCCAATGTGTACCTACACCCATTCAAAGAAGAGATTAGTAGTGGATTTTGATGTGATGCTCTTCTTCTAGGCCGCTAGAATGGTCATCTTAGAGAATATTTTTACGAGCACGAAGATGTAAACATTTCCATGCTTAGTAGAAGGAAGTCCCGACATGTAATCCATGAAGATGGATTCCCAAGGTCGACTATGAGTAGCAAGAGGAGTATATAGGCATTCCTTCCTAATTGTTGATTTGGAAATGACACAAGCAGTGCAAGATCTAATGTACTTTCCAACATCTTGTCAAAGGTTCATCCAATAAAAATACTTTTGTAGCTCTACCACTATTTTCTATACTCCAAAATTTCTAGCGACTCGACTATAGTGCACCTCCAAAATCATCTTGGCACGCTTTCTTGAAGGGACATAGAGGTGTCCCAGGTGGCATAACAGTGTGCCCTGGAGGTGAAAATCGAGAACTTGCTTGCCTTCAAGGAGCATTTTTTATGTGTTTCCGAGTTCTAGATCACTCTTGTAAAGATGCGGTCACCCCGAAGTCTCGTGTCCATAAGAATCGAGCACAATGGTCAGTGCCATAACTGTTGGTTGGTTGAGACAATATGCAATATTACTGATACTTCCATTCTTGTACTTGATGTTCAAATGGAATTGTTGCAGATATGTAGACCATTTCTGATGGTGATCGTTCTGCAACTTTCCTTGTGTTGTATGAACTGCAGGGGTTGGTGGTCTATGTGGATGACCGTTTCCTTCCCCATAATGTAATTATTCCATTTTCAGTAAACCTGCACAATGGAATAAATTGCCTTTTTCATAGGCATGATACTTTCAAACTATGTCTAAAAGTGTCTCATTGTGATATGCCACCGGATGCCCATGTTGAGTAAGAACTGCCCTGATAACATAGTTAGAGGAATATGTCTCAATCTCAAATGGTTTTTGTAGTTCTAGTAATGTGAGCGCTGGTGTAGAGAAGAGGTGATACTTCCACTTGGGAAATTCCTTTTATTGGGATTCAGACCATAAGAACTTTTCTTTGGCTCTCCCCTTAGTGGCTTGAATCAAAGGCCAAGTGATCTGCGAGAAACCCATCACGAATCCACGATATAAATTTGCAAGTCCCATAAATTTAGGTAGCTTTGTTAGAGTGGTTGGAGTTGGCCAATCTAAAATAACTTGTATCTTGGTTGGGTCCACATGTACATCTCTCTCATCAATGATGTACCCCACATATTGAACATGGGTCATACCAAAAGTGCATTTCTCCAAATTGGCACACAAATTGTGTTGTCTCAGGGTTTGGAGGACCTGCCGAATATGGTGTAGGTGCTCTTCCTAACTCTGGCTGAAGATCAGGATGTTGTCTAAATACACTACCACGAATGAGTTGGTGAAGGGACTTAAGATGTCATCCATCAGCCTCATGAATATTATGAGGGTATTCGTCAACCAGAAAGGCATGACAAACCATTCGAAAATGCCCTCCTTGGATTTCAAGATAATCTTCCACACATTAGAGGGTTTGTTGGCTTGATGGGGCTTAGACCTAGGTTCAAATGTGGCCGCGTGAACCAACAAAACCTACTATTACTCACCCTTTCGGCAACAATTTGCTTGCAAAGACCGAAGTATCACCCGAGGCAATATAGGAGGATGCTAGAACCAGGTTTCTGCATCCAAAGGGATAATGGAATATGGCTTTAGGGATTTTCTTCCTTGATAGGGCTTCGAAGAACAACTCTATCAATCATACAAGCATTGTTAAACACATCTGTTGAACTTACTACTAGACTGGGCGACTTTGCTTAGTCATGCATAAAATAACATAAAAAATCATAAACCAGACTTCACTATGCAATTACAGATTAAAACCCTTACTCAGCATAGATAAGAATAAACAACAATAAAGTAAAAAACATCAACATAACTCAAATCTATCTTCATAGGTATTTCATTAATTTCTCAGATCTTTCTCATACATTCAATTCCACCCTGCACACTCAGCTACAGGGGTCTGCGCACAAAGCCGCATACTTCCTAAGGTCTCTGCGCACAAAGTTGCAGGATCCTTTCCTTTATCCCAAAACATAAACTCCGACTCAAAACAATCTTACATCCAAATGCATTTCATCAGCTTCTACTTCTAGACTTCCTATGAATTCTATCTAGACTCCTTATATAGCTTTTGCATTTACAATACCATGGTCTAAAACCATGGGCGGAGTTCAACATTCACAAAATTATTCCCATTGCATTACATAATAAGGGGCTTTGACCCACCCCAAAGCCCTTAAGACTCAAAATGCAGGATCTTGAACAAAGAATAATTCCATTGAGCTACTAGTGCCACTAAGTTCTCTTAACTATGAATTGTGTTTTCTAAGATAAAAAAGGAATGGACCTTACCTCCTTTGCAAAACTATAAGAAACAAGGAGATGATCCATAGTCTCTTAAGCCCTATAACACATAAAACAAAGAGAGGGACTTCAAAACATTTTTTTTCTTATGCGGTCCAAGGTAAGTAACTTGTGCCTACCTACTAGCGAGAGGAAAAGTGAAAATTTTGGCTAGTTACACCTTAACCAAATTTTACTCTAGATAATGTTTTTCTCTGGACAACAATGACCTACAAGAATAGAGTAAGCTTCTTTTAAAGTAAAAATCTGGATTGGTCTAACCCCATCATAATATATCGTTGTTCTGTGAGAAACAAATATTTTTTTCGAGTAATTCTCCTTGAAGACTTTCCCAAAACAATTCGTGGAATGTGTGGGGCCAATAAAATGTCAAAAAAATGAAATCTTTTGAAGTGTGAATCTTTTTAAAATGTAAAATTTGAATAAATATTTACATCTTAATATTTTTTAACACTTACATAAATATTTACTCAAATTTAACAAAAAAAAAAAAAAAAAAAAAATCACAATTCTTTTAAACATTTTATAATTTCAAAATTAAAATAAATCTAAATTAATTTAAAAAAAAATATTTATTATATTTAATTAAAACACTTTTACACTAAAATAAAAATAAAAATGCATATATAATTTTTAAAATCTAATATAAAAACTTTCTTAAAGGGAAGGAAATATATTTTATTAAGAAGCACAGATTTATCCGTAACCATAAAAATTCTTAAGAAGCCACATATCGAAACCTTTTATATTTAAAAAAATAATATTAAAATAAAATACAATACGGCACACTTCGTTTTAATCATTATTTTATGGGTTATGGATGGAAAAGCGGAAAACACTTATCAATGCATGTATTATAACAAAAAAGGGTAGGGTTTAATCATTTTTATTCGGAGTTGTTTATAGTGTGATTTTTTGAAGTTTCAAGTGCTGGAATCTGGTGAGAATTTTTGAGGTAAAATCTTGGTTCTTGTTATTTAAATGGTTTTTTGATTTTATATATGGATTCAGCACCCTCAAAAACCTCTAGGGCACTTCGATTGTGTAAAGTTAGCAATCAAACTTCTCTTTTCAATAAATTTTTACCGGAATTTAGAAAAATTACACCTTAAAAAGTCACCATAAAAACCTTCAAAAAGTCACACTAAAGACTACTGGTTTTTATTCCATGGGAGTCGAATGTTTTTCGTGTAACGGGGTTACAACTTTTCTATTATTTATTCATGAGAGGAAAAATATAAATATTTTATAAAAATAAAACGTTATATTAATTATATTATTATTAAAGTAAATTATTTATATAAAACATTATGTTAATATTTAATGGTGTAATTTATAATGTAATGTCGTTTTTTTAATGCTTATGTTGCAAGAAATTAAAACACGTATACGAATGGTTAAAGCAATCATAAGAGTGGAGAAATTATTAAATTTATGGTGTTGATACCATCCTTGGTTGAGTAGGCAGAGATATTTTTTAGATTCACGTTTGGGGTAATCTTTTCTTCTTTGTTTTGAGAAAGACAAAGGTTTTTGTCACTCCATTTATAACACAAGAAAATGCACATGGGAGTTGATAGCAACTCACATGAGATATAAGTTAAAGATATTTATAAAGTAAAGGTGGCAACTGTATATATGAAAAGCATAATAGCATTCTTTTATAAAAATATATATATTTAAATATTTTTTTATAAGGTATGTATTTATATTTAATATGAGGAATATATTTATTTTTTATGATTTTTTTTATGAATTTCAATATGTAAATTATAAAATCAAAGTTCATTTTTTTGTGAATTGGATTAAGAAAAAAGAAAAGTAAAATATGTTTTTTTTTAAATTATTTTTATATTTGATATATGTTTTTGTCTTGGAAAGATGTTGGGTCAAAATCATTATAAGGAAAATTATTATGAGCTCAACATGTACGAATTGAATTTCACTTAAGAGAATATAAATATTTTTTTTCATTCTAATTAAATCTAATTAACAAAAAGAACTAAGAGCTATTTTGTATATTTAAAAGGAAAATTAAATAGATATACAAGTGAATAAGGTTAAATTTAATGACAATTAATTTTTAAATTTATTAAGATTTTTTCAATTTTTTTTTTTTTTTTTCTAAGTATGACTAATTCTATTATGTATAAGGTTACTGGTACAAAACAGGCACAGTGTCAGCTATGAAAGCTTGAGCACTATGTTTGAAAATCAAACTGTTCAAGGAGTACCTGGACTACCCAGAGTGGGAAACCAATCCTATTAAACAAAGAGTCTTAATCGCCCTTGAGAGGGAAACCGGTTTGGAGTACATATAAACTAAACAAACATAAAAAGAGAAACCATAGTTCAGAAACCACTTTTCCAACTGATCTGCAAAGCTACAAAATCTAGCATTGTCTATGAAACTGGAACAAAAAACCTAGAAAGCATTGCAGAGGCTAGCCATGAGTCGGAGAAGGTGGTTCCTCAATGACCCTGCAACCGAAATCCTCACTGCTGTCCTCCTTGCCAGATTCGTTAGTATCCATTCCGCCAGAGCGCGCTCCAGTGAGTCTCTGCTACTCCTGAGGTGAAAGAGGGGAATTGACAGGAATAGCTTCTGTGCAGAGGGGGCCAGAACTTGGAGAGAGGTGCAGAGAAGCCAGACGGGGCGCAGGATGGTTGGGAATTTCCTCACGCAGAGTGACAGTGATGTAGGCCGTGAGAACAGAATTGGAGGATGTGCTATCAAATCTTAGCTCCGCACGCTGCGAAGTCTGCCTGATGGTGGGCCGAAGAAGGCCAGGAGGGACAGACTGGGTAGAGCTGCCGCCATGTACGTGTGCATGGGAGGGAAAAGGCGGGGCAGCATCCATGGAAACCGAAACTGTATCCCCAGAACGACGGCGACCACGTCCTCTTCCACTGCGCGGACTCAGAGAGAAGTCCTGGGCGTCATTGGTAGAGAAGGAGCTGGGAGGGGGGCGACTGAGACCTCGGCTGAGGCCTCGTCGACTTCTCATCCTCTCACGAAGACGAGGCATGTCACCAGAGGAACGACAGAGGTGAGCGGAATCGAGAGGGGTAGCGGTGATAGCGGGAGGAGCGGTGGAATGAGCAGTGGGATGGGCGAAGCGGAGAATGACAGGAGGAGCAGAAAAACCACCAAGAAGCCCACCACGCAGGTCAGTGCCAGCACCGAAGAGAAAATTGAGCAGACAATGCGGACTCTGAGAGTAATGAATACCTGGGAGCAAATCAATGCAGGCCTGCAGAGAGCAGCGCCTCCCTGTGGAGGTCTTCACGTTGGCCTCGAGCGAGCCAGGAGTGCAGATACCGAGCAGCGGGGCGGGCGAGCTCACCGAACCAGTGGTGTTGTCGGAGCCATTCGAATGACCTTCCATATCTTGCAGCACCGCCATAATCGTAACCAAATTGAGCAGACCAAGATGAATAAACTTCGCGCGAGCAGGAGCATTAAGAGCTGCATAAATGCAGGTACCGGGAGCCATGTGGGCAGCCCTGGCCATCGCCATGGGAAAGTGCGCATGGTGGCACGTCCCGTCCGGAGCATTAAACAGCCGGATCCGGCGTTTTCACAAATTATTATTATGTTAATAGGTGTGTTTATTTTGGAAGAGGGCTTCTATAATTTTCATTTAGTTATCAATAATTATTAGGTGGATGGTAGAGATTTCACCTAGATGCAATATTCTAGAATATTCATAATAATATACACAAATAAAAGGTTGAGATTATCTCCAAAGTAGTTATGCCATTTTTTCTCATTTAATTAAATTAGCTAATTAAAAATATATATATAAACAAGTATTATATGAAATGAGTTATGATTTTTTGGATATGTTGTATTGATAAGCCATAGTATTGGTTTATGGTCTTGTACCAAAACATATTCACAAATTAAAATTTTCCACAATAAAATAGAAATAAATCTTTATGATTAAAAACATTGTTCCCCATATATATATATATAAATTTGTTTTATTATTTATTATTAATAATAATTTAGAATAAAATTGTGATTTACGATTTTTAAAATTTTAGCAATATAAAATATATTATATAATAAATATTTTGATACTTATAATAAATTAATGCATATTAATATTTACTAACCAATTAATTTATATGATTGTATTAATTCATAACCATATTCTTATAAAGTTATAACATTACTCATATTATTGAAATTTCAAACTAATAAATAAAATAAAATTTAATATTAATTTATTTAAAAAAAAATAAATAAAATTAATCACCTATTAACATAACTTACTGCGCACTTAATTTTTTTTACCCACCTCTCAAAATCACACCTCGTTTATGATTTTTTTTTTTTTTTTACCATGATTTAATCCCATTTGATGGAGTTTGCATAATAAATGTGGTAGCAAATCCACTTTAAAATGATATGAAATTCCCGCATGTTATCATTTAAATATTCGCATACACTAAAGTTATTAAAGTTATATATTATGTGTTCCAATATATTCTAAATGTATGACTTTAGCCTTTTCATCTAACTCTGGTGTTCCCACATAAAATAAGCGTATGACTTTTTCGTTTTATTGTGTCTAGTGGTATGGTATTAAGCTTTCTTATCAATCACTTTGTTCTATCTTATATATCCATTCAATATGAACTCGTTTCTTCATTCCATGTATGTTACTAGATAAAAAAAGTTATTAAAGTTACATATTGAGTGTTCCAACATAATCTAAATGTATGACTTTAGCCTTTTATAAATGTATGACTTTAGCCTTTTATTTAACTTTGGTGTTCCCACATAAAATAAATATGCAACTCATTTCTTCATTCCATGTATGCTACTAAATCACAAATTTATTAAAGTTGGTTGTTAAAGTTATATATTTAGTGTTCCAACACAATCTAAATGTATGACTTTAGCCTTTTATTTAACTTTGGTGTTCCCACATAAAATAATTGTATGACTTTTGCGTTTTATTGTGGGTCTAGTGGTATGGTATTAAGTTTTCCCACATAAAATAAATATGCAACTCATTTCTTCATTCCATGTATGCTACTAAATCACAAATTTATTAAAGTTGGTTGTTAAAGTTATATATTTAGTGTTCCAACACAATCTAAATGTATGACTTTAGCCTTTTATTTAACTTTGGTGTTCCCACATAAAATAATTGTATGACTTTTGCGTTTTATTGTGGGTCTAGTGGTATGGTATTAAGTTTTCCTATCAATCACTTTGGTATATCTTATATTTCCATTCAAAATAACTCATTTCTTCCTTCCATGTAATTATTTTTTGAAAATGTATTAATAAATAATATGTTTATATTGGTAAAAATAAATTTAAACAATTTTTTAATAATATAATAATATTTTTTATTAGTGATTTCTATGTATGAAGTAATATCTTGTCATGATGAATCACACTGGCTGGTTCGAAACCTCGACATAAATTTTTTATATGTGATTTTTACCAAAAATTTCTGATACACAATATATAAATTATGAAATTCAAAATTTGAATATATTAATAAATTGAGTTAAAAATAATTAATTTGATATATATATATATATATAAAGTCAAGAGAAAAAATTTAACACTGTTTGCCACGAGAATAACCTTTTCCCAAACAGTCAAGCGAGCTGTTGAGTGCTGATTTCCACGATCTCCGTTTCGCTTTCCTTGGGTTCTTCCTGGAAATGTTTGCGTGTTGTGTTGGCAGCAATAACCGTTTATCTATTTATTCCGAGTGATTGATTGATCTGGAAGGTAAAGACAGGAGAGCAGAGCGCGGATGAATTAAGAAAGAAAATGGGAATATTCAGCAAGAAACTGTGGAGGTCTCCTAGGGAATGGCGAGTTGGATGGAAGAAAATGGTTACGCGTTTGGTTCGAATCCGGTTGCCTCGCATCGACGACATTATCTGGAAGCTTATGTATGTTTTCGAGTCCATATTTCTCGTCCTGATGCTCTCCTTTTTCTTCATTTGCTGTGGGTGTAATATGTAGCCAGCCCTGCCAATTGGATTGGACTTCACAGGCCTTTCTATTTGTACATTTGTTTATTTGTTTCCAAGATTCGAACCGTGGATCTGTGGGAATGGGGAAGGACAGTCCATGAAGGTGGGATGGGTGGAAACTGGCGTAATGGGGTTTGCAATGCGTGAGCAGCTGCAGGCCGCTGGTTTCGAGATAATGGTACATGGAGCAGATCATGCACAGCAGGATTGCATGGCCAGATGCCCAACAGGATCACAGGGCTATCAATGCCAGATGGCTTGTAATAAAAATTGGATTTCAAACTCGGTTAATGACCGGGGGAGTTCAATTTGTGATTATGTGTTATGAAGTATTCTGTAAAGTCCTCGATGTAACATTCAAATCTTATGGATATATTTATAATAAACAAAATAATAATAAAAAGAAATTAATTTTGGATTGTGGCAGTTTATTTTTTTTTCAAGAAGAAAATAATTACTGGTTTATATAAAGTATTAGTGCAAAAAGCTTCAATGTTCATTGTTACATCTGTTATAAAACATATAAAAACATCAACTTTAAATTCACTTATACTGACTTTTTCCTGAGGTCAGAAACTAATCATCATCACTTTAACCCCCTTCAAAAGCGCGTAGTCTACCGAGGCCGCGTTTTGACCCAGAATCCGATAATGATTTTCAGAAAATCTGGCAAAGATTTGCCCAGAATCTTGTTTATAGTTGTTGAACATTAGTATTTTGACTGCCCCAGGGGTTTTTGATAGTGCTGAATCCATTTCCACTATCAAAAATTTATTCCAAGCACTGCAACTATCTGATTTGCCCAAATTTAGTTGACCGGATTCCGGCAGATTTCTGCCGTCCGGGCCAAAACGCGGCCTCGGTAGACAACTCCCTTCAAAAGATCGAAAGGGACGCAAAGGTAAGTCCACTACAGCTATCTTAGTTCCAATTCAGTTGACCAAAATTGAAAAATCGTCTACCTAGCCAATTGACAGAACCTTTCAACAGATATTTCTAGAAACAAAACGACAAAAAGCAGCTGTCAAATAGTAGAAAAGTAAAATATAGAGAACGCAATCATGTCTCGGCACATCCAACCACCTACAGGGGACATTGACATATTAAGAAAAAATGACCGATCCCTATGCTCCAATGTCATTTCCTTCAATAAGTTCATAATGCATTTCCCCGAATCTACCCTGCAACCTTTTTTTTTATAATTTGTCGGCTTGACAAATCTTCTCCCTGTAGATATGTCTGAAAGAGATGGAGGTGAACTTCTCATTCAGTGTCTTTATCCTACCCATCCAAGACATTAGGAGTTCAGGATTCAAATTAGTGCCCTCATTAAGGTGGTCGATTAAGACTTGTGAATCCCTGAATATAGACAAAATATCAATACACAGATGTTGAGCAAACCACAAAAGCCCCCAAAGTGCGATAGACTCAGCCCTCATGTTGCTGCCAATGGCTCCATACCAGTGAATCTTGTATTGGCGGGATGGTGAGATTAACAAATAAGCCCCACATCCACATCTGCGATTCTGGGCGGCCCCGTCAAAGAACCCAACTGGATAGTTAATCTCATGTGGGCGAAATCTAATAGAAAAATCTTTTGGAGGTTTTTCTACAATCTTCAAATTTTCCCATTGGAGATAGACTTGATTTCCAATCCATTCTGGCGTTCTAACCTGTTCTTTGAAAATCCAATGGTTTCTACACAACCACAGATTCCAGTGAAATATGATAGGAATAACTTTAAATTGCTTTCCCTTCTCAATCCACCAAATGAAATAGTCTTCAGGATTATCATATTCAGGTAAATCAAAACTAAATTTATTACATATGAGTTTTAGAGTCAACCTGGAAAAGGGGCAATCATAGAACATATGTCTGTTATCTTCATTTGCGCTTCCACATAGTCCACATCTTCCCAGACCTTGTATACCTTTTCGTTGTAGGTTATTCCAGGTTAATTTTTTTTCATGCCAAACCAGCAAAAAAAAAATGATTTACTTCTTTTGTGCCCGCGATCCCCACAGGTCCTTAAATCATCGATGAGTCTCTAATCCGAGTTGTGTCACCATCATTTTGTTATATAAATCCTTTACTATGATCTGTCCTTTTTGAGTTTTCCTGCACCATCGAATTATGTCCCCCTTAATGTTTCTATATATGCCCAGACTCCGTAAGAAATCACAATATGCTATCCAATCTATCTCAAGCCACGTAGGAATGCCAAGTCTGTTAGCAGAGAATCAGTAGGGTATCTCTTCATTCCAGTTTATGATTTTTCCTAGGAAAAAATATCCTTTCCTGTGGAGAAAACTTAAGAGCCCCACACTAATATGTGAATCGCTGGAAGGGCCACCAAGATCAGTTTGACCAATGTGTATTTGATCCCCACCACCAAATTGCCAGCATAGTTTCTCTTTAAATTGTGGCCATAAATTTCTAAAACTTTTCCATATGTGAGACCCTTTCTGTACTGGGAGATCCGATTCAATGAATAGTTTTTCAATTGACATTAACTTGAAATATTTCTGTTCCATAATATCATTCCATGGACCAGTGCATTTTAAGCTCCTCCACATTGACTTCATTAGAAGTGCCTTGTTAAAATGTTCCAGCTCAATGATCCCCCATTCGCCCAACTCCTTAGGTTTTGCAATCATATCCCATTTAGCTAGGTGATAGGAACCTTTCCCCATACCGCCCTTCCAAATAAAATCTGCCATCAAGCTTTGAATCTTCTTTATGATTTTACGAGGAACACACATTAGATGAGCCCAGTATATTGCCATTTGTTGTAGAACTTCCTGAGTTAATACCAATTGACCCCCTCTAGTTAACCATTTGTTCGACCATTTATGAATCCTCTTTTGGAATTTATCTAAAATCCATTTCCAGTCCCCCATGGAGTATTTAGTGGCTCTGAGTCGAAATCCCAAATAGGTGATTCCGTCTTCCAATTTAGTCACATTAAAATTGAACATTCTCTTAATATAAGCTAAACATTCAGGGGAGCCGTTTGAGTGATAAAAACATGATTTACCTGAATTTTCTTCCATTCCATATGCAACACAGAAATTGCTGAGAATCCCAGCCATCTTCCCTCGGCTGTTTTGAATCATCATGCCGAAAAAAAGAACATCGTCCACAAATAAATTATGCGAAGTACCACCTTTGTTGGTAATTCAGATTCCTTTAAATTCATCATTGTTGACCGCCTTTTTAATATTTAGGCTGAGGGCTTCCATCACAAGAATGAACATCAGCGGTGATAATGCACAACCTTGCCTAAGTCCCCTACCTGGTCTAAAAAAATTCGATGTTGAACCATTAATAATAACAACCATCGAATTAGTATTTATGCAGCCCATCACCCAATCAACCAGCACTAGGGCCATTCCAATCTTGTGTAGAATCAGGGTTAAATAGCTCCACTCTACTCTATCATATGCTCTACTCAAATCGACTTTCATGATCCATGCCTTAAGCTTCCTTGTCACTATGGAGTGCATCAGTTCCTGTGTGATGGCCACAACGTCGTGTATGCTACGTCCCGGTAAGAACCCAGACTGTTCAGGTGAGATGAACATGGCAAGAATATCCTTCAAATGGTCAGCCAGCAATTTAGACCCGATTTTATATAATGTATTACATAGGGATATTGGCCTATAGTCTTCAAATCCTTTGGGATCTTTCTTTTTCGGAATAAGGATGAGGAACATTGCATTAATGCCACCTCTAAATTTACCGGTGTTTTTCACTTCTTCTGTCATGTATGTTATATCAGATAAAAGAAAATAAAAAAATGGATGAAGAAGTCCGACATCCATCCATCTGGACCCGGACTCTTATCCGAAGGGAAAGATTTAAGAACAACATACAACTCAGCAGTGGTGATCGGACGCATCAGTTTGTCATTTTCCCTAATTCCAAACATGCGGGGAAATGCCTCCAGTGTCAGAAGTTGTTCTGTGATATGGTTACCTTCCCTGCACTTAAAAATGTCCCCAAAATATTTGACCGCGACTTCCTGAATTCCCTCTGTGGAGTTATATGACTCTCCATTTACTTCTAGGTCCCATATAGCATTTGTTTTTTTTCTACCATTAGCAAAGTGATGGAAAAATTTTGTATTGTTGTCACCTTCCTTAATCCAGGTGGCCCTACTCTTCAGTCGCCACTCCAATTCGTGAACTAGTAATATCTTCCTCCTTTCATTTTCTAGGCTCTTGATTTGGTTCCATATATTTGTGGGTTGCACACCAACCTCATAATCTTTAAGGATCAAATAAATCTCTTCATTTATTTGTTTAAGTTCCTTTAATAATCTAATTTTTTCTACTTTCTCCCAGATCTTTTCCTTTTGTTTAAGGCTGCGCAGGAATCCTACCAATCTATCCATCCCCTTTGAACCAATTCCGTCAGACACCTCAGCCATGTGCTTACGAACCAATTCGTTGAAGCTCTTATTGTCTAACCATGCCCTGTTAAATTTGAAGGGTCGTCCCTTCATATGATTTTCAAATTTCCAATCCACCGTAATTGGCCAATGATCTGATATAGTGAGGTCCAAAGCCCTCACGTAAAGACCCCCCATCAGAGGTAAGAGGGACGCCTAAACCATGATTATATCAATTCTTTTCCCTATAAGTTCCTCCCCTTCTCGGCCGTTGCACCATGTCGGCCCTTCCCTTTCCAGTTTAAGGTCAATCAGATTCGAAGTTTTGAAGAGATCAAATAAAAAATCTTCGTTAGGGTCCTTCCTTCCCCGAGCACCCCAGGTCTCCTCCGCCCGAATCGTATAATTGAAATCCCCAGCCCAGATGCTGTTGTCCAAAGCTAATAGGTTGCAAGCAGCCATCTTCCCCCAAAAAGTTTTCTTGTCTTTATACGGAGCATAAACATTCATCAAATTAATTCAGTTCCGGAAACCTCTGATGAATCCAGTCAACAAAATATCGCCAATGAAGCTGAAGGCCATCAACGTGAACATACTTGGATCCCATAAATCCGCTAGTCCACCCGATCGACCCGCCGCGTTAGTAGCAACCATGTTCTAATCTGGAAACATTCTCCGGCAGGTAGAAAGAGTGCGATCGACAGAATTAATGGTTTCTTGTAGGAAAACGATAGAAGGACAAGTAGTACACAGTAAATTCCGCAAAGAGACCAGTTTCTCTCTGCCCCCTACCCCCCGGATGTTCAGTGAGAGAAAGATCATTGATAACCCTTAGTGGCTAGGGTCAGCGCTCTAAGGACCCGGTCCAGTGCCAAGGTAACCGACACGTCATGGAAATTACCCTCAGGTTGATCAATGATGGAGTCAATCTGGGCAGAACGAATTTTCCCTCGGGGTCTACCTTTCCCCTTTCTAATAGTTACATTAAGGGTGGAAGAAGGGCTCGTAATACGAATTGGGGACGAGGGACGTCCGACATCGATGGTTAAAGGAATCATCTCGGCCACTAGATTATGTGATATGAAATCCAAATCCCTCCCAATGGAGTTGTGAGGGGATAGGGGAGAAGAGAGTTCAAATGGAGGGGATGTGCAGGAAATAGGCTTGTGAGAAGCCATCGGAGAAGAGGGTTGAATGTGGACATCGCTCGAATCAAGCATGAGAATGGGGATATGATCGCATGGCCTATTGCCTGGATGCAATTCAACCCGCGGGTTGGAGCCAATATCCACAGTTTGGACTCCGGGTGTATTAGTTTCCTCCGCCACATCTCTCGACCCCCCCAAAAAATAAAAATAAAAATTCAGAGAATTATAATCAGTTTTTCTGAGAGGCTTACTCCACTTGTTCAACATTGTGGCCGGTTGAGTAGAATGCCTAATATCTCCTGTCGCCAGCACCTTAGTTCCACCACATTGCTTGTAAGAATCCTTGTAAAGATGAGCGTCGCATTAGATGCCCCGTTCTATGGCACAAATGACAGTGAAATGGAAGCTGCCAATAGTCAATGGACTAGCAATGAATATATCCTTCCCAGTCCAATTCAATCTCAGCCGGCAACCCTCCAGCAAATGTCAATTGAACCAGTAACCATGCAGTTCTCTTATCAAACTCCCCTGTACACTTAGGGTTGGTATATTTGAATGAACCTATATTGTCACCAATCACTCTCAATGCCTTGATTGACCAGAACTCCATGGTCAGTCCAGGGAGTTTAACCCATGCCAATTTACTCCTAAGGGAATTTCGAAGCGGATGAAATCCCACATGCCATTTATGTAGGGCAATATAGCACCTCCCACAAACCCATGTGCGATTGTAAACCTCTAATATATCCTCGGCCTTGATGAAGTGAAAACCAAACCAACCGCCCTCGAGTCTTCTAACTAGTGGTCGATATCCCAACAGTAACTTCCACTCCTCCATCAGCCACTGTGAAAAGTTTTCTTTGTAGTAGTTGGCGAATTTCCACCATCCAACAAGGGTTCTCTCCTGCAAAATTTCCACCCTTTCCCACATTAAATCCCTCCCAAAACTCAGAAGACGACATTATGCTCTCAGTTTGAAAGACTTTTCAGCTGCCTTCCCTTGCTTCACACCACCGTCCTTCTGTTTATGCAATTCCTTGAAATCATAGTCGGAAAGATCCTTTTGCTTACCTCCTGCTATCTCACTATCCAAATGTTCGACGTTGTCACCAGGTGTGAACCTCAAGTTGCAAGGAGAGATGTTGTTGCCCTCCACCGCTTCGATGGCATGCAGTAGGTCAGCATCGAAAACCTCCCCCTCGAGATCCGCCAGGATAGATTTAAGGTCCATATTAAATTTGATACAATTGCCCAGAGAACAATAAAGGGGCAGGGAAAGAACTGCGAGGTGAAATAACACGTAACAACTTGACACGCAGCTCTGGGCCTCAAAATAGAAGAAAATGGGTAGTCAATTATTATGGATCTGAGTGTAGCAGTATGTTTCATAAAGACTCAGCTGATGGTTGGTAAAATGAACCATTCTCAATTAAAATCGATAATTCAAATATTTGCTTTCGCCAAATTGGTCAGATCCACCTGTACCCCGCCGAAAAATCAGTACTACAAATATTTACTTTTGCTAAAATGGTCAGGACGTCCTGAACCCCATCAGAAAATTTGAATTCATAATTCTGTTCCACAGTTCCGGTACCCACCTTCCCCCCAGTATGGCAACCATCGAAAGACACGGCTCAGAAACTCCTTCGATTACAACATGAGATCCAATGTTCAAAGATCACAACAACAACATAAACAACCATTGCACCTCCACCATTGATGACAAAAATGAAGTCCACAATATTTTCATGGCCGGGATATTATCCAGTAATCCCTCCCCCAGCACTAGAGGTTGTTCCAGTAGTGTCTAAGAGTAGCAGTCAGATTGACCACCTTGTTATAGAGCTCGACAGTAGGATTGCACTCCACAATGTCATGCAAGGTGTGACTCATGACTTTGCTTCCTTTAGAAGTTGGAGGTCGCAAAGGGGAAGCAGAACTAGAGCCTGCACCAGCAAGAAAATTACACATGTACACATGGGATCCACTCGCCCACCACTGTCAAACCTTTTAATTCTATTTTCTTTCACTAACAATTTGAAGGCTTTGTTCCCTTGAAAAATTACTTTCCATAGTGCTACAATGGTAAAATAAACTGAAAAACCACACACCAGTAACCATTCCTATAGCCTCAATGGAGAGATACAATGAAATAAAAGACAGTCACTACCTTTTCTTTTATTCAATCTTTTGAAGGAAACCATGGATGAGACTTTGCTTCTCGACCGTTCCTCCAGTTACAGGACGTTGGATGCCCTCCTCTGAAACCCATTCTTGTTTGCCCTCATCATAAACAACATGATGATGTAGTTTAATCGCGGCAGTTCAATTTGTGATTGCTGTGTTATGAATTATTTTGTAAAGTGTGTGATATAACGTTCAAATTTAGTGAGTATATTTATAAATATGTTTATAGCTGAAAATTAAAAACAATAAAAAGAAACGAATTTTCAAATATGTTGTTAATATATTCATTCACTTAAGGAGAGATCTCAATACTTATTGAGATTGGTTTCTGCAGTGCACATTTGCACTAAATTTTTGTTTGCAATGATTGGGTTTGTCATAATTATAAGTTTTTTGGTCTATGCAATGCACATTTGCACAAAATTTTGGTTTAACCAAGAGTCTCAACTTTTAACTAAGACCCCAAGGACGTTATAATTATAAGTTAGAGTTTAATAATTTACATAATTTAAATGTTCCATGAGTTTTTGAAAGTGTTGAATATATTTATGCACTCAAAAATGCATTTTCAAGAGCCAAAAATCTCACTCACCATTATATTGGATTATAACTAAAAATTTTAAAACAAAAAATAGTTAGACAACATTATATTTATTAAGTATATTTTATATGTGAAAGTATTGTGTAATTCCTAACTATAAAAATATACATAAATAATAATTCAAATGTAAATTGAATGATAATAATATAAAGAAATATTGTAAAAATATAAAGCAAGAAACATACAACATACATATAATAATGAAATATGCCCACATCAACAATACTTTCAACAAGATTAATAGGTGCAATGTAACATATAAAGCTTTTTATAGAGTAAAAGTTATGGCCATTTCCTCAAATAGCTACTTGTCTTTTGGTCAAATTTATTAATTGATAAATATCTTCGTATTAAAGGTTTTTATCGCGAATATTTTAGTAAGCAATTGATGTATACTATATTAATAGTAATATTTTAATTACAAATAATGTTTTAGTAAGCAATTGATGTATACTATATTTTAATGGTAATATTTTAATTACAAATAATGTTTATTTTGGTATTTTTCCCTTTCCTTCAATCATTGAAATTAGAAGTTGTTATTAATTGATAAATACATTCACATTTAATTACAAATAATGTTTATCTTTGTATTTCTATTTTAGTAAGTGATTGATCTGTATACGATATTAATGGTAATATTTTAATTACAAATAATGCTTATTTTTGTATTTCCTTCTTTCTGTCAGCCATTGACATTGGAAGTTGTTATTAATCGATAAATATGTTCACATTAAATGCTTTTATTGCTAATATTTTAATAAACAATTGACTTATACAATATTATTGGTAATATTTTAATTGTAAATAATGTTTATCTTCTTTTTTTGAATATCTCTTTGTTTATGCAACAGTTTTATTACTAATATTATTGGGAATATTTTAGTTGTACAAATAATGCATATCTCTCTATTCTCTTTTGCTTGAAGAGGCTTTTGAAGATCTCTGCTTGTTATAGATATCAGTAGTCAATAAAGTAAAGGTTGTGTGGAGTGCACACAAAATTCTGTACAAAACCACATTGCACTAAACATAAGCTTTGTTTATGGAATGCATAGAAGTGCGGAGAAAGTTCATTATGTAGAAGAAGCTTTCAATTTTTCATTATGCAGTTCTATGCACTCAGCATTGAAGTATTTCATTGCTAATATTTTAGTATTAAAGCATAATCCATATTTGTTGTTTGCAATAACATTGTTTATGCTTATGTTATTGATAATTGTAAATTATGCATATTACTGCTATCTAATTGATTATGTACAAAACCAAATTTCATTGAGCACAATCTTTGCTTATGGGATATGCGGATGTGCAGGGAAGGTTCATTGTCTAGAGGAAGCTTTCATGATTTCTTTGTGTGGATCTTTGCACTTCGCATTTGAAGCTTTGATTGCTAATATTTTAGTATGAAAACATAATCCATATTTTTTGTTCACGATAACATTGTTTATGCTCATATTATTGATAATATTTTAATTGCATACTATTGCTATTTAATTGATTCATTGTGCGGAGGAAGGTTTCAAGTCTTCATTGTGTGGATCATGACACTCCACATTGAAGGCTTTCATTGCTAATATTTTAGTGTTAAAACATAATTCATATTTGTTGTTAGCAATGAATTGACTCACTTCATTTTACCACACAACATATTTTATTTAGCACTCCCATCTATGCAAAGGAGCCATGTTCTTTCTGCACAATGAAAGCTTTGGTAACTTCCACAAATAGCTACTTTCGTACTCAATGACACTTTTCAGTCACCTATTGAGTACACAATCCAATTAAAAGATCCCTCCACACTTCCTCTACACAAATTCTGCACATCCATCATTATGCACATGCATTTGTTCTTTGCATTTAACCTCTAAACACACATAACACAATGCACTAGGGTAAACCCACGAAGGTGGGTTAGACTTTTGTGAGAATCAGGGGCAGAAAAGTAATTTTCCCAACATTTCGGCCAAACATTTTTAAAGGTTTGGATTTGAGCTATTCTATAGTTGTAGAACTTACAGTATTTTAGCTAGAACTAATTTTCCGTTTGATGGCATATTGACGACATGGGCAAATAGATTTCTGGTCGAAGATGGGAAAATGGCAACAAAAGTTTGGTCGAACTAATAGTTCGGCCGAATTATTAGTTCAACCGAACTTTTAAAATAGTTCGGCCGCACTGGTTCTTATAAATATATCGGCCCGCAAACCTTAACGGGTTTCGAGCATATTACCATTGCTGTCTCGCGTCTGTGTTTGCTCTCTTGTGCTGAGGTGAGGTGAGGTGTTACTGTGTTGCGCTGAGGTGAGGTGAGGTGAGGTGAGGTGTTGCTCTGTTGCACCGCGATGACGAGGTGAGGTGAGGTGTTGCTCCTGTTGCTCTGTTTTTTTTGTAAAAAATTTTTGTTGATTTTTTTTTGTTTGATTTTAATTTAAAAAAAAAAAAAAAAATTGTCACAGGGAATTTGTTCTGCGTCCTCCATTTGTCTTTGGCGATCTCCCAGCTCGTGCTTGTCTTCTCGGTGCAGCTTCGTCCTCTTGTCGGCTGCGAATTTCCAGGTATGCTATCCTGATCCTTTGTCATTGAATTTACAGGTATGCTATCATAGATGAATGAAGAATCAAACAGAAATTTGGGAGTTTGTTATTAGTTCCTTTCAACTATAATTATGTTGGTTTGGTTTGTCTTTAGAAGCTTGTTTGTAGAACTCGACTAAAAATATCCTTAGTTTACTAATTAATTTACTGTATTATGTATAAACTATTTGATCTATTGTGTTTTTAATTTTTAATTTTCCCAAATGCATGAGGCACCACTATCATCCCTGCACCTGCACGCAGGGGTAATAGTTTTCTCATAATCATCTAGGATTTCCACATGGCCCCTGCCACTTATCTATGCTTTTGGAAAATTGAACATTGATAGGTGGCTTTTGACAACAATTACGGCTGAACCACGATCTTAAGAACATGTTTTTTTCAGAACCAGTATCAATTATAAATTACAAAATTTGAATGGTGATTTATGCTCACTAGCTCTGGAGTCAAAGACTACTATGTAAATTAGCACTAAATACCGAGTTTCCATCTCTGAGATCCAAAGATCTTTCACTAGTTGTTGCTCTGTGATATTTCAATTAAGAAGGATAATTAATTGAAAAAAAATTATAAATAACAATACCCATAAAGATCAATATGCCACAGTACGCATATTAAAATCACGACCTGGAGGTGAAAAATAACTTGTAATTTGTATTTGATATTCTTATGATCTTAGAATAAAATTCTTATGTGCAAGAAAACGGTTGCACACACATTTGGTAGGGTAGCACATGAAGTAAATTAATTAGTAAACCAACATAAATTAATTATGTTGGTTTGGTTTGTCTTTAGTTCCTTTCAATTTCACTCTTATGTATTTCCGATTTTGTTATTTTTAATTTCTTTATTTTTTCGTTGATTTTCTGTTTCCCTTGTTTCGATCCTTCATGTCACTCTTGGAAACTATAACAAAGATCTAGAATTTCTTTCTTTTCAAGCTTCTCTTGCAGAAATCGATAATTTATATCCAACTCCAGAAAATTAAGTTAGGAATTCGGCTGGGTACTATCCATCATTTGGACAACACTTAAACCCTTTGTATTCAACTTTAACCACTTACCAGCATTCTCAATTCACTACCCAACCATTCTCCATTAGATACACAACAGGAACCAACACATCACATATACTACACAGTCACATCACCAACCAGAACATCACGTACATAAGAGCATAACATCTAAACCACAGGAACTCACTCAATTAGATACCTTCAACACATTATGACTTTCTAATACTTAATACTCACTCATATCTTGTACATCTATATACTACAAGTGCTAATCACATTGTACCAATATAAGCTAATTATAGGTATAAGCAACTTCCATGTTTCTCTATTCTTTCATTACCCTTACAAGCTATAGTACTCATCTACGTTGGTTCATATAAGCTTATCTACTATGTTTCCATAATAAGCTTGATGTTGGTGGTATAGCTTCTACTTACAAAGAGCTTTATATCACCTTCTCACGGAAAGCTTACTAGTCTGAATACATATGGTACTTACACTGTTCACATATAAGCATATAAGTCTCTACATAATTACTAGTAGTGATGTATATAGTAACACTTTATATTCATGTAAACACGATTATAGTAGTACTTATATTATGCATAAGCTGGTAGTTACAGATACAATTGATTTATTTAGACAACCAACATTGCTAAGATATGCTTTCATTTTAGTGCCTTAACTTTGAGATTTACCCACCTAGAGATAGATAGATACTTGCCTGCCTTAATGAAATTCGATTTCAATTTCACTCTTATGTATTTCTGATTTTGTTATTTTTAATTTCTTTATTTTTTTCATTTATTTTATGTTTCCCTTGTTTCGATCCTTCATGTCACTCTTGGAAACTATAACAAAGATCTAGAATTTCTTTCTTTTCAAGATTGTGTTGCAAAAATCAATAATTTATATCCAACTCCAGATTTGATAACAAAAGTATATAATTTCGTTTATTTCATTCCATTTTCCATTGAATCTTATATATATTTACATCCTAAAATTCCAGGTTT
This sequence comes from Pinus albicaulis, assembly GCA_034641835.2. NCBI lineage: Eukaryota > Viridiplantae > Streptophyta > Pinopsida > Pinales > Pinaceae > Pinus > Pinus albicaulis. The sequence goes on along the minus strand of CM076579.1, from coordinate 1,128,952,752 downwards.
TTTAGAATCACTACTTTGACTTTCTTAACTCAATTCAAAGTATAATTAGATTTATATTTTCTTACAAAAATGTATTCTTTTATAATTCAGGAAAAACCCTCTTGTACAAATATCCTTAGTCTCTTATACTCTGTGTTTTCCCTCCACACATGTACTTTACATATTTAATTTTTTATAATTACATTAGAAATCTTTCTATGTACATCTCAATTATGATACTTAAATTAATTTAGGTATTTTGTGCAATGTATTTCTAGAACACATTTTATTTGAGTTAATTGCAACAGAATAAACAAAATTAAGAAAACTCACACAGAATTTAGCAATAGAATGAACAAAAATTTCACACAGACTTCAGCAATAGAATGAACAAAAATTCACACAGACTTCAACAATAGAACAAACATAATTAAACTTCATAAAGAAATTCATCTGAGAAAATTCAACAACTCAAAATTCTTGTAATATTTAAATCAACCCAATGTATTTCATTAATGTACCTAAATTTTTTGAGTTAAATTAGTTGTTAATAAGTTTCATTTCTTTATTTTTTAGGATCTAAGAGGAGAAGGATGTCTACTCCATCAATGGAGCATGCCCATGGTTCACGCAATCATGGTATGGTTCACGCGATTTAATCAATGAATATGTATATGTATTTATATGTATGAATGTATTTTTGAATTGATTATAAATTCACATTTGTTTATGAAGCTTCTTTCTCGTCTCGTGAGGTTGGTGGTGGTTCACATTCCCTTAGAGGGCCATCAATAAGTGCTGGCAGATTGTGTGAAGGTGGTGATATGTATTCCCCTAGAGGCCAATCAATGGATGGTCATGTTGGTTCTCAAACAATTAGTGGTCGTGTTGGTTCTCAATAGGGTTGTTCTGGTTCTCAAGAGTCTTAGGGTGGGCAAGATGCTAGCCAACCACATTGAGGTGGCCATCAATTTGAATATTATTTTCATTCAATTTGTACAAATTTGTTTACATGTGTTTTTTTAATATACAAAATTTTATATATTGATGTAGAGGCTGAAAATGCTACTCCAAATGTTGCTTAAAAAAAGACGTAGGGAAGAACATGTCATTCAAGAAGAATATTTTCCACCAACCACAACTTATTCATCCGACATTTCTGATATACCTTGGGAAACAAACATGCAACAATGCACCTTAGAAAGGTTTCAACATCTTCATGCAAAATTGAAGAGAGATCTCGTGGCTTTGACTCTACCTGTTGAGAGTCGACAAAGCTTGGAAATAGTTACACACTCTTTAGGCGAACTAGTAGATGTGTACCGAAAGCTTGGGCCAACCACTAATACTTTTGTAGAAGTGATGAAAAAAAGAAAGGAAACAGTGATGGGTTTTGATAAATGGGAGGTTGTTAAACAAAGAGTTACAACAGAAATGGACAAGTCTATGTTTAATTTCAAAGAAGGGCTGAAAAGAAATATGTTGAAGATGCAATATTTCAAGCACCCTCATATAGCTCACTATTTGTATGATAGACACCTTATGGCCTATGGAAGACTCGCATGGAACGACAAGGTTCCACTTTATTTTGAAAAATTATTTTATGCAGAATTATTTTTGCAAATGAAACCCAATTACAATGACCTTCCATATGAATATTTTGGTCCTGGGAAAGGTCTATTATGTGATTGTAGGGGCGCTAGGCGTGATGTTGAGTTGCCTCGCCCTGAGCCACAATTGGTTTGTCTACCTTTTCGTGTCAAAAATTTTCGGTCAAATATGGATGCCACTTCTCAAATTAGTCGAGAAGAAATGGATGCCATCATTGACAATGTTCAAAGTGGATTGGGTGGATTCAATGCTTGTCTGAATCGATAAAGAGCACGTGAGAATGCAAACACTAATTTTTTGTATTATACAGATGAAGCGATTGACAACATGAGTGTTGAAGATCTCAAAACATATGCAAAGAATTGTTGCAATGGTTGGCAGGACCTAATTGTTCATGAGGAAGAGGGCATGGGAACGGTTTGTGTTAATGGTTAGGGTTCAATTATTTTAACACATATACAATTTGTAATAAATACATATATACATACATTTATTTTTATACATTAATCTAACAAAAATGAATCATTATATGTTAACACCATTTGCAGTTGTCATGCTTGATGAATGAAGAAAATGTTAATATCATGGTCAAAGGCTCTGGTTCAAACAATCAAGATGGGTCTCACCATCAATCATACAATCAAGATGGTTCTCACCATCAAGATATGTTGGCAAATGTTAGTGTTTTTTAAGTGAACATGATGATGTACAATTATTTTTTATCTATTATTATATATATCGAAACATGATGAGATATTTTTAAAATAAATAATTGTGCACACATGTACATGTACATATATATAATAAAAAAATTTAGCAGATTTTGATTCCGTCCGATGCTTTTGGGATGGTGGTACCTTCTTCTTCCTTGGGAGATGTGCCAAATCCACCATCACAAGTATGAACAATTTTTCACTTTTAAAATTTATGTTTTTAAGTTATATATTCCACCTCAAAAAGTTCCATTAACAAATAAGATATATCTAGATCTTGAGTTATTTTAAATTTTTTGAATTTTAGGTTTTTGGAGATTTTCTTTCCGAGCCACTCTTAGGAGATGTGCCAAATCCACCAGCACAAGTATTCAAATTTTCACTTAAATATATATATGTTTTTAAGTTATAAGTTATAAATTGAAGTTTAAAAGTTTTATTATAAATTGAGATCTAGAGATTTTGAGTTATTTTAAATTTTTTGAATTTTAGGTTTTTGGAGATTTTCTTTTGGAGCCTCTCTTAGGAGATGTGCCAAATCCACCAGCAAAAGTATTCAATTTTTCACTTAAATATATGTTTTTAAGTTATAATTTATAAATTGAAGTTTAAAATTTTTATTATAAATTGAGATCTTGATCTTGAGTTATTTTATACTTTTAAATTTTTTGAATTTTAGGTTTCTATAGAGGATTTATTTTCTCCACGGACTCTAGCGATGGAGATAGGAACATCCACACCATTTCAACCATTTGAACAAGTTGTCTAACTTTTTTTTTAATATTATTGAAAATAAGTTTATATATGCATTTTCATTTGAAAATTTTTAATATATATATAACTGTACATGTATATTGTACAGTTTACTATTCAAGATGTTCTTGTGGGGGAAGTTGTAGTGGATGAGTAACAAATGGACAGGGAACCTCGTATTTCATGATTTTTTTTACATTTTGTTTTTTACATGAAGTTCTATATATTCTCACTCAATTTTAAAACATCAAATTTTAATTTTGTATACATTGTGTACAGGTTCCCCATGCTTCGCAGGATAGCTAGAGGATTGTGACTTTGCTGGGAGAGACACTACATCCATCTGTATTTGATGGATGATGCACATGCACTATTTGATGGATGATGCACATGCACATGTGCAACATTATATTTTCAATAGATTTAGTCTTAAATTTACTTTTTTATATATAGTCTTATCTAGATGCAGTCATATATAACTTGATACTTGATACTTGATACTTGTGAGATCTACAAATTTTGGACATATTTTATGTGAACTACATTTGGTACATGTGAATGTGATATATAATGTTTTTAAAACTTATGTTTTGGATGGTTGAACTACATTTGGCATGTGAAGTAATGTTACAGTGTTATATAATTTGTTTTGTTTTTAAAACTCAAGTTTTGGATGGTTGAACTACATTTGGCATGTGATGTGAAGTAATGTTGTGTTATAATTTGTTTTGTTTTTAAAACCTAAGTTTTGGATGGTTGAACTACATTTGGCATGTGAAGTAATGTTGTGTTGTAATTTGTTTTTTTTTACAGTGTTATGGTTGAACTACATTTGGCATGTGAAGTAATGTTAATTGATACTTGATACTTGTGATCTATAATGTTTTGTTTTTAAAACTCAAGTTTTGGATGGTTGAACTACATTTGGCATGTGAAGTAATGTTGTGTTATAATTTGTTTTGTTTTTAAAACTTAAGTTTTGGATGGTTGAACTACATTTGGCATGTGAAGTAATGTTGTGATCTATAATGTTTTGTTTTTAAAACTTTTAAGTTTTGGATGGTTGAACTACATTTGGCATGTGATATAATGTTTTTTTTTTTATATTGGATAGTTGAACTACAATTGGCATGTGAAGTAATGTTGTGATATAATGTTTTGTTTTTAAAACTTTGGTTGAACTACATTTGGCATGTGATTATGATATAATGTTTTGTTTTTAAAATTCAAGTTGTCGTTTTCCAAACAAACAAAAAATTCACATGAATGTATGTACATGTAGAAATCATTTAAGTACATGTTTGAATATATATGTTAAAATGATTGAAGTACAATACATATTGACACACACACACACACACACACACACACACACACATATATATAGGCAATCATAAGATTCTGGGTCTTGTTAGATGTGTAAAACAATCAAAAAATTTTAAAAATGCATTCTATAATGTATATATATCCAGCACATGCAACATTTTTCATCAATGCATGTATAGAAAAGCTACTTTCAGTTAATTCCATTTTAGAACATATATATCTAGTACGTGCAACATTTTTCATCAATGCACATAGAAAAGATACTTTCAGTTAATTTCATTCTAGAACATATATATCCAGTACTTCAACATTTTTCATCAATGCAAATAGAAAAGCTACTTTCAGTTAATTACATTCTAGAACATATATATTCAATATGTGAAACATTTTTCATCAATGCACATAGTAAAACTACTTGAACAGTTGATTGCATTCTAGAACATATATATATCCAATACATGCAATTTTTTTTATCAATGCACATAGTAAAGCTACTTTTAGTTAATTGCCTAGAACATATATATATCCAGTACATGTGCAACATTTTTCATCAATGCACATAGAAAAACTACTTTCGGTTAATTGCATTCTAGAACATATATATCCAGTACTTGCAACATTTTTCATCAATGCACATAGAAAAGCTACTTTCAGTTAATTGCATTCTAGAACATATATATCCAGTACTTGCAACATTTTTCATCAATTCACATAGAAAATCTACTTTTAGTTAATTTCATTCTAGAACATATATATCCAATACTTCTAGAACATATATATCCAGTAATTGCAACATTTTTCATCAGTGCACATAGAAAAGCCACTTTCAATGAATTGCATTCTATAACATATATATATCCAATACATGCAACATTTTTCATCAATGCATGTATAGAAAAGCTACTTTTAGTTGATACTAGTGTGCATGTACCAAAACAATGTGCATGTGCAAACACTTTCACAAATAACATAACAAGGAAGTTCAATTTTTAGTTGATTTTTGGAAGTTCTAAAACATGAATCCAAAGAGAAGAAATTGTTGGGCAATTCAATAAAAAAAATTCCAATGGAATGCCATCTTCAATAATCCATTCATGATCAGATTTTGACATTTTCCATTTCTTCAATTTCATTTTTTTCTTTGATTGAATCTCTATCAACTTTATGCATGTTGCACACACCAAGTGACTATATTGACAGCTTATGACATCAGGTTCATAGTCTTCAAAGTAAACAAAATCCCCACTTTGATTAATTTGTCTAAAAAAATAACCTTTCAGTATAATAGATCCTCTGTCATATGGAAACCCGTGATCATTATAGTTTACTAATAATTTCATCTTTTTTTTCAGTGCAACGCATCAAATAATACTTCACATTTTCATTGTTGTCAGTAGGCGCAATTACAACAAAAAAATCTCCTGCACAATTAAAAAAACTTATGTATTTAAATTTAGATCATAGTTAACATGAAAAATTAACTTTAAAATAATTTTAATATCTATTTCTAGATCTCTATGATTTGAAAGCAATTCAAATGTTACCTTCTCTAACAAGATCAGAAGCTTGATCACCATAAGATGATATTGTAGTCTCCTTTGATTGCATTTCTTCAAACATTGCAACGGAAATTTTCCCCTTTGTATTTAGCTTTGTATGTTTTCAATCTTTTACATACATTTTGTTTTCACAAACATCATTGGATTTTGTGTTGTCTATGAAAACATGAAAAAAACAAGAATATTTTCTTTTATCCAATGCAAACACATTTGTGGACAACTTTCTTTTAATTGAATGAAATTTTTGAGTCCCTTTTATTGTTTCAACGTCATTTCGAATTGATCTATCTACATCTTGGATCCCAATATGCCAAAAAAACCTATATATGGAAAATTCAAAGAAGAATGTAAACATGATATCAAAATACCATCAAAGATAATCATTGTGATAAATGTACACTGTTTAAAATTAGATATCCAATAAAAATTAAATTGAATGTACCTTCGCACTTCCCTTGATTGGTTAGTCTCATGGCTTAGAGCAACGATGCACCATTGAATAAATTCTTTAGCGTCCACAAGTTGGTTTGTAGAGGGGTTCATTTGATATCTTCGAAGTGCTCATTTTATGCATGCCCCTGCACCGTCATGTTCTCCTTTCCATGGCCAGTCTCAAAGAAATTCCAACAATGTTTAATGCAGGTTTTCTTATGAAGAAAACACAACCAAAAGAATGATCGTGAAGATTTGAATTGACCTGCGCATCCATCTGACCATATCCAATTTTTATTGAATTTTATTCCATGACTTTTCAAGGAGTCATAAATCTTTCCAAAAATGTGTTGTACAAAATATGTATCATGTGTACGGTTGTCACTGATATAAAAGTGATATCTTTTAATAACATGTCGATTTTCACTGGTGATTTCTATATGATCGACGTTTTGTTCAGCATGTCTATATAGAATATGGATGAGCATGGAGACTTGGTCAGAATGATAGTATTCACTCTGAATTTCTTTTTGTGGAACAAATGTGTAGTTTTCTGCAAAATCAATTACTGACAAAATGGTCCCTGGTGGAAAAAATTTACAGGATTTTTTGAATTGCAAGTCTTGCCATTGAGCTCTATGGGAATGCTTGGTGTATTTATAAATTTTTGCCTCAAACTTTCTCAAAAAATCTATCACAAAAATTTCTTCTTCTTGTAATTCAATTCTTTTAGCACTATTTGAACCTTGAATCGATGTATGGATATATTCATATCTCTTCCATTTCACTTTCATGTTGGAAAATGATTGATCATTTATATCAATACGATATTGGTTTTGAAATTTAGTCAAATTTCCACAATCATCACATTTTTTACCACCAACGCATCTCTTTTCGTAAAATAACTCATCGCTTTCTCTTCCACATAGAATTTGAGATATGAAATCACGGATAGTGGAAGGAGAAGGTGAATCTTTCCAAAATTTTCTACTAAAATTAAGGAATGTGTCATAATATAACTGAAATTCCACATGATAACAATAACAACAAGTGTCACATATAGTGATATGTTTTACATACCATGGTTTTTGTTGAACAAAAGAACTGATTACGACATGAATTTCACGATTATCTTCTTTGAACTTGTTGAACAACTCTATTTAAGTGGTGTCCAAGAAATGTTTTTCATGATCTTCGTACTGATTTCGTGCTATTCTTCTTCACATCACATCCCTTGCATTTGGCGAAACACGTGAATTTTTCTTCCAATATTCATATATTATTTTTTTAACATTTTCTCCAAGTCTATATTTGTATGGTTTCCTACAAACAACTCTCCAACAAGCGATTTCATCATTTACATCTATTTGCAACCAAAATTTCTAATGTTTGTACAAATTTTTTCGTGAGGTTCCTAATGCTCGTGCCATAGATTTTACTAAGCGACTCTCTTTAGTGCTTGATGAAACCACTGCCATATGTATTGTTCTACGTACAACTGAAACATTTTTCTATCTAGATCTTCTAATTGAATTTATAGCACTATTTATATTTTGTATCACATTTTCCTTCATTTTTTTTTAAATCTTTTGTTGATTTTTGAATACCCAATAAAGTCATAGCTTCTTTTAATTTCCTTGATGATAAGAGACCTTTCAACATTTTGGCCTGAACTGTCACATTTTCCTTTATGAAGTACGTATCAAAAATGCGTTTAAAGCGATATCGTATAACATTATCAGCTCTTTTATCTCCATATGTGTGAGTGTCGACATTTTCTAACATCTCATCATCAACATTGCTTTCATCTGTACATATTCGAATGAATAGTACATAATAAGTTTACATATTCAATAAATAACTAAATTAATAAATATTTATAATTTCAATAATATGTGCATGTGTTCAACATATATATATACCGTGTGATTCAATTTCTTCACTTGAATTTCGTTCAACATTTTCACCATCTTCAATCATTGGTTCAATATCTCTTTCACTTTCTCTTTCAAAATTGTGTATCTCATCATCGATGTTTTGAGGAATATCTCTCTCTGTTTACATTGCAAAATATTTTTAAAATTAGTTTATCAAATAAAAATTACGCTTCACATTTTACACTAGGAAAATTTTAAATATCAAATTCATAATATTTACATTTACATACATGCTTCAACTTCTAGTTGAGGTTGATTTTTCCTTTCAATATTTGAGAGTGCTTCTCTCTTTCTTTTGCGAGATTCTCTCCCCTCTTCTCTACGTTCCTCAGGGTCTCTTGTTTGATCATATTTTCTTGTGCAATTCCTTCGCTTTCCCATGATAATAGAGTATGAAGTTAAAAAAAATCCTTCAAAAATTTAGACAAAAACCCAATTAAAAGAACATCACAAAAGATTTAATTTAAAAAAAACTCAGTTTAAAATTTTGCAAAAAATACATACTTCAATCCAAAACACTTACTTTAAAAAATCCAAGAAAAAAATTTCTTATAAAAATGAAACGAAGCTCAAAATATTTCATTCCAAGTCCTGCAAAAAAAATTCATTTAAAAAGTTAGACAAAAACTCATTTAAAAAAATCATTATAAAATATTTACTTCAACCCAAAACACATACTCTAAAAAAATGTCACTTCAAAAAATACCTCCAAAAAATGTCCATTGAAAATTAATTCTAACTTTTAAAAAAAAAATCCACTTTAAAAAATACTTCAAAAAATCCTCTAAAAAAATATCACTTTAAAAAATACCTCCAAAAAATGTCCTTTGAATATTAAGCCTAAAAAGAGTCATTACGAAATTAAGTTTAAAAAATTTCTTTTGGAAATTAAGCCCAAAAACCTCTAAAAACAAAATACATCCAAAAAAATGTCCTTTGAAAATTAAGCCCAAAACCTCTAAAATCAATGAAAATTAAGCCCAAAACTTCTAAAAACAAAATACCTTAAAACCAAAAAATGTCTTTTGGAAATTAAGCCCAAAAGCCTCTAAAAACAAAATACATCCAAAAAAATGTCCTTTGAAAAATAAGCCCAAAACTTCTAAAACCAAAATACTTTAAAAAAAAAAACCAATGAAAATTAAGCCCAAAACTTCTAAAAGAAAAATACCTTAAAAAAAAACAATGAAAATTAAGCCCAAAACATCTAAAAATAAAATACCTTCAAAAAAAATGAAGCCCACAAAACTCCAAAAAATGTATCACATACCTCCAAGAAATGTCCTTTGAATGTACCTCCAAGAAAAGTCCTTAAACCCAAAACAATCCTTTGCAAAAATGTCCTTTGAATGTACTTCCAAGAAAAGTCCTTAAACCCAAAACAATCCTTTGCAAAAATTTCCTTTGAATGTATCTCCAAGAAAAGTCCTTAAACCCAAAACAATCCTTTGCAAAATCAGACCAAATGAAGAAATGTGCGAAATTATGTGAAAATAATGAATGTGAAATGTTTTTTTTGGAGGGGCTTTGTTGTATTTTTTCGGTCGATGGAAAGTCAAGTAAAAGTTTGGTCGAACTTTTATAAGAAATTCGTCCGAACTTTTGTGTCGTTAGACTTGACGGGTCGTCGGCGCAAAAAACAATTCGGCCGAACGTTTTTTAACAGTTCGGCTGAACTAACACGTCTGTAAATACGCAGAGCCAAGCTCTGAATACATATCTTCAACTTTGGACTGATTAAACTCCATGAAACATTCTGAATTAACTGTCGGAACCAAGAAAAACATTTTCAGAATTCAATCTACTTTCAGGAAATATAACTTTTATGGAATTTCATAAATATTTACTAATTTTAATTAATTTTGTAATAAAATGGGTGCAAACAATTTCTGAAGATCATTATGATTTAGTGAAATCAATATTCTATATCTTCCAAAATACATTGTAAAAAAAAATTGAAAAAATTATGGTGCATTACATTGGTCTGTCGCCTGTACTCGGTAGTTTTTAGATTTTTAGTTTATAACTTATATGTTGAGAAATTTCGTGCAAAGCAAAACATATTCAAAATATGAAGTTTTTTCATATTGGATAAGTTCAAAAAATTCTAGTAATTATGATATGCATTAGTTGGTTTTGTAAATATAACGAAACTGAAGAAGACTCTGTCTAGATTGTTGTAACACATTTTGTTTCTCAAAAACACAAAGTTTCAAAGAATACACCAGCGCGTATTAGCATGAATTTTTATGAATCCTTTGATTGTTAAAAGACACACACTCAAAGAAACGCTACGTTGACATTTCAAATGTGTATAAAAAAATTCAAAAAATAAGTAGTAGAAAGCTAATAAAATTTCTGACAAAAAAATTGTTTTGGCTTGCAGAAAGTTGAAGAACAGAAAAAAAATGAATTTTTTTCTCAAAAAAGGGCAAAAAGTGTAACCCAACTTCACATTTATCAGTACTAATCTTCCTTTTTTTTTTTGTGTGTGTGTGTCATATATTGTTATCTTGTTTAATTTACAAATGCTTTCGACATTGTGCGTAATGAAGATTGAAATAAAATATTGCTAATATTATTTTAAGTGGTTGATGCATACCATATTATTAGTAAAATTTGAATTGTAAATAATGTTAATCTAATAGTTCGCCACACCCACCACCCTAAACTCCTCCACAAAGATTCATAGCTCTATAAAATCATATCTCTACGCAATTGTTCTCCCGCACATACTTTGTCTTCCGCACAAGTGAAGTTTTCAATATTATTCCCATCTGTGCCGAATAAAGTTCTATATGCACCCCTGTTCTCCCATACATACCTCACCATGCACACAGTAAAAGATATGCATAATGAAACATAATAATATTAATTCAAAATTTGTTGATAGTTAAACTAATTAAAGCTCCCTCTACATCCCTATAGAAATCTTTATTTGTGCGAATATCTTCATTTCATACTAAAGGACTTCACTACTAATATTATTGGTAATATTTTAGTTGTAAATAATGTGTATATGTGTATTCCTTTTTGCTTAGAAAGCCCTTCATAGATCTCAAACTTTAATAGATATCAATAGTCAATTGAATAAAGGTTGTGCTGACTACAAACGAATTTATGTATAAAACCACATTTCATTGAGCAAAATCTTTGTTTATCGTTATGTTCCCAAAATTAGATAGAGGTGTGGAAGTGCATAGAAGATTCATTGTGCAAATATTTACTAATATTTTAATATTAAAAAAAAATCCATATTTTTTATTCACAATAAGATTGTGTATGCTTATATTTTATAGTTAATACTTTAATTATAAATAATGCATATCTTTGTATTTCTGAATATGTTTCAAATTAGGCACATGTGCGGAAGTGTGGAGGAAGTCTATTATGTGGAGGAAGTTTTCATTGTGCGAATCTTCACACTTCACAATAAAGGCTTTTAATGCTAATATTTTAATATTAAATAATGCATACTTTATGCTTATATTAAATTAATAATATTTTAATTTTAAATAATGCATATCTTTGTATTTATGAATATGTTTCAAATTAGGCATATGTGCAGAAATGCGGATGAAGTGCATTGTGCGGAGGAAGCTTTCATTGTGCAGATCTCTCTGATTCAAACTAAAGGCTTTTATTGCTAATATTTTAGTATTAAATAATGCATAATTGTTGTTCACAATAGCACTAAAGCAAGTGTTGGACTTATACGATATTATTGCTAATATTTTAGTCATAATTAATTCATATCTATGTATTTGTTTTTACTATAAGAGCACTACGGATAATCTTTCATAATATAGAGGTATCGTTTGCTTATCATGCGCGTTAATTTTCGCATCTTTGATCATAAGCTTTGTTTATGGAATTTTTTCGTAAATTAGGCATATGTGCGGGAGTGTGGAGGAAGATTTCATGTTTTCATGGTGTGAATGTCCACAATCTACACTGAACGCTTAGTGTCAGTGTCAGAGCACCCCGTTTATGCAAAGGACCCCTATTTTTGTAATAAGACAGAAACAAGCGATGCACCCATATGATATTACTGGTAATGTTTTAATTACAAATATTGCTTTTATCGCTAAAATTTTAGTATTGAATAATACATATTTATTGTTTACAATATTTAAGTTATAAATAATGAAAATTTCAATATCCTTGAATATCATTGGTCAATTGAGTAAACATTGGATTGTTTTGGAATGCAAAGAACATGTAATCGCATCAATGTTCAGATCATTAACCACAAGCTTTGTTTATGTTTATCTTGCTAAAATTCGGCATGCATGCATAAGTGCGAAGGAAGTCCATTGTGTCGAGGAATATTTCAAACTTTCATTGTGCAGATTTGTGTACTTTGCACTATAGAATTTTGTATATTTTTTCTCGAAACATGTGTGTGAGGGTGGAGACTAAGTGTGGAAAAATTCAAAACTAATATACAAGGTCACACGATCACTTCATACCCAATATATAATATCAATTTCCATTCATCAAATTTATTATTGCATATTGTACTTGTTATTTGGGTAGTATCATATCATTGTTTATAATATATTTTATTGCGTAATTATTGTAATGATATAGTTAACGTCCAAAATATTGGAAGCATTTAGTTTTGCTAACGTATTGTATTGCTAATAATTGTAATGATAATAGTTAACGTACAAAATGTTGGAAGCATTTAGTTTTGCTTCATGGTAAAGTTGTGTTAACTGTGCATTATTTGGCCATGTTTTTTGCAATTTTAACCAAAGTTTCAGGGAAAATGCTCAATATTTCTATTTTTCCATATATTCAAAAGAAAATCTTGAATTTTCAGTAAATATTATTTCCACTTTTCAATTGGATGAGGGAGCTTTGTTTATGGTTATCTTTGTGAAATTATGCTCATGTGCATAAGTGGATACAAATAGCTTGTATGTTAGCTTGCGGGTGAAGTGATAGTTATGTGAATGGACCTAATTTAATTTCTTCGATGTCAAATTCAATCTATTTTGAATGTTATTTCTTGACTAAATAGTTTCAGACTTATTTCTATTATATCGTGCTTAATGAAAATGCAACATGAGAATGGATAGTGCTATTTAGTCATAGTTTTATGGTGATGTTCGTATCAAAATATTTTTTGGCAATGCAATGATCCTGCAAGTTTTCTAGATGTTGAAAGTTTTGTTAGATTGTTGGAGAGTTTACAATTGAGGCTTGTGGTGTGCAAGTAAGCATATAATAGTTTTGGTATGCTAATTTTTATCTTAACACAAAATGACAGAAATCATACAAAGTTATAAACCATTACCTAATTTACTTATTTCAGTGACCATAGTTCATCTAATATTTGGATAATGCGACAAGGAAACAAGGCATCCAAGTCACGAATTAACATCTAGGATTTGAAATCACTTCCGCAAAGTAAGAGTTGGACGATAGCAAGGCAAGTCTACATAGTAAATGTAATGAATACATGTTGGTTCAGTGAATAATTATGGAAAATACTTTTATTTATTGACAAAAGAGCTTTAGTTAATGAAAATAGAATGTGATTCACAATATTAATAAAACAATATCTCGATATTGATTTATAAAGTGTGTAAGATGGATTAATCATGAAATGTAATCATATCAATTGGATTATGTAAAGTTGGAATTTAAGTAAAACTTATTAATGTAACATATTTCACAACAGTCTTTTCTACTTAAATATGATCAGGAAAATTAGTACTAGCCATATTGATGATGATCACTGGTTAATAGATACCATTAAAACCAATAATAGTTAAATGTTGTTTTAGAAATAAAATGTCAATTCATGATTTAGATGACTTATCACCTCTCACACATTATATGTACAATTGTTATTTGTCAAAGAAAAATTGTCAATGTTCATTTTTTTCTAGACTCGTTACTAAGTTATGCAACTGACATGCTTTGTTGTTCTAAAACTGTTAAGTGTTTTAAGGTTTTTATTTATAATTTCTCTATTGTTTTTTTATTTGTTACTATTAGCGAAGAAATGACCCAAAGAAACAATGGTAGGTGCATAGAGGAAGAGGTACATGTAGAGAGCCAAGATATCTTAATGCTTAATTGAGATATCTTAATGCTTAGCAAAGATATTTTAATGCCAGTGGATAAAATATTGGAACTTCAAAAAATGCTTATGCCACTCGAAGATGGACTAGATGTCGTAAGAACGTTTCCAGAAGAGCTCTTACAAAACATGAGCATAGGAATTGGTTCTCGATTCTAGTAGAATAATTAGTAGAAGCGTTAATGTCTAGAAACAATGGATAAACAATAAATAAATCAATACCAATTTTTGCTATTTGTTGACCCAATTTTTAAATTCAGTATATGCTAAAGGCTATATATTGTAAAATTCTCGATGAAGGGAAAAAAAACATATTGGACTATTCTGGATTATAGATGTATGTATAGATGAAATATTTTTTATAAGTTATATTATAATCTTGTTTATTCAGTTTAGAAATTCTTTTAAGCTTTGTATGACAATGACTTATTTATATGTTTATTTAAATCTTGTATGGAGTAGTTTTTTAAATAGAAAAAAATATTAGATTGGTCGATACTGTAAACAAAGGAAGACATTATTTTATAGTAATGTCACCAGAAATTGCAACGTAACCAACTTGTAATATTTCCTGATTAGTTATAGAACTTGAAAATTTGATAAATCAAGAAAACAATGTAAGAAATAAAACTGCAGGAAAGTAAAAACAACATAGCATAGTACACAAAACATAGAGACAAAACAAAAATAGTTCATGTTGGATTAAATTTTTGTATACTTCCATACTAACATTTGCATTAGTAGAATAAATCGTATTGTTTTCTCTAATGATTTCATTTCTAATAGTTTTCCCGTGAGTATAATATACTGATTGATAATGTGAAATCAAATCCCAAGTATCGAGTAAAACGAAAGAGTTGTTTGACAAAAAAAATGCATTAGAGGAAATTTCAGCCTAAAAGTGCCCATGACATTTTCATGTAATTTCCATGTCATAATATGTAAATCAATCAAAATCCTTTAAATTTTAAAAGAGGTACATGCAAATATTTTGGAGGGAAAAGAAGAAAAAATACTTTTTGTAATTGTATTTTTGACTTATCTCCTTATGGGTTTACTCAAATTTCAAGTGTAAACATTTGTTGGACGTGGAATTAAATTCCACATCCAACAAGTACCCATTATTCATACTTTTGAGACGACCCACATTGATAAAAATTGAAGACACATTAAAAAAATGTGTTGAACAAGGTTTTTTAACGTATCTTCAATTTTTTTTTTTTAATGTATCTTCAATTTTTATCAATGTGGGTCTTTTCAAAAATATGCATAATGGGTACTCGTTGGATGTGGATTTTAATTTCACATCCAACGAGTGTCTACGCTTGAAATTTGAGTAAACCTATAAGGAAATAAACCAAAAATACAATAAAATAAAATAGTTTTCTTATTTTCCCTCCAAAATTTATAACTCTTAGTTTATTATTTTAACTAGTATTTTATTATTTTTCCTTAGGAGGCCACTTTTAGGCTAAAATTTCATCTAATGAAATTCCTAAACCATAAACTTTGAGGAAATGTTAGGATTCTTGGAAATGCAAGGAACATGAATTGTGTCATTACCGATTTTCTTAACAACGTAAACAAAGAAACCCATCGTTGTATACGTACAACTAAGTTTTGATAGTCTATTGTAAATGTGCCATGCATCTCAAAGTTGGTGAATATTTCAATAACATTTGTTTTGTTTGAAAAACATTTATCATAGGAAAATTGTTGTAGTGTGGGTAATGCTCTTTCTAGTTTGACGCCCCTCAAAATACACTATATTTCAGTCCTATCACTTGTATGTATGCTACAACTTAACTGATGAAAATAAGGGAAGGCAGAGTCCTGCTTGCAAGTGTTGCAATAAATCAGAGTTTTATTCATAGTTCTAGTACTTGTAATTGAACTATCGAATCTCGCACATATAGTCTCGAATAGATTCGTATATGCACTAACTCTCTCAGGTATCCTTGGAAATACTACAAAATTAATATAGAAAACATAGGCTTAGTAACATACAATCAAATGTATTTTTTATTTCTCATTCTTTATCTATGTTTATTTAAACAATATGATATAGTTTACTCTGCATATTCCACCTAGTGAGGAAAGTAGTTTTATTATATTTTTAGCTTTCTTTCATGTTTTCAATGGACATATGAATATTGACTGTGAAGTTCGAAAAAATATTTCTTGTTTTTTAACTATTTTTTTTTTATCAAGATCAATGGAAAAACTTTTTGTTGTAAATATCTTTGAATTGAAACATATGTCGAAACAATTTTATCATGTACATAAACCTGTTAAATATGCAACATTTGTAAAACGATACATGAGAACCATATATCAAATGAAGAATAATTTTTCTTTGTTCTTTTTCTTTTTTCTAGGAACATTGGGATATACAGACCTATGCATATTTAGCTTGTTTTTTATTTCAATGAAATTTTGTTCTTCTAGTGGGGAAAAAAGAGAACAGATGGACAATAACTTCATAACAATAAAACTCTCAAATAAAATAAAGCTTGTTGTAGCCCTATCCTATTCTCCATTTTTGTCTTTGATTTCCAGTATATTACATTGTTGTGTGCATTATTAAAATTGCAATAGTTGTGATTGTTCCCACTAGAAACACATCATCATTACATTACAAATTTGCAATAGCCAAGCCATGGAAAAAATCAGTAATCTACACAAACATGACAAATGTTTTCTACACTGCTAAAACTATTTAGACATTGTTTCTTCACAATCACCACTATCATATTTATTCTTTGAAATTATTTTGAAATTTTTAATAGAAACACGAGCATTTGCAATAAGCTTTCACTCATGTTTTTCAATTAACATTGTTAGCACAATAAATGTTATTTCCATTTCCACTTTATTATCTATTAAGTTTGCACGAAGTATTGTTTTTGACTTATTTTCTTTGTCCAAAAATGTTTGATATGTAACCAAGACAACACCATGAAAAATCCTCCCAGTTATATTGTTGCGAATATCTTTGATCAACAATGGCTTAGACTAAACTTCTTTTTTCCTAGTCATGAGCATTAAATTGAAATATATATTTTTTAATTAAAAAAGAAGAAAAGAAAATAATAAAGCAAAAGAAAAAAAGGAAGAATAAAAAGAAAGAAAGAAAGAAGAAAATATAGTAGAGTTAATTGAACATGCCTGAAAAGCATATATTTGCATTTATTTCTTCGCTAGTTTCTATTGCTTTTGTTTTTCTTCTTACGAGATTTCTTTTTGTAGTACTACTCATTGCTATCTCTCTCTCATCCATATCTACTGTGACATCATTCGAATTTGAAAACTTTTTCTGTTCACAAATAAAACACTAAAATCACTACTCAAAGGGACATTATAATTGAAACTAAGTAAGAACTGTTTAATGAAAGCATACTAAGATAACGCAAATTCATTACTAGTGTACATAAATTTTAGTTTTAGAAAATACAAAACTTTTATAGAAATATTCAAAGTGTTTTTTTCCTTGTAATCGTTGTCCTGGATCTGAATATCTAAATTTCATATGTTTCCTAAAAATTTAAAAAGATTTGATTTTAGATTTATAGTACGTTAAAAAATATGGACGAATAGTGGCGAATCTGACAGCCCTAATTGTGTAACGCAAATATAATAGCAGAAATACACTAAATAGAGTTCTAAATGTACCTCTTAGAAGATTTGTTGTTGTCTAACAGCACATGTTATGCTTATATTCATTTCAACTACTATGGCGACATGAGTTAGATCAAATATACAGAAATACGAAAAACAAGAGCTTCTAATTTCATAGCACAGAAGTACTTAAGACATAATAAATATACGACAGTAATGTAATTTGTCCAAACGTGTCTAGTATTATCACATTATATAGTATTGGAACTTTGTACATCATTGCCACACGACTATATCTTATATTATATAAACATTCTTAGTACTTGTATATAGAACAAACAATGGATTGTTTAATTGTCAATAATGCTACATGTTTTTCACTTTCGCTCTAGATGATAATCCTTCATGATGTTCAATTGCTATAACAATACAACACAACTGAGATGAGGATTCTATTTGTAACCAACTCTTTCAAAAACTAGTTTAACATGCATTCGTAACATGTATGCTAAAAAAATTGCATGATGAACACCTAGAAAATGCTTCTATGGACAACACAATCAAAATTAATTGTTAGTATTCATGTTACCAGATAAATATTGAACATATGTATTAGATTTTTGAATAGTCAGTCCATACAGGTAGAATTTTTATTTTGAATGATATGGAATAACCTATTTAACAAAGTTGGACTAGTAGATAAGAAAAATTGTTATAAAAAATCTAATTGAAATTTAGCGGATTTTGACCATGAATGTTTAAGTTTAATGTCTTCCTTTTAAAAATAAAGAAAAGAATCAACACCATGTGTTCCTAGATGTGTAATTTTTTTACATGTTTTGAAATAAATGATTAACTAGTAAATATAATTATTTGCATGTATATAATGAAATGTTAAAGTTATAGTTTCAATGATGCCACTACCATTGTGGAAATTTGTAAAAGTAATAGTCATTTTTTACTTAGATCCCCAATTGAAGCTAAAAAATAAACCTTAAAAGTATTTCATAGACTTGTGTGGAGATTTTCTTTTAAATAGTTTTTAGTGTGTGGAAAGCTCCACACACTGCTTTGCATGCAAAACTAAGCTCGTTGTTTTAAAACTTTAAACACGAGGTGGGAAAAACATATAGAGATTTTTAAAAATTTGTCTTTGATAGTAAGACTATTTTTCTTTTTTTCTTTCCAAGAGCACAATACACTTAATGGTAGTTTAAATATATGGAAAATTTTCAGGAAATGTTGTTAGAGTGAATCAATGAGATCATCAAATACTTTTCACTGGTTTTGATTATGCTATACGTTGTGATATTGTGAGTGCCCTAAAAGTGGTCTATTTCACTGCCCAATGGTGCTAGAATTGATGTGCTTGCAAGTCTTTTGCAAATCCAATTAAACAGGGAACATTGAAGAAATTTTTGAAATGGAACCAAGAAATGACACCCAAAGGGGGCTTCCGATTTAATTTTCCCTGAATTAAATTGGAAGAGAAATTTTAGTTTCATCTCATGACAACTTGTATTAGTTAACTAAGTCAGGAAGACTTAGTTAGATTAGGAAATTTGAGTCGAGGGTCATAGAGGAGGAATGTAGAGTTCTCACATGATTTTAGGGGGTCCATTTACAGCTATTTGTGAGTTGTAATTTGTTAACTCAATTAATTGAGTTAAAATCAATTTAATTAGTTCTAACTGACATATGAGCTAGTGATAGGTCCAGTGAATTAAATCTGATTTAATTCACAAGCATTGATAAATAAGTTAAATGATAATTCTTTATAAATAGTTTTTGCATGCCAATTATAAAGAAGGCCCAATTGAGTTTAAGGTTAAAGGGAAAATAACTATCAGTTGTATAATTAGAAAATTGTACAGGTCATGTATAGAGTCATCAAGAAGCCTTGGATTGAATGCACAATCAATTTTTGGGAATTTCCTATTTAATAGGGCCATAATTCCTCCAAGAATGTGTAAGAAAGGTTGATCAGATAGAGGTTGATAATTGGTTAAGTATTTGACTGTTTTTTCCCAGATCAGAGTGAGACCATCAGTAGAGTGTAGAGGTTTCTCAGTGAGAGAAAAGAAATGTATTGTTTTATGTTCTTGACTTTATATAATATACAAATAACGAGGTTTTGAGCAGTTTCTTTCCCCAGATACATCTTGTGTTGTGCGAATTATTATTTCTTTCTCTTACTTGTTATGTAATTGTGTGGTCGTATTTGGTTTCTGCAAATTGTAGAAGGATTCGATATTTTGTTATAGTACATTACAAGATAATATTGAAACCTTTTGGATAGATTTTCTACATCGTATCAGAGCGCTAGGAATCAAAATAGAAGATAAGAACCAAATTTTGTTTTGAATAGGTACATCAAATTTTCAGATTTATTCTTGACCCAACATCAAATAAAGATGTCTTTCAATGGCTTGAGACTCGAATATGCCCTTGAGGGAAATTCAAATTACATATCATGGAAGGACTTAATGGAGGCAGTTTTAGAGGACAACAAATTGAAGGAATTCATTGATAGTGATATTCCCCAACCCACAACAATATATGCTCAACTTCTTGATGCATGGAAGAAGAATGTAGCAAAGGCGAGAAGGATCTTGTTAGAGGGAGTTCGAGATCATATTGTTTTGAATCTCCATGTGAAGGAGAATACATATGCTATGTGGAAGGCCTTGAAGTATATACTTTAGAATAGCAGTGACCATAAGAAGTTGGCACTGAAATACAAGCTCAAAAAGATCAAGATGGAGAAGGGCGACACAATCCAAAAATACTTAACGAAGTTCACTCAATGTCGAGATGAGCTTGGAAGGGTTGGGATAACAGTTTCCCATGATAATTTGGTGATCCTAGATCTTGTAGGCCTTCCCTAGAGCTGGCATAACTACTATGACTCTGTGAATGGGAGGGAGAAGCTACCAAACTAGGAGCGATTATGGTCTGACTTGGTACAAGAAGAGATTCGTTGAAGCACCAGAGATGGATCCTCATCAAAGGCTAACGATGAGGGGAAATTTGCCTTAAAAGGAAAGGAAAATAAATGGAAAGTGAAGGCGTCCCATTCTAAATTGAATTCCGGCAAAGACAGGAAAGAAGCGAGACTTGTCAAAGGTGAAATTTTTTCACTATGACCATGAGCATGGACACTATCCCACAAATTGTCCACAAAATAAGACCAAAAAGAAGGCCGTGGGAGGAGCAGGAGGTGAAGCACTCACTTCATAGTTTGATTTGGATTTCACTCTCATCACATGCATGGTGTCATTAGTGATGGGTTCTGTGTGGTACTTGGATAGTGGAGCTTTGTTCCATATTACCAAAAACAAAGAATTCTTCAATAGCTTGGAGGAGAAGGATCTCCAGATGCACATCGAGATGGGTGATGATGGGAGGTATAGAAATACCAATGTAGGTACAATTACCTTTCAGAGGGAGTAAGGTAATCCACTCACATTAAAATATTTCATGTATGTTCCTAGTTTAAAGAATAATTTGGTTTATGTTTCTATGTTGGAAGATCATGGCTATGATGTGATATCCAGTGAAGGAAAGGCATTCCTTCTTCACAAAGACACAAGACAGGTGAAAAATATTGGGGTTCAAGTAAAGAACCTCTACAAATTATATGTAGAAGACTGTGTTTCCTTGAGAACAAAAGTAGAGAGGGTGGAGAGTTGAGACATCGGTGAGTTATGGCACAAGAGTTCGGGCCATCTACACCACAACACTTTCAAGATCATGCAACATATTTCTACAAGACTTCCAAAGGGTATACATTGGGGAAGTATACCAAAGCCACCTTTCACGATAAGGAAAGATGAGCCAAGGTGGTCCTTGAGAGAGTTCACTTAGACGTGTGTGAACCATTCTCGACAGATTCCACAACAAAACATAGGTATTATGTTATTTTTGTTGATGATTTTTCAAGGAAGCGTTGGATTTTCTTTATGTAGAAGAAAGATCATACTTTCTCCAAGTTTTTGGAGTTCAAGGAACTTGTTGAAAAAGATACAAGGAAGAAGGTGAAGGCTTTGAGGAGTGAAAATGGTGGAGAATACATCTCTAACGAATTCAAGAAATTATGTGCCTCGGAAGAAATTTGAATAGAATTGATAACACCTCATAAACCACTGCAGAATGGGGTTGCAGAAAGAAAGAGCATAACTATTGTGGGAGCAGCACGAGCTATGTTGCATGATCACGGTCTATCATTGCATCTATGAGAAAAATCATGCAATACAATAGTATTTGTGTAATACATAAGTCTTCAATGGATACTTGGGATGAAGTACACCAGAGGAGGATTTTTCACGTAAGAGACCAGATGTGTCACATTTTCAAATTTTTGGTTCATCTATTTATTTGAATGTTACTAAAGATGCCAAGAATAAGCTAGAGAAACAAATAGAGTTGGGGATATTTGTGGGTACACTGATACACCTCACAACTATCGGGTGTACTTGCAAGCACACAGGATAACATTGGTCAGAAGAGATGTAAAATTCAATGAAGAGAAATCTATGTGATTGTCCCTTGAGAGGGATCTTGAGTTGCACGTTGTTGAGGGGCTCTTGGATCCAAAAGAATAACCTTAGGATGTGGAGAAGCCACAAGCAAAGGAATATGGAGTGTTAGAAACCACTCATGCAAATCCATTCACCAGAGATGGAAGGAATCACACCAGAGAGGCTGAAATATTATTACTAGATGTAAGAGAGAATGTGGGAGCACCCACATCACAACGCAGGAAGAGAACCATCCTATTTTGAGGAAGAAATGCATCGGCCATTTTGGGTTGATTCCATGGTTGAGGAGTATGAATCCATTATCAGAAATAGTGCATGGGAAGTTGTCCCAGGACAGGTGGGGAAGTTAGTTGTAGGATCCAGGTGGGTCTACAAGGTGAAGCATGTAGTAGATAGG
This sequence comes from Pinus albicaulis, assembly GCA_034641835.2. NCBI lineage: Eukaryota > Viridiplantae > Streptophyta > Pinopsida > Pinales > Pinaceae > Pinus > Pinus albicaulis. The sequence goes on along the minus strand of CM076579.1, from coordinate 1,128,929,789 downwards.
AGTGTGGAGAAGCACAAGTCCATATTTATGGCCAAAGGGTAATCTCAGGTGGAGGGGATAGATTATCATGAGAATTTTGCACCAGTCGTAAGGTACTCATAAATCAAATCCATCCTTGCACTCTCAATGCAGATGGGATGGTAGATACATTAGATATATGTAAAGACATCCTTTATCAATTGATTTATTAAGGAAGAGGTGAAAAATTAGAATTCAGAAGGTTTTGAGACCTTAAACATGGATTCACATGTGTGAAGACTCAAGAGAGCACTGTATGGGCTGAAGAAATCACCTCGTGCTTGGCACACCAAGATCGACAGTTATTTCACTAGGTTGGGATTCACCAAGAGTGAAGCATATTCAAACCTATATCATATTGTGGTTGATGGTAAGATTTTTATTATTGTACTTTATGTCGATGATATGATACTGATAGATCATAAGAAGCTCATCAAGTAGTGCAAAGAGTATCTCGCAAGAGAATTTGAGATGAAGGACATGGGGCTCTTGCACCATTTCCTAGGATTGGAAATATGGCAAAGAGATGGGGAGATCTTTGTATCTCAGAGAAAGTATGCCAATGAGATCCTCAGGAAGTATGCCAATGAGATCGCAAAGGGGGCTTCTGATTTAGTTTTCCCTTAATTAAATTGGAAGAGAAATTGTAATTTCATCTCATGAAAACTTATATTAGTTAAGTAAGTCAGAAAGACTTAGTTATCTTAGGAAATTTGATTTGAGGATCAGAGTAAAGGAATTTAGAGTTCTCCCATGATTTTAGGGGGGTCGAGTTATAGGTATTTGTGAGTTGTATTTAGTTAACTCAATTAATTGAGTTAAAATTAATTTAACTAGTTCTAATTGTGAGATGAGCTAGTGATATGTAAGTGAATTAGATCTGATTTAATTCACAAGTAGTGATCAATCAGTTAACTGACAATTTACTATAAATAGTTATTGCATGTCAGTTCTAAGGAAGGCCCAATTGAGTTTGAGGTTAAAGGGAAGATAACTATTAGTTGTATTTAATTAGAAAATTTTACATGTCATGTATAGAGTCATTAGGAAGCCTTGGATGAATTGCGCAATAAATTCTTGGGAATTTCCTATTTAATAGAGCCACAATTCCTCCAAGAATGCATAAGCAAGGCTGGTCAAAGAGAGGTTGAGAATTGTTTAAGTATTTGACTAAAGCTTCCTAAATCAGAGTGAGACAGTTAGCAAAGTGCAAAGGTTTCTCAATGAGAGAAAACATTGTATCGTTTCATGGTCTTGACTTTATACAATATAAAAATAGTGGGATTTTAAGCAGTTTCTTTCCCCATATACATGTTGTGCTATGCGATTGATTATTTCTTTCTCTTTCTTGTTATATGATTGTGCGATCGTATTTGGTTTCCCAAAATTGTAAAAGGATTCAATATTTTGTTTTAGTACATTACAAGATCAGATTGAATCATTTGGATGTATTTTCTATACAAATATGTAATTAATATTATTATCTTTGCTTCTGCGAAGCAGACGATGAGGTATGTGCAAAAAAATGGGGATGAAAACCAAACAGTGCTTCCGAGAATCAATTTCTTAGACTATTTCTCGACCAAGAAGTTTGAGACTCATTTCCATTACGTTGTGCTTATATGAAGGTGCAACATGGAGATGGATAATCAAGTTTCTTGAGTTGTGATTTGTGGAGAAATATTTAGTGTTGCTAGCTTATTTATAATGTTCGGAGCAAAATGATTTTGTTGCAATGTGATAATGTTGAGAGTTTTAAGCATCCTCAAATGTTATTAAGTTGTTATCGATATTCTAGTCTTCATTTTTTTTTTGTGGCATATACTATTATCTTGTTACATTTACAAATTCTTCCGACATTCTGTGAAATGAGGATTGCCTATGTTTCATTGTGCAAAGATTTTACTGTGTGGAGGACGAAGTATGCATAGGAAAACATATATGCGAAGGGAATTTCAAATTGATTTATTATATTTCATTTGTGTGAAGCTTTGAATGTGTGGAGGGCATGCTATGTGCGGAAAAATGGGGTTGTGTTGTAGATTGTAATCAGGTCCAGTCTTCATAAATTGTATTTGATTAATATTTATTGTAATTGTCAAAATAATAAAAGAAAATATTTTTATATTATTATTAAATGACTTATTAAAGAATGGGTTTCATGCTTGGGTTATATTATTTTAGGTCAAAGTCCCCATTGTTGAATTCTATGTTTTATTCTGAGTCTATAGGGTTATTTCATATTTAAATTGACTCATATTGGGATTTTGAATCATGCAAATAGGTCAAGTATTGAGTCAAATATGATTTATGGAGCCTCCACATAAAGTCGACCTTCAAGTGATCAATTCAGCCTTAATTCAGTAATTAGAACCCATCAAAATCCTATAAATATAGGGAGATAAAATTCATTTGGAGACATCTCACTCACTCACATAAATTTGATATATTTTGCAGCCTCAGGGAAAAGTGCGATGTGAAGGAAGAGGTATTTTGGAGTGCAGTTTTGGGAAAGCTAAAGGAGTTGAAGAAAATAAAAATTTTAGTGCTACTCTCTCCCTCTCTCACATGGTATAGTCTGGAAGATTGAAGTTTTCCATCATTTACTGCATCAGGTGCTACTAGTTGATGCTGCCAAGAGAAGAAGAGGTCGAAGTTGACTCTGTTGGATGTTACTGCTTTGAGAAGTTGTATTAGGTCAAAATTGAACTCCTAGAATCAATATCGAAGTCTTTAACACAAGATCAAAATTTCATAACCAAGTTCTAAGTTCTAGGTCGAAGAAACTACTACATAGGCTGCTACTGCTAGATTAAGGGAGGATTAAAAGGAAAGCTCACTTGGTGTGGAGGAAATATGAGTGAAGGTCTAGAGTCTCAAGAATCACTATTGAGGGAATAATTACTGACTGGGTTTTCCCCAAGAGTGGTGTTTTTCCATGGATACTGGCCTACATCCGGTGTCCTTGATCCATGTGCATTTTCTTGATGAACTAATAAGAAAGAAGATAAGAAGAACATAATAAGAACTAAATAAGATCACAAAATAATCAATAATAAGATAATCTTTCTTCCTTTCTAATTATCTAACATGGGATTAGAGCTTTGCTGAAAGAATAAGGAAAAGGAAGTGTTAGTATGAATCTTGATTCGAGGTGTACGAAAAATACCACTTTAGTTGCGCATAAAAAACAACCCTAACAGTAGAAATGACTGCTAATATCTTCATATCTGCAGTTAGGTGATCAAGAAAAATGCTGCAAAAATCTAGATCTATGCATTAGAAAACATTAAACAGTATAAAAATAATATTTACTCCATAGATCCAATAAACAAGACAAGAATATATCCAATGAAATTTTTATTAATGGGCACCTAGGAGGAAAACACAAGAGGGTGTTCCATGTTCTCCTCAATGGGATGGGTTCTTGTAAGTCCTCAACACTTCAGATTTAGAATTCCTCTCTCTTGATGGTGTAGAAAACCCAGACAAAAATGGAAAAATATGGCTATGATAATGGATCAATAGCCAGACCAAGAGTTGAGATCCAGAGTGATCTTTAGGCAACAAAAGGTGACAAATGAATGGGAAAACCATTTTATTTATAACAAAATATTGAGTTAGTCTAGATATTGGTGCATAGTTAAAATATTATTAACCAAATCAAGATCCAACTTTTATGGAATATTTTATTATATTTGTTCGAGGGAAAAGGAATTTGACTTGACTCAAATCCCCTTATTTGTAAATAATAAATAAATAAATGATTTATTTATCATTTTAAGGATGTGATTAGGTAATAATAAATAAATAAATGATTTATTTATCATTTTAAGGATGTGGTTAAAAAATAATAAATAAATAAATGATTTATTTATCATTTTAAGGATATGTTTGTGTAATAATCAAATAAATAATGATTTATTTAATTATTTAAGGGAGATTTAGCCATATTAACAAATAATATTATTTAAGTAATGTTTAAATAATTATTCTTAGAAAATAATAAGATAAATAATGATTTGTCTAATTAATTTCCTTGTTTTTGGGTTAAATATAACTAGGAATATTAATTAAACTGTTTTTTAACTAATTATTCCTTGAGAAAAATCAAACAAATATGGATTTATTTAATGTTTCCCCATGGGGTTTCCTGTTTAGACCATAAACAACTTCATAAAGGTGGTTTACTAAGTTATTTTTCATAGTGAATGCGATTTTACTTGAGGTAAAATTGGTCTTACCTGGTGTACTTAGGTTCATCTAATAACAATGGATTAGATGACCAAAAGACGATGTAATAGGAAGTCTCAAGTATTTGATCAAGGAGACATGAGAAGTTCACTAAAGGAAATAAGCCTTCACTACTTTCAAGGAATATGTATACCACCATCAAGGGAGAAACAATCTTAAAGGAGATTCAAATTATAGACCTTGGAAAAAGAGGATTGACCTCCTCCTTGAAAAGAACAAGGTCTTAGACTTGGTAAAGTGAAAAGTGAATAAGACCACAAAAGAATTAAGTGATGTTGATAATGTAAAATTCATAGAATTGTAATTAGTGGCTATGAATTTGATGGTTGAAGGAATAAAGGACAACCTTGTCCCCTTCATAGAAAAAATTGGTCATGCCTGTTGGGGCAAAATAATTTCCTGTCATTTAATTTGTCAACCCGGGGGTTTTGTAAACTTGTGAAGCATGTGTGCATTGTCTGTGCTAGAAATTGTCTTTCAGTTTAGATTAATCTAACTACAAAATAACGAAAACAAATTCATTTAAAATATGAAATCAAATAATGAAAATGAAATTTAACTAACCTATGAAATCAAGTAATGAAAATAAAGAAAACAAATTCAAAATAAAATATAGCGCGCACAATCACACTTGCAGGAATTGAAATTTTAATCTAAGAAACAATTTCAAAGCACATTGTAAAGAAAAAACTCAATTACTGTATAGGTTAAACACTCGAGCACCCAATTTGGAAGTATGGCAAGTCACCTTCTTGGCCTGATCTTTAGGAGCATTCAAGTATACACATAACTAAGGATCCAATCTAGGAAAGCAATATAAAGGCATGTAAAGGAAAACTCAATTATTGCATAGGTTAAATATTCGTGCATGCAATTTGGAAGTATGACAGAGTCACCCTCTTGACATGATCTCTAGGAGCATTCAAGTATACACATAATTGAGATCCAATCTAGGAAAGCAGTATAAATGCATGCAAAGGAAAACTCAATTATTACATAGGTTAAATACTCGAGCATGCAATTTTGAAGTATGACAGAGTCACCCTCTTTACATGATCTTTAGGAGAATTCAATTATACACATAATTGAGGATCTAATCTAAGAAAAAAATGAAAAAACATGTAAAGAAACTAAACAATTGTGAGCTCTAATGCCTCAAACATAATCCAATTGGAAAATAGAAAAATCTACTTTCTTGAGATGTTCTAGGAAAGCAAATATTACACAGTCATTCTAAAAATAATACTAAGAAAACAAATAAATTTTAATATATAAAAGAAAATAAAGCTCACACATTTTATATAGTTGATCCAAAAGTATGAGAGATGGTAAATTTTGATGGTCCATATGTAAGAAAAACCAAGTCAAAATGAAATAACATTCATGAGTAAGGTGCCACAATCTAATTTTGTATTCAAATCTTGAGCATAAATCGAATTTTACACATGAAATGATAGGAGAAAGTTTCCCCTATTTATACAAAAAAGATGAGAAGTTATCTCATTAATGAGAGTCCATGAATCTCTCCCTATATCTCTAGAGTTACAATCCAAATAGGAAGTGATAAGGCACATGTCTTCTTAAAGTTACAATACAAATAGGAAATGAGACACATCCTTATGATCCCATGATATTCTCCATCCAAATTCGAATTTGGCCTTAGAAGGCCACATAAGGGTCTTTTGGAAGCTTCTTTATGACCTACACATGGCAACAAACTCATTCCACTTGTTAGGTATAAGTATGTGCATATTATTTGCTAATTTTTAACCACAAATTTACTTAAAAATACTAGGAATTAATAAAGTTTAGAAAAACATAAATGTAACCCAATAGTGATAATGGTAAGGTAAATGTAATGAAATGGAGGTGGAGTGAAGGTGATAATATGGAAATATAAGTGAAAATGTAATGGAAGTAAATGACAATTTCAAGGCCCAACAATGCCCACGCAATGTATGATCCTTGTCAAAACTATTTACCACCAAGAATATTAGAAAGATGGCGAGCCTAAAAAATGAACTAAGGACTACTAAGATGAACAAGGTGGATATTATCTACTTTATTTGTGAAGATAGAAAGAATAAGAGATCACCTTATTACCATTGATAAAATAGTGCTAGATAAAGAACTTGTGATCACAACCATACTAGGGCTACCACCTACTTGGGGTGCATTTGCTGCAGGTCTCAACAAATAGAAAGAAAATCCCACCTTTGAGGAATTATGGACAACTTGTTGTCAAGAAGAGATAAGAATCTCAATGGTAGCTAACAATGAAGAAGTATTAAATTCTTATGTTTCTCGTCACAAGGGAAACTTCAAGAAGAAAGGGCCAAGAAAGAAGGTTGATATGTCCAAGAATTAATGCTATCATTGTCACAAAATGAGGCATTATAGAAGTGAGTGTCTCGAAAATTTGAGAAGTAAGAAAATATTTAGAGAAAATGTGGATGAAGAAGTATCCTCTCCCAAGAGAGAAAATCCTGAATAAAATGACATTAGCAACTTACATTACTAAGTCCCCTGCACCTAACTTTAGATATTTCATTTTATATTTTATATTTTATGTTTAGATATAGCTTTAACATCTTTTGGAAAGCCATTTTCCTTGATTTATAAGTTTTTAGGTTTCCCTCAAAGATTTATATGTAGCCCAAATCAACTACTCAAGATAAGTATCTCATTCCCTCTATTTTCGTTTTCATGAAAATTTTAAAGTTTTTATTATATTAAATACTAATCACCTATCTTCCTCTATTTCCTTGGCTAGGAATTAACCTGCTCAAGAATTATGGAAGAAGGCCTCAAGGATTAAGATGGAAGCCCTCACCAGACAAAGCATGGAATAAAAAGGTTTGGCAAAGAATCTAAGGTATGTCTTAGATTATAAAGTCTTGTTATTCCTTTTTGGTATATCCATTCTATATTACTAACTATTGTTGTGTCTAGCTCTCATGAATCTTAAAATATTATCATTTGGGATAATTGATCATATGATGAATCTACCCACCTTGTATACCTCAAATTGTTTGCATAAATAAAACCCTAAAATGGTTCTAAGGAAACCCTAATCTAAGGGTATATTGATAATGTGTGAAACCCTAAACCTACTTAGGACTATTAATGAAGAAATTTTTATTCTGGTTAATGAATTGATAATGTCATGTTTGGGATTTTTATATGATCATGGAATCTCTAATTAATTAGGGTCTCAATGATGTTGTTAGAAATATCGAACCTTTGAAGTCTTGATATAATAAGGATTTTTCTTTGATATTAACTAAAATCCTGGGTTTTGGTTAGGTATACAAGCAAAATCCTTGTTATAAAAAGTCCTAGGAATGAAACCCTAGGTATGTATATCTTTGATTGAGTCCCTAGTTTAGTCTAATTCGATGTATGTCTCATATGTTTAATATTTTATAATTATTTGATATGCTTATACATGGTGGTAATCTCCTAGAAATATGTATTGATTCAATTTTCTCATGGTCATAAGTTTTAGGGTTTAGATGATCTGAATGAGATCTTAATCAAATTGTGCTTGAGGGTTTGCAAGTTACAAGTGTTTAAAATGAGTTTTTGAGAGATTTTATGTTAAATTTTAATCACATAAAGCATGTAAATAAACTCTGAAACATACAAAAACAACAGACAATATTCCACAAAACAACAGATGATGAAGGAGTTCACCCCTCCTGGGCTACGTCTCCTTGGTCTAGCTTCCAATGGATTGGCCCTCTTTCACTATGCTCAAAATAGTGATTACATACATTTACAATGCCCAAATGGTTTAAAAATTTGTTCCATTAGTTCCAGAATGCCCAAAAATGCATGTCTAGCTTATTTCTGATCCAAAATTGGTCAAAAACTAGAAAAGTTATGAGCCTCCCTAGTTTTCCTGCTAACTGCTCCACAATTTCCCCAAAATCTAGACCAGACCTACAATTTCGCCCCATTTTCGGCTAGTGGAGCAATAATTTCGTGGAATTACGGGTGAAATTTTCATACCATTTAAATGCATAATGGCACCTTAATTTTGAATTTAAAACCATTACAATATGGTTAAAAAAAATAAAAAAATTTGGTGGTCTTGCTAACCATCGGCGGTTGGTGTAATGGCTATCACATTGGCAGTTAACGATGGATAGGACGGTTTTTGTAGGTGGATAAACTTCGCACCCCTTGGTTCCTGGCCATATGGTCGTATGATGATGTTTGGGGAGGTCGGGGCTTAGACCTAGCCCCTACCCCCATATCTTCGCCCACCATAACATCAATATGAATTGTGCCATAACATACAATAAGGAGCAATGGTGGTGTAGAGGTAATGTTTGGTGTTGTTACACCAGAGGTTACGGTATCAAATCCCACAAGGTGTGGTTTGACCCTTAAAAAAATTTTGTGGCCTCCCGTGCTGCCACGTGGCAGCCTCTGGTTGGGCCACGTGGCAGCCTCTGGTTGGCCACATTTCAAACCAATCAAATCACACCACATCAAACCACTGAAATTGTGCCACTTGGCACCACCTGATTCGCCAGAGGAAATACCTTTGACCAGTCAACCTGCCAACTAAGCATTCCCAGTTAGCAGTACAAACTCTTGGTTGGGTTGTCCTGCATTTTTTTCCAAAAAAAATTGCATAGTTGACAAAATGGACAGAACACGTTTCTAGGAGCATACGATGTCATTTTTTGCGAAACAAGTCACACCGGATTCAGAATGGTGAGATCTAAGCATTTGTTTAGGTTCACACCATTCCAAAAACTTTATTTTTTTAGCATAATTTTGAGCACCTGATCACTCCTCCCCACTGGAAGCATTTAGACTCCAAAAGATCACTTTCAGTTGTTCAACAAATGAGGGTACGATTCCCTCACATTTCCAATCTTTATCCATTTTCCCTTGCTTGGGTTTGTGCCTTTGAGCCCCACACGAAGGTACTCCACATTTCCTCATTTTGAAGACCTTGTTCTTCTGTCAAGAATTGTGTCTTGTTGTAGTTCACCAAGGTATTCAACAAAAAAAATCCTCAATGGAAGGAATCTGAACATTTTCTCCTTGATCTTCAATCAAAGGTGGCTCATACAACCTTAAGTTATCAACATTAACAACAACATAAATTTACATATATGAAGGAAAATCCAACTTGAAGGCATTATTACCAATCTTTTCTAAAATTCTTAATGGACCATATCGAATTGGTTTCAATTTTTTACCTTCTCCTTGAAGCCTTTCTTTGTTAATGTGAATCCAAAATTCATCACCTACTTGAAATTTATGATTTACATGATGCTTATCGTGTCTTGTCTTGTACTTGACTTGGCTCTTTTCCAGCTATTCTTTGACTGCTTGATGCACCAATTTGATTTGTTCAATGAACCTTTTAGCTTTGTCTATGTCACTATGAACATCAATAGAAACATCCTTTCCAAAAATGAATTCCAAAGGATATTTAGGCAAGTATCCCAAACATGCCTCAAATGGCGATGTTTGAGTTGAAGAGTGCTTTGTCTGATTGTAACCATGCTGAATGTAGTGAAAATTCTCATCCCACAACTTAGGATGCTTGCTGCAATAACCACGAAGAAGATGTATCACTGTCCTATTCACCACCTCTGTTTGACCATCTATTTAAGGATGAAATGCAGTACTCTTTTTCAATTTGGTGTCCATGAATCCCCACAAGCTTGACTAAAATTTCCCAATAAAGCGGGAATCTTGATCACTAACATTGGATGTGGGAAATCCAAAATGCACCCATACATTATGAAAGAATAACTATGTAGTTTGTTTAGCTGTAATTCAATTTTTACATGGCATCAAAATGCACATTTTTCTAAACCTATCCACAACTACAAAAAGATAATCATGATTCCTCTTTGACATAGGAAGACCTACAACAAATTCCATAGAAACAATCTCCCATGGACGAGAAGGTACTAGAAGTGGAGTGTACAATCCTAACTTTCTATTCCTAGTCTTACTAACAACAGATAATGAACAACCTCTAATAAAACGTGACACACTTTCAAGCATACACGACCAATAAAAATACCTTTGTAGATGTGCCACCGTCTTACTTACATCAAAATGACCTACAATAAGAGAATTATGTGCCTCTCTTATGATGTTGACTCTTTCTCCCTATCGAATACAAAGCTTACCTAGATGGTACAACATGTTATCATGCATGTGATAATCTAATTCCTCTACTTGGTTCCCTTGACTTAAAGTTGCATATACATCTTAAAAATCACTATCTAAAGCATATTGTTCAACATAGCTCTCATGAAAAATAGAATTATGCTTAAGAATATTAGAAGCAGTAACAATAGGCCTAGAAAGCATGTCAACAACTTTATTGTAGATACCTTTCTGATACCTTATCACCAAGATGAATTGTTGAAGAAAACCCATCCATCAAAAGTGCCTTAATTGTTGCAAATTTGTTTTTGGTTGCAACTATTGCAATGGTTGATGGTCAATATGAATTATTGTTTCCTTACCCATCAAGTAATTTTTCCACTTTTTCACACTTTTCACCAATGCATACAAATCCTTGTCATATGTATGATAGTTAATCATAGTACCATTAAAACTGTGCGAATGCAAACATATAGGATTACCATGTTGCATGAGGACCGCACCCATGGCGTAATCACTAGCATCAGTCTGAATCATAAATGATTGTCTCAATTCTGGAAATGAAAGTATTGGGGCTGAACTAATATTTTATTTTAATGCATTGAATGCCTTTTGATGTTTACCTCCCCACTAGAAGACCTACTTCACACTTTTCAATGCATGCAATGGAGCTGCGATAGAAGAGAAGTTAGCAATCAACTTCCTCCAATATTGGGCTTCTCCCAAAAAGATTCTTACCTCCGTAACTGTTTTAGGATTTGGCCAATTTAGAATGGCATCAACCTTGGAGGGATCTATTTTCAATTCACCTCCTCCAACAATATGACCCAAATACACTAAAGAAGTTTTTCCAAACTCACACTTTGACATCTTTAAAAAAAATTGTTCTTTATTTAAGACATCAAGTACCTTTTTGACATGCATGACATGTTATTCACGAGATTTAATAAAAATCAATCAGTCATCTAAGTAGACTATCACAAACTCATTTAGAAATGGCCTCAATACACAATTCATCACACGCATAAAGGTAGCTAGAGCATTGGAAAGACCAAAAGGCATAACAAGCCATTCAAACAAACCTTACTTGCTTGAATTTTGTCTTTCATATGTAACCTTCAACAATTATAATTTAATGATAGCCAGTCCTTAATTCCAACTTAGTAAAATACCTTGCGTCTTTCAATTGATCAAGTAAATCATCAATTCTAAGAAGTGGGTAACAATTCTTTACCATAATTTTGTTCAATGAACAGAAGTCCACACACATGCGCCATGTTCCATCCTCATTTGGCACTAAGACAATAGGTGACCCACATGGCGAAGTACTTTGTCTAATGATCCCTTTGTACAACAAATCCTGAAATTGATTTTTAATTTCTGCACTTTCCATCATTGACATCATGTACATGCCAATGCTTGGAAGATGGCAATCTTGATGAAATTGTATTTCATGTCAGATTCCCCTCTTTAGAGGCAATCCTTTTGGCTCCTAGAACATATCATCATATTGGTTAACAACCTCAACCAAATAATATTTTAATCTTGATTCACAACCCTGAAAAGCTTCATTTTTAACAACTTTCTTTTGCTTGACCATTAGAAGCACAAAATTCTTGCTAGAGTTAATGAGTCTCTTCATTTGTTTGGAATTTACAAGTGAAAGATTTAGTTTCTATTGATATGCTCTACAATGTGCTCTATGCCATATTTGAAAAAGTGATGCTTGTTTTCATGGAAAATATTTTTTCTATCATACAATATGGGCTTCCCAACACAATTCCAGAAATATCAAGTGGTACTACATCAATTTCAACTTCATCAAGAAAGTTTGATGTAATTGCAAATTTAAAGATACATTTCATCGTAACTTGTAAGTTTGCATTCTTTCATATCCAACCTAAAGGATAAGGTCTTGGATGAGGAATGGTATCTAAGTTTAGTTTCTTGACTAAGTCTTCGGAAATCAAATTTTGTTTTGAACCACTATCGAAAAGTTTATCAATTTTGGTGTGCTTCGAAATAACCTGAATATGGAAAATTTCAATTATAGTTTTCTCATCTTGAGTATCATTAGGATAAATTGAAGAGCTATTTCTTGCTATGTCCTTACCTTTCATTCCCATTGTTGTGATATTTGTTTCATCTCCTGAATCAGAGCCTACGCCACGTTGTGTAGTTTTAGTTGTTGTTTGCTTCCCTTTGTTGTTAAACTTCTTTGGTTTCATCTTAGGATGAAGCCTGCAACAATGAGCTTCATCATGACCCTCTTTGGAACAATTTTTTCATGTTCAGTTTTCTCCTTCCTTTTTGACAGATGCATTCTTCTTTCCCTTCCCTTTGAGCTTGTTCTTACCCTTGTATCCACTTTTGAATGGCTTCTTGCTACCCTCTTGTGGAATGTTTTCCCCTCTTGATTCAAGGTGAGTTTCCTAGAAAAAAAAATAATCTAAAATTGTAGGATTAAACATAAGGATATTATGTTGTAAATAACTATGTAAACCCACAATATATTTCAACAAAGTGTCTCATGAATTCAAATCTACACCTAATATCAAGAATCTTATTCTAAATTCTTAAGTGTAGCTTTGAACACTTTGACCCTTTAGTTGTCTAAAATTTTGCCAATCCATAATATCCTTTTGCATATAAGCTATTAGATAAAATTTTCTTCTAAGTGCAACAATAAAATCTATCCCAGAGGTGGAGACCTTACCATACCTTTTCATATCCTCTTGTGTTTTGGCTTCCCACCATATCAAAGCAGAACTTTCCAACCTCAATGAAGCCAACTAAATCTTTGTTTCATCATCTTTGATGTTTTGGATCCTATAATAAACTTCAAGTTGACGAACATAATTTTCAAGTCTTTCGGCATTCACTTCACCATTATACATAGGCAACTTGAATCTTATATCAAGTTTTAATAAGGAAGTTTTACCATGCACCGTTGGGGTATGTGGAGGTGTTTGAGTAAAAATGGTTGTGGAAGAGGAAAAAGACGAGGGTGAGGATGGAGGCGAAGATGATGGTGGAGAATAGGGTGGGTTTTCACCATTTCCCTTTGAAGGCTTGTCATCATCTCCTCCTTTTGCTCTAGAAGAACCCTCTCCTTTTTAAGGCTTGGAAATTTCACCCTGCAATCTTGAAGTCCTCTCTTCATAGAGAACTTTTACCATTTCAGTAATGACAAATAAAGATTTTCTGAAAGAATTTTCATCATATGACATGTTATCAATTCATCCTTCATGAGACATGCTTGTTGAAGCTTCAACTGCAATTTGGGGAAGAATCTGTGGTGGAACTTGAGGAAAAATTTCTCTCCTTATCCTTGACCTGACTTGAGGACTTGCAACCACCAAATTTACTTCTCCTCTCTTGAGATTCGACCTTTTAAGCATCACATACACTTGAAATAATTAAATTCTCACAACAACAAATAAGACCCAAGTTCTAATACCAAACTTGATCTGAATGACATCTTAATCAAATTGTGCTTGTCGATTTGCAAATTACAAGTGTTTAAAATGTGTTTTTGAGAGATTTTATGTTAAATTTTAAACACAAAAAGCATGTAAATAGACTCTGAAATATAAAGAAACAACAGACAAATGCATAATAATATAACCCAAAAACAACAGATGATGAAGGAGTTCACCCCTCCTGGGCTATGTCTCCTTGGTCCAACTTCCATTGACTCGGCCCTCTTTCATTATTCTCAAAACAATGATTACATACATTTATAATGCTCAAATGGCTTCAAAAATTGTTCCATAAGTTCCATAATGACCAAAAATTTTTGTCTAGGTTCTTTTTGATCCGAAATTGGTCAAAATTTGGAGAAGTTATGAGCCTCCCTAGTTTTCTCGCTAACCGCTCCACAATTTCCCCAAAATCTGGACCGGTCCTACAATTTCGCCCCATTTTCGGCTAACGGAGCAACAATTTCCAAGAATTCCAGGTGAAATTTTCATACCGTTTAAAGGCATAATGGTGCCTTAATTCCAAGTTTAAAACCATTACAATATGGTTTAAATAAAAAAATGTTTAACATAAAAATTTTGCGGTCTTGCTAGCCACCGACGGTTAGTGTAATGGCTATCACATTGGTGGTTAAGGGTGGCTAGGGTGGTTTGTGCAGGCGGCTAAAATTTGTGCCCCTTGGTTCCTGATTGTATGGTCATATCATGATGTTTGGGGGGGGGTCGGGGCTAAGCTCTAGCCCCTACCCCCATATCTTTAGCCGCCATAACATATAATTGTAATGAAAAATGGTGGTGTAGCGATAATGTTTGGTGCTGTTAGATAGGAGGTTATGGAATCGAATCCCATAGGGTGCGGTTTGACCCTTAAAAAAATTTTGTGCCGTCCCATGCTACCACGTGGCAGCATGCGGTTGGCCAAATTTCCAACCAATCAAATGACGCCACATAAAACCACTGAAATCATGCCACTTGGCACCACCTGATTCGTCGGAGGAAATGCCTTTGACTAGTCAACCTTATAACTTGGCATGCCCAGTCAGCAATACGAACAACTCACTCAGTTGTCCTGCAATTTCTTTTTAAAATTTCATGTTTAACAAAACAGACATAAAATGTTTCTGGGAGCATACGGTGTTTGTTTTCCACGAAAAGAGTTGTGTTAGATTCATAACAATGATATCTACGAGTTCGTTCAGGTTCCACACCATTACGAAAATTTTCATTTTTTAGCATAATTTTGAGCACATGATCATTGGAAACAAGATCTCATCAAACTTTGGAGTTCTAGGATGATGATTCAAGAGTATAGGTTTTTACATCTAAGCCCTAGTAACAATTAAATTCTCTAGTATGTCTAGTCATCTAAATCTATATAATGCTTTTTGAGAATTTGTAGATGGAAAATATAGGGTTTATATCAAGCCTTATTAAATGTTATTCATGATGGATTTGACTTGATTGAATGAAATCCAGGGTTTACGTAAAACTATAGTAGATATTCTAGGATATGAATTCCAAAATTTATCTAATCTTCTGTTATCTTGATTTAATTGCTGATATGATTTAGGGTTTGTATAAAAACTAGGATATATGATTGAAGTATTGAAGTATGGTCTCTTTTTTATTATGAAAATGGTCTAAATGCTTCTGCTACTATAATTTTTGTTATGACTAACTTCATGCTTCTACAGAAATGGTTGTACTTTCTATCTAAGTTATGCAGGTACATCATATTGGTGAAGAAGTTAATATGATGAGAAGGAAGGAATCCATGAAATATTCTCCAACACTAAAGGAAGAAGTTAATCTCCCTACATTAAGAGGGAGTTTGAATAAAATATCTCTCCCTAGTTAAGAGGGAGGGCACAACATAAATCTCCCTAGGTAAAGAGGGAGGTCACAACATAAGTCTTGATTGGAAAATATATACTGGAAGAAATGTTGCTACATATGCAGTAAGTAAGGAATATTCTCAAAGATTCAACTGATAGTCCTACTGAGATTGCTTGAAAGGAAACAATGAAACCCCAAAGGTTTTCTTTAATTATTTATTTATATTGTTGATTGGGGTTGTGTTTGTACAGGTGAATCTCTCGAAATATTGGATAGCATGCTGGTTACCAATCAATTTTATTGGGAGAGTTTGGTTATCCTTGATCCATTGGATCAAGGGTGTTGAGGCTTTGTGAGTGAAGCATTTCCTGGAAAGACATCGGGCTGACACTTTGTGTTGATGTCTGGTAGGGAGGGTGGAATCATGTGGATGTGAACCTAGTTCCCCGGGTTTATGGTTAGTAAGTAAGCCTAATGGTTCTTATAGAGGTCGAAAGCTTTAGTCCATCTTAGTCCCACTTAGATAGATTTCCTTGGTCAAGAATCTAGTCCATGGCATTGCAGTGCCTAAATTGTTGAGTGACCAATAGATATAATTTCTTGGTCAAAAATATAGTCCATGACATTTAAGTATCTAAAATTATTAATATTTCACATAGTTGATATCTACCATGTAATATTGTATTATGAATACCTCCCTAGTTAATAGGGAGTGTTGAAGATTGTAACTAGGTTTTCTCTTCATAAATTTTATTTTATTCAATATTTATTGTACTTGTCAAAAGAATAAAAGAAAATAATTTTATATTATTATTAAATGATTTATTAAAGCATGGGTTTTGTGCTTGGGTCATATTATTTTAGGTCAAAGTCCCAACTGTAGACTTCTAGTTTTTATTTTGAGTATATAGGGTTATTGCAGATTTAAATTGACTCATATTGGGATTTTGAATCATGCAGATAGGTAAATTATTGAGTCAAATATGATTTATGGAGCCTCTACATCAATTCAACGTTCAAGTGATCAAGTCGGCTCAAATCTAGTAATTCGAACCCATCAGAAACCTATAAATACAGGCAAATCAAATTCATTTAGATACATCTCACTCACACACAGAAATTTGATATCTTTTGTTGCATCAGGGAAAATTTTGAAGTGAAGGAAGAGGTATTTTGGAGTGTGTTTTTTGTCAAGCTAAATGAGTTGAATAAAATCAAAATTTTGGTGCTACTCTCTTTCTCTCACATGCTACAATCTGGAAGATCAAAGTTCTCCATCATTTACTACATTAGTTGTTGCATCGAGTGCTTCCAATTGTCACTGCAAAGAGAAGAAGAGGTCGAATTTGATTATGTTGGATGATGTTGCCTTGAGAAGTTGTATTGGGTCAAAATCAAACTTCCAGAATCAATATTAAAGTCTTTCCTCAAGATCGAATTTCCAAAAGCAAGGTTGAAGAAACTACTACATAGTGTTGCTACTATTGTTGTCGCTTCCAGATTAAGGAAGGATCAAAAGGAAGGTTTAATTGGTGTGGAGGAAGTACGCGTCAAGGTCTAAAGTCTCAAGAATTGCTATTGAAGAAAGACTTATTGACTGGGTTTTCCCGGAGAATGGGGTTTTTCCCTGGTTGTTGGCCTACATCTAATGTACTTGATCCATGTGCATTTGCTTGATGAACTAATAAAAAAGAAGATAAGAATAACATAATAATAACTAAAGAATATCACAAGTAAATAATCAAGAATAAGATAATCTTTACGCCTTTCTAATTCTCAAAAAGGTTTCATATGGAACTTCATTCACACGGTCGAAATTAATTTTATACTATTTTCCACATTTAAAACTTTTTTAGATTTAACTAATAAGGTCAGTATTTAATATGTCCATAATGTCTTGCTTTTGTTTCTTTTATTATTGTTTTCCTCTATAGAAATATAGGCCACCCACATGCATATTTCATAACGAACTTCGTAGAATCTATTAAAATAAAATAATCATTGTTCTTGTGATAGAGTTTTGACCAAGCTTTCAAGTTTCATTAAGCATACCTCCATGATCTGCACAATATATTAATATCAAAATGAAAATTCATTAACTTGAAAGGAGTTGAAAACACATTACAATTAAAACATGCCTTTAGACTTCCATCATTCCACATAAATTCCGTAAATTCTTTATTCCACACATGCAATTGTTCTCCACTTATCCTTGCACATGCACAACCACCTTCACATAAATACTTACATACTCAATAATTCCCTGCAATCATTAATTGACACTTGAATTTGTTATTAATTGATGTGGGTTTCAAATATCATGGGTAGAAAACAATCGTTGCGAAATACGTTCCTAAATAAGAATTAAAAAAGATATTTGTGCATTTATTATTTTAATAAATGTTGCACAACGCTTTGGGCACAGTGAAAGCTCTGTGCACATGCTTCTTCTGAACAACCAACTCCCCACAACCCACATCCACACAACTACTTCCGTAGTTGTGAAATATTTTCCTAAATAAAAATTAAGAAAGATATTTGCATATTTATTATTTTAATAAACCTTGTACAAATTTTTTCTTCAGTGGAACTTTCATTCTGTAGGAAGCTTCGCACACTTCTTGTTCACACATTAAATACTTCATACACTGGTTATTCCTCTTGAGCAATCTTGATAATTACGGTAAAGGTACTTAACTTTTGTTTTTAATTCTTAAGTGAGCAATTTCATTCACACTGTCAACAAGGTTTCATTGGGAACCTAATTCAATATATACCAAAAAAAATGGTTATCACTTGGTAGTGTTGTCCACCTCGGCATTATTTCAAAGAATTAAAATCTAAAATCTAAAATCATGATTTTCAAAGAATTGAAATATTAATATTAACTTATAATTTAAAAATTAACAAAAATACAAATCTTTTAAGTTTTCGTTATGATTTTGAAAGAATTAAAATATAAATATTAACATACAAATTGTTACTAATTGACTTAATCGACAAACAAGAAGGTGATCATCAAATTTGAGACTGCAACACGTCTAATGTTGATGTTTATAAATACTCCAATGTTCATATTTGTTTACTAATACTCTAATGTTAATACAAGTCTAGTGCACAGTGAGAAATTAGAGTCAAAAAATTTATTGTACAAAGCATCCATGTGATTTTTCTTACCTCGGCCTATGGATTTCATGTGAACATGCAAAAGCTTAAATTATGCAATGAGACAACTAATGTTTTCACTGTACGAAATGCGGAGAGACAATGAAATTCTTTCTACAAAGCTTTCACTATGCACAATGCATTACCCCATTATGGTAGAATGTGTCGAAAGCAATCCGTGCCATAGAATTTTTGGTTATTGTTTATGAATTATCTGCGTAAAATGAAAACGCGCGGCACAATGAAATATTCCTACACAAGGAAAGTTGTTCACAAAAATATCCACCACTAATTAATTCGTTAAAGGTTGTGCATAGTGCCCCACAAAACCAATAGAAATCTAAATCACATAAAAATGATATATCAATTTCATTTCAAAATACAACCAAAAACTTCCATTATGTACAATAGGGAGATACAAGGAAAGTATAATAAAACCCCTTTCCGAAGTACTGTACTCCAGAAAATTTTAAAAATATCACGAAAATGAATATTATTCATGTTTTGTAGAAAACATAACTATTTTCATGTTTCATGTTATTAGCATATATGTATCTATGACATAATATCTAGGTTCTCAAATCATAAGTCTGTAACATTAGGAAATACAATCATAGTAACAAGAAATGTATCAAATTTAAAATTTCAATCATCATAGTTATGATTAAAATAAACAGAAAAAACACAATTGCATAGAATATCAAATGCAAAGCATTAAAAACTATGATTCTAAGTGGAAATCACTTATATCAGAATTGAAAATGTTCATTGGCTCAATCACTATGCTATTTTGGAATATTCTCTTTAACTACCTGCTCCCGCATCTTGGAAAAGTAAATGTGTGAACCGTAATATGGAAAGAGGGAACTGTAAAACAAAAGAAGGAAATGCATTCAACAACTAGAATATATGTCTTTAATAAAATTAACAAATAATGATGAGTAAATACTAGTAAACAAAACATGAATATGGAAATATTTAAGGATAGTTTCAATTTGTGAAAAAATATACGCTAATTGTTTCACTATTAGTTATCTTCTGGATGCTTAATCTTTTGAAACAATGTATTCAACTTAGATTCAATGAATTATTTCATTGCTCCCATTATAATATCTAGCCTTGGATGTTGATTGAATAAATTTTTTTCGATCTCCATCTCCTCTTCTTGTAACTGAGAAGTTAACATAGACTTCTTATCATTAATACTAACAAATCCAACTAGCCATTTGCTAATTTCTTCTGAAGTAAAATTAGTTATATCATCGAATTGTTTCGCCATTGACTATTTTATCTTATCTGATTCAAATGTTGGTATAAGATAAAATCAGTTATATCATCAAACTATTTTTTCCAATGACTATTTTATCTTATCCAATTCAAACGTTAGCCATTGACATGTATCCCTTTTTTATTTAAGAGAAGCACGTGTACTTCAAACCCCCATCCTTGTCTTATTCTTCTTTTTTAACTGAGTTGATTGCTATTTAATATTCAAAAAAGAGAGGGAAAAAATCACTATTACATTCTAGTGATGGTGAAGATAGCCATGGAGGGGATAATTGGAAAAATACTGAGCCTTCTTTGTGAAAATTGCTACTACTATACTGCATAACAGAATCCTGATATTTTCTAACAAACTGCGAGAGCACAAGTGCAAATTTAAAATACATGATCATAAGATAAATATGGAGGAGTGAGGATTAGTCTATGTTAATAGGCCGACCATAAGAAGCATCGAATTTGTCTTGATTATCACCCGGATTGGCAGTGGTAACATTGTTTGAACTGGAGCTAGGTGTTGAGCGCTTGTTAAGCATGTATTTTAGGATCTGCAGGGACTCTTCCATGTTGGCACATAAGTTTGGGCATTTTTTAGCTGCTCTTGAAATGATTGTGCTTGATGATGAAGAAAGGCAGTGTTCACTTGATTTTTATCTTCCATAATATTCAATTGTCCTCTTATCATCTCCATCTTAGCTTGGAGGTCAGCACAATGGAAACAATTTTCATTTCTCACGATGACCGAAAGTAACACTAACTGACTGTAGAAGGGATAAAACTGCGTTCCGTTGGAGGCGGAAATGATGCAGGAGTCTTTGTATTGCTGAAGGGAAAACAAAAAAGGAGAGGCGAGATGGATATAGGAAAGGATAGAATGCAGAAGAGGGCGGGAATAGCAAGAGGATAGGCTACGCAATATCAACGATTTAGAAATGGAGAGGCCAATGGGATTCTCAATGTGCAAGACCCTAGGGAGACAAGGCACATGAGGACGAATGCGGTGAGCCACTGAGCGCACATAGAGCACGATGCAACTGCAGTTTCGAGAATGTTGATTCAAAAGGAAGACTGAGGTTGAATATATAGAGTAAACACGGGAATGAATGGATAGGGAGGAGAGGCAGGGCGAGAGTCACGAGAATGGTGTTGAGGATGATATGGGTGAGGCAGACATGCCCTAACAGGATCATGAAGTAGTAGAGAATTAGGCAGGGATAGATTGCGCGAGGGAGAAGAATCATGGTGTGGGAGAAAAAATATGTATCTCCTTGGAAAAGGAGTTGACTGGAACGTCTGTTGCAGACATTGTTTGCCAAGATATTTGCTTTCTTGTTGTTTGTTATGAGAATATGAAAGAAAGATATATCTTTCGTTTCCTTGCTCAAGGTGCAACATCTAACAATGAGCCTATTGAGAGCTATGTTGGGGGTATGTATTAAGTTTTTCATCATGTTTATGATGATTTCCAAATCCCCAAATATCATGACTTTTTTCATTTTAATAATCTTGATAATTTCGAGTCCTTTCAGCAGAGCATAGGCTTCACCTTTGTTATTTGAAAAAAAACCAAGCCCCCATTCAAAGGAGTTCACGATGTAGCCCTTTCCATCTGTTATGTAGCCTCCTACCCCTGCTATCCCTGGGTTTGATTTTGAAGCATCATCAAATAAAAATGCAGGCCTTTTGAGCCTGTCAAGCCACTCGATAAACACTTTCTCTTTGAGCCTAATCTTCCATTTCTCCTTATGGCAAGATCGATTGACTGAGTTTTTGCTATAACTCAGAGGATTTTCAAGAGCTCTACCAAGGAAGTTTATTTCTTCAACCTGCAGATTGTTAAAATTAAGATGGCTGTTATTTTTGGAATAAATTGTCTTAAAAGTGAGACTCCAGGTCTTGCTCTGGACTTTCCTTATGCATGGTCTCTGATCTTGGAAGATATCCTTATTACTTATTAGACAAATTTTCCACAACAAAACATAGGGAAGGGTATCCAAAACTCTTTTGGTTAAATTCTTGATTTTTTTCCCCATGGATAACTCCTTTTCCAATTGATGATCAAATCTGAGATTGAGCTGATTGCACCTAATTCAATTCGGGAGAATTTTGTTAGAGAAAGCCAACATCGCATGGAAAAGGGGCATCCAAAAAAAAGGTGGAATGTTGTCTCTTCAACCATGAGGTAGAGGGGACATCTGGAAGCATAGTAGATGCCTCTCTTTTTTTAAATTTTCGGTGGTCAATATTGTCCCTTTGAGCAGGATCCAGATGAATATTTTTACTTTTGGAAGTGCTTCAAATTTCCAAATTTGTTTCCAAATGGCCCAAGGAGGAGTGGGGTATTGATCTTTGATAAGGGAATCATACCCATATTTAATTATGTAAGAGGATCTAGAAGGATCCCATCTGAAGCTATCTTGATTGTCTTTGGATAGAGGAGCTGCACTGTGGAGCATTCCTTTCAAAATTTCTTGGTCATTTTTGAGAAGGGGAGGCATGATTGGAAAGGTCCATCCCTTCCATATTTTGGTGTTCACATCCCAACTGAATTTTTTTTTATGAAACCAGCTCCAAAAATAGAAGAAAAGAGAGATCAACGCCTTAGAAATAAGCCACTTCGAGGGGGCAACCTCCTTTACATTACATAAATGAACAATTCTTGAATGATACAAATGACCAAACCCTCCTTCTAAATATAGGAGTCCATGGGATCACAATATAATCCTATTTGTCTTAAAAATAATAATGTAAGGGCACAATCATAACAATATTGTGGTTACAGGGGTACAACAATAATAATAACGGGGTTACACTAACAAAAATAAGGGACTATACTAGCAATATAGGGGCCTAACATGCCCCTCTCCTTCAAAAAAGTGTTGTCCTCAACGCTTGAGTAGCTTCGGATGCTTTTGTATAAAATTCTCATCCTCCCATGTAGAATCTTCAGTGGGTAGGTTCTTCCACTTGATGAGATACTCTGAAATTGATCGATTTCGTAGTTGTCGAGTTCTTGTTTCCGTGACTACTTCAGGTTCCAATATGATTTTTCCTTCCTCATCAATTTCTGGAAATATTATTTGAACTGGAAGTTTGTCCCCTTTAACCTTATTTAAGCATGAAACATGGAAAACTGGATGCACTTGCGAAGAAGCAGAAGCTCCAATTTGTATGCCATAGTACAAATCTTTTGCAACACCTTGAAGGACCATAGCTCTTTGGTGATAATTTATTATCCTTCTTAGCTTGCTTGAGGGAAATTTTTTTGTATGGTTGTAGCCATAAAAATACCCAGTCTCCTACATCAAAAATTCTCTCACTACGATGTTGATCTACCTGTTGTTTCATTCAATTTTGTGCCAAATTTAGGTTATCCTTTAAGAGTTGGAGAACTTCTTGTTGATGCTCGATGTGGTACTCCACTGCTTGAACCTTAGAATTTTCTCTTAAATAAGATGTGATGGACGGTGGATGATATCCATAAAGTTCCATAAATGGGGTCATTTTTTCTGCACTATGGAAAGAAGTATTATACCACCATTCAACGAGAGGTAACCACTTAACCCATTATGTTTTCTTATCAGATACAAAACAACGAAGATATCCTTCCAAACATTTATACACTATCTTTGTTTGACCATCAAATTGAGGATGATAAGATGAGCTATGAGCTAGTTGAGTACCCAAACAATAAAATAATTCCATCCAAAAATTTCTAGTAAAAATTGGATCTCTGTCACTTACAATAATCTTTGGGTTTCCATGTAGCTTCTGAATTGTTTCCATAAATGCAGTAGCAACTATACTTTCTTTAAATGGATGAGATAATGCACAAAAGTGTGCATACTTGGTAAGTCTATCAACTACCACCATGATGACACTCTTTCCTTCGGACTTAGGTAAACATGTGATAAAATCCATTGAAATATCCTCCCAATGTTAACTTGGAATGGATAAAGGTTGTAGAAGACCTGGGGTCTTAATTGTCTCAACTTTATTTTGCTGGAAAACCAAACATTCCACCACAAAATTTTGAATATCAGATTTAAGGCCATCCCAAAAAAATTCTTTCTTCACCCCGTGGTAAGTTTTTAAAAATCCTG
The DNA here is from genome assembly GCA_034641835.2 of Pinus albicaulis. Lineage (NCBI taxonomy): Eukaryota > Viridiplantae > Streptophyta > Pinopsida > Pinales > Pinaceae > Pinus > Pinus albicaulis. The sequence goes on along the minus strand of CM076579.1, from coordinate 1,128,905,500 downwards.
AGTGTCCTCCTAAAGGAGAAGTGCGCAATTCCAAAAGAATATTTTGTTTTAGTTGGGAATTATTGCAAATATATAAGCGATCTTTGTACCATAAGGAATAATTTTTCCAACTAAATGTATCAGATGTACTAGGATCTTGCTGCAAATTTTGAATGAGTGTCCACACTTCTTCATCCTTCTTCCATTCATCCCTTGCTTCGATTATCCAATCTGGTTGGATAATAGAAATGGCACAAAGCAATGCTTCCACCTCTTCATCCTTTCTTAAGAGTGCATCTGCAACAACATTTAGCTTCCCTTTTTTGTAGATGTTTTCAAAGTCATAACCCAACATCTTTGTGACCCATTTTTGTTGCTCTTCTAAAGATAGTCTTTGTTCCAAAAACTGTTTAAGACTATCATGATCGGTTTTTACCTTGACGTGTCTTCCCATTAGGTAAGGTCGCCATTTCTTTAGTGCATGTAGTATTGCCAACATTTCCTTCTCATAAATAGATTTCTGTAAATACTTTCCTTTGATTGGAAGACTTTAAAAAGAAATGGGTCTTAATTCTTGCATTAAAACAGCACCAATTCCATTTCCTGAAGCATCACATTCCACAATAAAGGTTTTTGTGAAGTCTTGCATACCTAAGACCGGTGCTATGCACATTGCCTCTTTAAGATGTTCAAAGGCCTTAGTTTCTTCAGGAGTCCATGAAAATGCATCTTTCTTCAATAATTTTGTTAGAGGTGCTGCTATTCTCCCATAATTACTAACAAACTTGCGATAATACCTTGTTAACCCGAGAAATCTTCGCAACTGCTTTATGGTTGTGGGGATTTTCCATTCCTTAATGGCTAAAAATTTTTAGGGTCTACCTTAACACCCTCGTGAGATACAATATGACCCAGATATTCCACCTCTTGTACTCCAAAGAAACATTTGGATGTTTTTGCATATAATTTTTTCTCCTCCAATAGTTTGAGCACCCTATCAACATGTTGAACATGATCCTTCCAAGACATGTTGTAGATTAGTATGTCATCAAAAAATACTAGCACAAATTTCCTAAGGAAGGGTATGAAAATGGAATTCATCAACCCTTGAAATGTAGAAGGTGCATTGGTAAAGCCAAAAAGCACGACCAAAGATTCGTAATGACCCTCATAAGTTTGAAATGTTGTTTTCGGAATATCTTCTATCTTCATTCTAATTTGATGATATCCTGAACGAAGATCCAAATTGGTAAAATAATTTGCTCCATGTAATTCATCCAATAATTCATCAATCACAAGAATGGGAAATTTATTTTTAATAGTGAGCTTATTGAGCTCCCTATAATCTAGACACATGTGCCATGATCCATCCTTCTTGTGCACCAATACTACTAGAGCAAAGAAATAACTTTGACTAGGTTGAATTATACCAGCCTCTAACATATCTGCAATCATACGTTCAATTTCACTATTTTGGACATAAGGATATCTGTAAGGCCTGATGTTTGGAGGAACACTTCTTGGAATCAAATGAATAATGTGGTCATGATCACGAATAGGTGGGAGTCCTTTGGTAGTTTCAAAAACCTTGGAATGATTTTCCAATAATTTTTGGAAAGCTATAGAAATATATGATTTTGATGTCGGAAATTCTAGTGAGCATAATTGTGCAATTACGCCTCATTGTTCTTTCTTCAGAATATTTTTCATGACATTAGAGCTTATTATCTTTCCGGATTCCTTGCGATACCCCATAATTCAATTTCCTTTCCTTCAAAAAAAAAATTCAAGAAAACTTCTTGAAAATTAAAATCTACCGTCACCAAAGATTGTAACCATTGTACTCCTAGTACAACATCAACACCTCCCATTGGAATGGAAACATTGGACTATTCAATACATATTCCCCCATGGTTAGCTTGATATTATGGAATTTTCCAGAAATTTATAGTTCCTCCATTTGCAACCATCACTTGACATTCTGGTTTTGGGTATAGGAAAAAATTCAATTCCTTGGCTACCTTACAATGGATAAAATTATGGGTACTACCTGAATCAATCATCACTATTACATTTTTCTTCTTGATATTTCCTTCTATCTTGAGAGTTTGAGGAGTGGTAATTCTTTCCAATGCATTACACGATATGATCAGACTCATTTCTTCTTCTTCTAGGGTTGTTTCCTCGTGTATGTTATCACTCTAGTAAATTCTTAAGTTGTGGGATTTTGGATTTAAGTCAAAGAAATCTAGAGGTAACCTCAAAACTACTTCAAAATCTAGGATCTAGCCTTCCTAGGGTTCAGAGAGGGCTCTCTCTTTAAGATTTATCTTTGTTTGATTTATAAATGTTAGGCTAGTTATGAAAGTACAATTTGGTTTTGGTTTAAAGGGTTTGGTGGGAAAAAATTACTTGGAGGTAAGATAGAGAGAAATCTACTTGTATATTGGGATATGGGGTCTAACACAAACTAGCAGCACTAGAAATCAAGGCCAAAAAGGTACAAATATATTCAGGGAAAAATAGATAACCCTTAGAGATTTGGGAAAGTTGTTTTTTGTGAGGTGGTATGATCGGGATAAAGGGCACTTAAGGATCCTTTGATTCGGAAAATGGAAGTAGAAGGCAGAGGTAAAATGGGATGAGAAGAAATTAAGGGTTCCTTGCACCGGAAATGAGAAGAAAACATTAAAATGGTAACTAGTTAATGACTGGGAGCACTTGAATAATCGTGTAGTAATACTCCTAGTTACGCATTCAGACAGAACAAACATAAAATGAATGCATGAAACTTAGAAAAGGAAATAGTGACAAGTAGGAAGTACTTCACTCATCAGCTTATCACAGGAAACCTGAATTATGATGCCATTCAGCTTGTCCAGTCTGCTACTTTGAATTCAAACACACAAGGGCCTTCAATGTCCAACAAAATGTCTATAGTAATTCCAACAATTTTATTCCACACAAAATACTTCTGAAATTGAAGTATTTATACAAAAAGTATTACAAATATCCTAGAAGAGTTTTAGGAATAACTTTAGGAAAAAGAAAATATCATTACATAATAAAAGGGACAGCTACTTAACAAACTAGCAAGTTGTCTTCTTTTATTCAAAATAAATAGAATTGTTTTGCTAACAAGGAGCTTTTAGCTGCCTATGTGTCCTGCTTGCTGGTTGTTAGATATTTTTATGCACTTGAATTGCCTTCGCTGATACTCTTTCATGCTGATACCCTTTAACCTGATGCTCTTTAACGCTGATACTCTTTGACCATTAGTTTTACTGTTTTACTGCTATAAAATTGTCTTTTTAGCAGTAAAAAACATCAGCAAACTGTCTTTTCATTTTACCTTTCTTTTGACTGTCTGTCTCTAGGTAAATTTTCACTGTTTTTACCTTTTATCTTTACATCAAATATATGAAATTTTTCCACTCTTCTATTGTTGGAATTTGGACAATTTTAAGCTTCCTAAAGTTTTCATCAGCCTCTGTATATCTTGCAAAAGTAGGCTTGATGACAAAGAGGTGCTTAATTTCATGCTATAGAAATAATAAATTCTCAAAATATTGAAGTAAAACTTTTCATGTAGGGGTGCCTTGTGCTAGCTTCTTTTTACTTTCTCTTTAGAAAACTCCCTAATCTTGATGTCATAGTCCTTTTGTGGCATAATTTTCTCATTGAAGACATGTATGTCTGGTAAGCCTTTTTGTCTGAGATTTGTATACTTTACCATAAATCTAGTTATGGCAAGGTTCATAGTTTCACACTTTTCTTCAAGATTGTTCATTAAGCTCTTTTTAGTGAAAACCTTCTTGATTTTCAAGATTGTCTCTGTCATGTCTGATATTTTCAATTCTTCAAGTTCCTCCCTACTCTTGCTGTTTAAAAATGTAATGAGTTTTAAAGCCTGTGCAGGCTTATTAGTCAACTCATCTTTTGTCTTTTGTATCTCTGTTTGGGCTGCTAATAACAATTATTTCTGCTCATATATAACCTGAATTGAAGGCCATTGATTATGAATGACTTCAATTATGTTAGTCCATAGATTATTTTTAATATATGAGATCTGCTCTATGAAAGTCAATTCCTTTTGTAAATTCTTGAGCTGCTCTCCCAATATGATTGCTTTATGCTCATGAGTTTTGGCATTGATCTCAACTGTCTTATTTTCCCTCTCAATATTTTCAATCATCTTATTCAATTTGTTTATTTCATCTGTCTTTAAAGACATTTCTTCCATGGCTTTGATAATCTGGCTAGCTTCATCAATGTGTTGTACATTTGTAGTAGAAGAGTCTGTAGCTAAAGTGGTGGCTGAAGTCACTGGAACTGCAGTTTCCAGTGGGACCTTTGGTGCTAATTTCTCTCCTAAATTAGAGGGCACTGCTGTAGTAATCACTGGGATGACTGTAGGAATTGTAGGAATTTCTGGCTCTTTTACAGTCACTTTCTCTTGGACAAGTTGGTCCATTTGTGTTTCCATCTCCTTGATTTGTGCTGTCAATTTAAGTATGAGCTCCATCATTTCCTCTTTTTCACTTTGATCCTGGAGGATTTCCTTTGTTTGTGGATGCTCACTTTGAGGTAGCTTGAGTTGTTTCCTCAAAGCTGCTATGTCTTCATTCTTTTTCTTGATTAATAGTTCTCTTGCTTGGACATTTGAGGGATCATATCCCACCTATAAAACTAGTTCCTCTAAGGCTTTAATCCTTAGGTCCTTGGCATAAAGTGATGCTTTATCCATATTCATTTGATATTGCATATTAAGTATGGTATTTCGAAGTTTATTGGCACTCATTGCTTTGGTTGCCACTGTAGAATACAACATTTCAGAGGTCTGTCTGTGGAACTCAATCTGGCACAGCTCATGGATATTCTCTGTTTCTACCTCAAATTCCACCTTTTTATAGTCTAATATTGTTTTGGGTGTTGAGGTAGTAGGTTGTAAAAATGACATCATCATTTTATTGCTGGAATAGTCAAATGTTGATAATAACCTATTCTCATTTCCAGGCTTCTGCTTTATGAATTGGGAATATATTTCTATCTTTATCTCCTCATTCTTCTACTTAATTAGCTTATACCTTTCCTTGATGTCCAAGTCCTTTTCCTCAGCTGGCTGTGAGGAAGAGGCTTCCATGTTGTGTTGCTTCTCAATCATCTGTGTGTCATTCTGATTGGCTGTTGTTTCCTTTTGAATTTCCATAAGTGTTTCATTGATTATGGTTGTTGCTATATCATCATTGATCACTAGAGCATTTTTATCATCAATATCAATCATTACTTTCTTCTTATCAACTGAACTGAACTTATGCCTTTTGTTATAAATTACTTTAAATTTGGTTTCAGTTGTTGTATCTGCTATGTAACCTCCTTCTTCTCTGACTCTTTTTGATGTTTCTGGTTGTTTGAGAACTTCTAAAGTTCATGTTGTTCCTGTTTGGCTTGCTGCCTCTATCAAGGTGTTTTCACTCCATTCAATTTGGTTTGCAAACTTTTCTATTTCAGGCTTGGACTCATGGATAAAGGGTGTTAATTTACACTTTAACCTTAGCTTGCTTAAGATCCCTTGTGGATCATAATTCCATGGAAAACTCTTATCAAATCTGAACTCTGATAATTTCTTTGCTATTTCCTTTTCCACATCTCTGTGGTTGATTATGAATGGCCCAACTTGATTCTTTAACTTAAATCGGGTCTTCTTTTTGGGTGCCATAAAGTTAATTGAATCTGCATTGAGAATTTGTCTAAGATATTCAAGTGCAAAAATTATCATACACACATGCTTGGGCAACTTGTAGGGTAACAAGTTTGACCCAAAAATCCTTAATTCAATGTGTTTTTCATAGAGGTACCAATCTCCAACTTTGTTTTGCTCTGAAAGATGCAATATTCTTTTCATTTCTTCACTGATCCTAGGTTGTTCTAATTTTTTTAATATGCTCATTGTTGGATGCAAAAATAGTTCTGAAAACTATGAATAAGTGGAATCATTGGATTCTTTTCTCAGTAATGAAGTCCAAAAGATAATTGATATGGGATTTCTTTCTACATCCATCTTTTGCAAAGAAACTAGAAATTTGTCTTCTTGAGAGAATAAAAACAAATGGAAAATATAAGATGAATATCTAAAAACTCCTTCTGTGGGTAATTTAGTCAACTGGTAATGGATGGCATCTGCTATGAAACCAGCATAGTCAAAGATGACTGCTGGAGGTTGACCAGGAGACATGGTGGAAAAGAAACCAAGAATAGATTCATCAGTATACTCATCTATAAAATATCCAAGGATAAAAGATAGCATAGAGATCATCTGTCTAGAACCTTCAGGAAATTTATCTGTGGAGTATGGAGGATTTATCTTTGGAATGTCAACATGAGAAGGCATAAAATTCTGAAAGATCAAGAAAATTTTATGGAAATATATGCCAAGGTATAACTGAGTTAATTCCTCTATAGACAAGGGGACTGCCAGGGGATCAAGTTGTAGAGCATTTGATTAATTGACTGGGATTTAATGGTAAAAAGTATTTATTTTTCTTCATTTACTATAGCCCTTTGATCTGGCTCATAGTATTTTTGACAAAGTCTGATGATTTCTTGACCAGGATGAGTCAATGGGACTATATACTTAAGCAAATGGGTTTCCCAAATTGGAATATCATCCTTGTCTAGATATTTTTCATAACACCAATTGTGTATATCTAGAAAATTAAACTCAATAACAGGGTCTGCAATTTTATATTCAAGATCAGTCAAAGGAATGTTTTCAGCAGCAACCATAGGTGGTTGAAGGGGGTTTACTGTTGTAGCATATTTGGAAGTGATGGCTGGGGTAGGCTTAGGGGCTTTGGATCCCTCAGATTTAGGTGTTTTAGATCCTCCCGGTCTACTTGTGCTCTATTTCTTAGGAATTTTGGGTAACTACTGCAAGATTAGACTGTTTGCAAGAGCTTTTTAACAAGGAGGAAACCAAGCAGTTAGGTTAAGGATGGCTTCTTTTGGACCGCTTTCTCAACTAAGTTAATTTGAGGATGTAAAACTGGCATAAAACAGAAAACAAGGGTTTTCTAAGTCGGTTTGATTGAAAAAATGTGTTTTCAAAGTAATTCATAGATTTTAGCCATTTAAATCCTTAAATTTGATCTTTAGACTGTGGAATTTGGCTTTAAAAGGGCTTGAAATGGAAAACAGGGTTTCCTGGGAAAATTCTGCCAGGGTTTGGCCTCTTTTTTGGTATTTTTAGGAAGTTTGTTTCAGTGAATTTTTCAATAAAAATGGGTTGGTTCTCTTAAAGACGTTTTAAAACTCGATTTATAGGTTTCAATTTTGAGAAAAATGCATTTTTGTAGGTATCTGGCTCTGAAACAGATTTCTGAGGTTTTTAGTTGAAACTCAAGCTTCAGCGTTTGTTTGGAGCGGTGCACAGCTTCTCAATTAGTCTTCAGAGGTTTAATTTTGATAACTGCAAAGGTTTTGGGTGAAAAAATTAAGAATAAGGGCTTAAATGGTTTTAAACAAAGCTCGGGAAGAGTTATATCAGAGTGCAAATGCGCGAATAACATAAAAACGGATTAACCAAAGGTTTTAACCTTTTGATTCAATCACCATAATTGTCATTAAATGCAGGTCTTTTCAATGGCGGGAGGCGGTTTCAAACTTTGAAACGAAACCGGAGAGCAGTTATCGCGTGCAAATTGGGAAATGAGTGGTTTAGAACCAAATGAACGCGATCCAATATAATCTTGACATGTCACAAAGGGAAAAATGGTGAAAACAACCCATTTCGCGTCCAATTTTCATTCGGGCGGACGATTAGTTTTTGCGCGCGATATTGCTTTTGGGTCGTTGGATCTGGAAAACAAGTGCGAAGGGTCAAGATTGGTTTAGAAGGTGCGGCCAAAGGAAATGGTGGGACCTGGAAAATTATGTATGCGGGCGGTTTAAACTAGGCTTTAAACCTTTTGATTAGCTGTGGGTAAAGGTTTATATATAGAAGCAGGGATAGGCATATGGGAGAGGTGTTATTTTATTTGAAATATACCTTAGATTATTTCAATAAAATATGGGTTATAAAATTATGCAGGGATGGGTTTATGTATGCATTGGCTTATATGAAGGAGGAGGGATAATGGTTTTAAAGCATCGGATAATGTTTTTAACCAATACAAAGGTGCAGGGTTATATGTATAAGCGGGGCCAAGCTTTTTGAACCTTATGAAAAATGATTAATTTGATTCAAAACTTTGGACTTAATGTTTGAGAACGATATTATATTATTATATAGTGTTTAAACCTTTTTGAATGGTTTTAATGACCATAGGGGCAGGATATTTATTTAGCGATAATTTTTAGATCAAAGGGGTTTTTATTGGGGATTTTGATTTAGCACATGGGTAATAAACTTTGGTCTAAAACATAGTAATAGTGGGTTTTTGGGGATAATTAAACATAGGGAATTAATAAGTAGGATAAGGTATTTTTTAAGGATTCAGTAAACTAAGTTAAAAGTTAATATGAAAAAGAGAATGGAATACACAAAAAATACATAAAATAACTAAGTAAAGTGTAAAAGTAAAGCAAAGCTTGTATTTTTATCATTTCACCAATACTTAGTATAAAGTATTTTTGAGGGTTTTTGTATGTTTCTAAATGAAGGAAGTTAATTAGATGGGTTTATATGATTCAATAAGTAAGAATGAGTCTTTACTTATGAAAATATGTTAAAATGTATTAATGAAAGATGAATGATGATAAATGGGGATTTAACATAAGAACTCAATATTTTCGACTAGCCAGTCATCGAGCCTTGGGTCCGGTCCCAACAAAAGTTAGAGAAATTCTCTGAGCCTGTTTGACTGATAGCTTAGAATACTGAATACTTACGGGGGATGGGAAATTAGTGATTTTGCTCGATAATCATTTATTACATGCTTTCTCCACTGCTTTCTACCTACCCAACCTTATTCTAACATTTTTTTCTTCATTTGGCAGGTGCATTTAGGCTTAAAACCTTGAAACATTAATTCTTTTAAAGCATAAATTATCTAGATCTACCTTATTTCATCTAAGGAATTAGATTAAACTGTTGAGATCCTCATTATTCTCTACCTATCTACTGATTTGTCAGGATTAAATTGTCTAACAAATCTTTATTCACTATCTAAAACTAGAAATTGGAAACATGACAAGTTAAGATTAAACAGTTTAACTCATCATGGATTATGGCATTTATTGACACTCTGCCATAATTATTTATTTTGCAGAAAAGTAAAAAGTAGTGGCATTTGGACTTGCTCACTTTCAGGTCTTATTCTCATCTTTTTTCTTTTTTGGGGTTTATATTTTTTCAAGTCCTTTGATTTTTCTTTTAGGAATTTTTACCCTTTTTTTTTAATTTTTATTATTTATTATTTTTCTTTTATTTTTATTTTTTTAAATTTTTTTCAAAATATGGGAAAACAACTTGCAGAAAGCAAGGTATGTACATATTTTACAAGACTATCAAAAGCCAATTCAAAATTATGAATCCTATATTTATAGGACCCTAAAAACAACTTTACATGGGGATGGCATTTCCTGGTGGAATGTCAAGAACACCGTTGACTAGTAGCCTTCAACTTTGACCATGATGATCCAGTAATTTTCTTCTGTTTTTTGAATTAAAAAATCATATTTATGACATTTTACCCTGCAAAGCTTAGGGCCTTCCACAGGGGCGTCACTCAATTAACCTATGGCATAGCACGTGCGTTCGTGGCATACTAAACAATACCCTTAGTTTGACTACATATTGGAAAATACCTCTAAAAATAACTTTATTTAACCCCCTACCAATACTAACCCATTGCATTTTCCCAATTTAAAAACCCCCTACTTTCACTAGATATTGTAGGTATCCATTTTTTCATTAACATTTTTTATACCCCTTTACATTTATATCCTTAACATAATGACATGATGCCTATCTTATCACCCCACATGCATTCTACAATTCACCTTTCTTCTTGTGATATACATAGGAGATGCATATTAGTATTCCCACAATGTGATTACTCAATCCACACTCAAGCACATCCCACTATGATTTGTTGCATTTAATGGTCTAAGGCATACAAAGATCAACCATGTTTTAGGAAGATTGATTATGTGCATGTCTATAAAATGACATAGAAATTGATCTATATGATGATGAAAAATCAATTAATCAATCTTTATGAATATGTTTGCACCAAATAAGGTGTTCAATCACAAGTCTAGACCCTCTTCCCTTTGAAAGCTTCTTGTTCAAAAATCCAACTACAACCTCATGTACTCAAACTAGTGTCTTATTAAGGTGGAACAACAAAAGTTACAGTTTCAGAGAGTTATATAGAGAGGAAAAGGCAAGGTGAGGATGAGAGTTATGAGACCCTCCCTTTGCTTTAATGAAAAAAAACTAAAAACATTGTTCTTTGTTGTTTTTAATTTAAATGTTTTAATGAGAGCCCCATGGTATATTTTATTAAGACATCATTTGGAAACGACCCATGTGGATGGCATTAATGGTTTTTTAAGCTTGGTGATGTGATTTAAAGAGCTCTTACCGCTAGATTTCTTGTTTTTAGGATTATCAAAAAGATTTTTTAAGCATTGTAGACAGTTTCCCCCAAGTTCAAATGGATGGTATTATGTGGCTATGTTTTGTGAACCTTCCCAAAATCAACATGCTAGCTAGGTATACCCCCAAGTTTTTCAGTAAGAATATTTCAAAGATGGGATTTCACATTTGGAGGGATCTGTGGTGTCACAACACTATCTTGGTTGGATTGGAGAAGATTTAATAAGCCCAATATTCACTAGCTTAAGACAAGAATGTGTTTTCAAAATGATACCAGAAATTTCAAGGCCCATTTGGAAGCACTGGAGATGTAGTCATAATTACTGTAACAACTATACTCAACAACCTCAAGATGAATCTTCAAAAGTGTTCACAAAAGGGGATCATTGTCACCATGTCACGAAGAATATTGTTGCTATACATATGTCAAGGTTATTGTGACAAAAGCAAGATCCATCATGTTGTTATTAAACATTAGTATACGAATATGAAACAGGGTCAATCACTGACACATAGTTCACAGTCTATAGATTACTTCCCTTGACAGTCTCATTATTATCTATCCACAAGATTATTATAAATGTCATTTTCAAATCAAGGTTCTCTTATGTCACCAAAGGTGTTAAGACATTGTGACAATATTAAATGCTCAATCACCATGCTCAACCATACTGCCTCAAGAATCAAATCTTGCAGCAACCAACTAAAATTTATTTTATTAATAAGCTTTAGAACATGCTATCTATGATACACAGATATACTCAAGACTTATTTGCATCTAGCTAGACAACTCAATACATCAAAATCCTAGACAATTGTATACTTTAAGGCTTGGTCATTAACGCACAAGCACATAGCCTTCCATTAGTTCTTTTCACTTCCACAGAAGCCCTTGCTTTTGAACCTGTTCCAATTTAATCATGTCTAATTTTAATTTTTGATTAACTAGCAATAGCAAAACAATACATAAAAAATACATGTCACTTTCCAAGTATTCAATACATGACACTTTCCAAGTATTCATAAATGGTAAACCAGGTAGACCATCAGTATTGATTAGAATGCATAACCCCAAAGGAATCCAAGTATTCATAAATGGTAAACCAAGTAGACCATCAGTATTGATTACAGTGCATAACCCCAAAGGAATCACAGGAGTTGAACTCGTGACATACCATTTCAAAGGAATCACAGGAGTTGAACTTGTGAAATCCCACTTTTGAGAAGTTCAATGTCTGACTCCAAGGCCAATCAAGCCAATCCTCAGGGCTCAAAAATAAGATAATAAAAAATATTTGTATTTGGTAACAACGCGTGATACCTATCATCTGTCTCAGAAGGGATATAGGTTGGTAACAATTGAAGTAGACTTAAAAATTAGCTAATTTAGACAGTTTCGTTGTGGGCAAAATCAATAATCTCATTCTAGATTATCATTCAAGTTGGGAATCAAACCCTACTCAAGGATTGAGATTTGCCAAACCCCTTTCCAGTACTAATTTAAATATGTAGACTATAGATTGGCACTCCCGAGCTCACATTATCAAGCAACACATCGGTAGCTCTAGAGTGATTGATACAAATGTGGATGCTTCTTCTCCCTCTACTTTTTACATCTATCCCTAATGACAAGTAATGGGAACTCCCACAGTATGTTGTAACTGGTGTACTTTTGAGCCCCATTGACCTATATTTTTGTCGCCCACTACCATTAATAAAACTAGTCTTATCTTATCTTCCATCGTCTGTTAATAGGAAATGGTACTGTAATATAAAAACAATACTTAATAGCCAGGACTAACTCTCACAAATTTAGATCCTCATCTAGGAGTGAGCACTTAGTGCCTATACTTTCTTTTCTATATTTAAGGCAAATTTACATCGAGGAATTACACTGTACAATACAAGTGTTCAAGAGACATCTGCTATCAATTCCATCTCAGCAACACCAATCTCAGTTACATACCATGAACCATGTAATCCAAATGTACATCAAGAAATTAAACTATACAAAACAACTATTCGAGCAACACCTCCCATTAGTTCCGTTTCAACAAAAACAATCTCAATTATTTACCCTGAACCTCAGATACAGGAACATACTACACAAAAAAATTAATTTCATGGACCCAATTCCAAAAACCATAACACCCTATATCCAAAAAAACCTGAAACTAGAAAGCCAAAATACTATTAAGGTAGAAACATGGACATAAAAACCATAATTAACAAATCAGACAAACCCTCCCTTTACAAAAACCATATGGTGTCATGCAAAGGAACAACATGACCACTACAATAGGCAGAAGCTAAGACTAACCTCCCCAAAAGTAAAGATCCTTAATTTCTCCTTTTAAATTAAATTGGTTTGCAGAGGTGGATGAAACAAACTTCTATGATTTTTATCCTTGTTTTATTAGACTTACTGATGCAGTCAGTTTGCCCTTACCCAGTTGAAAATTAAGCAAGTAACCTACAATTGTGACTTGCATAGTCTTGTATTTTTAATCAGTTCTATCCCTTTTTGAAATAAATAGTTTTAAATAAACAGATAATGTTATGGCATAGTTTACAGTTTGTCTATAAAGTCAATGCAATGAAGCAAAATGCTAAAACTATACTGACTATACTAAATTATTTCTTGTATATATGACAACATTTCACATTTTGATTTTTAGCAGGGGCTTGGTTAATTGTTTGAGGTCATTTGAACATCATTTTTCTTGCTTTTGGTAGTTCCAGAAGCTCAGGTTAGCGAGCTGAATAAAATTCTCTCTTTACTCACGAGTCACTGTAGAGCACTGATAAACATGGTACTGAAAGATGGACTAGTGGTAAAACGATTGGATATGGTGTTCTTAAATCTTAATTTGCAGAGCTGGACACCATATATCTTGCAGAAAAGAGATATCTGCATACATTAGTATCAAATTCCAATTGAAATATGAAATCCTTAATTATTTATTTTTGATAAATTATTTATATAGAGAACTAAGAGTTGCTTAATAACAGATTTTAGCCTCAAAAGTGAGTTCAATTGAATGGTGTCACTGTTGCCAGGTTGTTGCCAGTATTCCAGCATGCTGTGCAAAACCCACTGCAATTCCCATGGGTCAGGCACACTGAGTCTATACTTCACTTCACAGTGGGTACCATCATTGGAACAGTGGAAGTGCCGATGAGTTTTCTTGGGAGTATTTCCAAGAGAAAAAATGAAAAAGAATAGCAATTTTAGGTATTTTCATTCTGTCTACGAGATATGTTTTAAAATTTTGCTTTTCATAGGATTTCTACAAAATAAGTAGTTGGTGAAATATTGGTAAAATAAAAATTGCGGTAAATATCACGTCCTGTAGCAGCGACGAAGCAGAATTAAAATGAAAAGGAAAAAAAAAAATCATGACAGTAATATGTGGCAATAATACTACAGGTGAAAAAATATGTATTTTTTCTCAATCTCTGTTATCACAATGATTCTTGAACTGAGTTTGCTACTAAATCTTACCAAAGTGAAATTGAAAAAAATAGTTTACAAAGAATGAAGTATTAAGTACCTTGAATAACATATTGACATTTTCAGAGAAATTGTCTGCTATACAGATCATCAATAAAAATCATGGCATTTTACTATTTTACATAAAAAGAAAATTCGCAAGAAAAAAAGAAAATTCCTTACACCAAAATTCACCAAAGAGCCAACCAAAGTACCTTTTATAGATTCTTTGGCGTCTGTAGTAGTACATTGTTTCAGCTTGTACCTTTCCTTTGCTATCTTGACCCTTTTTAATTTGTCTAATACCATTGAACAACTATATGCTTTCATTTTCAAGTAAAGGAATTGCACCCTTCTCTACTACGAGAAACTAGACTGTACCTCATCCATCCAAACTAATGAAAGTATCTCCAACAAAGAAAATTCCCCCATCTTGCTGAATCCCATGGTAAACTTCTTTAACAAAGGACATTCAAAGATATCTGATGCACAATTAAAAAATTAAAAAATCTTGCACTCAATTTTAAAGAGGAGGGAGCATTGTATGCCACGTCTTTTCAACTTTAACAGGCTAGCATTGTCGCGGGGTAGACTTTCCAGGATTAGAAATATAGTCATATTGGTTGAGATTTTGAATGTGTGAAGATTCAAAAATGTTTACATTAGTTATATATAATCGTGATTTTCAAATCAAGTGTTTCTATTTCTCCATCTATCTCTAGGTATAACTTCTTTAGATGTGCTAGGATGCCCCAATCATATATGGAAGACACTTTTTGGCATCCCATTACCAAACTGCTGTAATAATAAATTTGAAAACGTTGCAAATACAGAAGGGTTCAGATGCTACGAGATATATTTCAATTCTTCATAAAATTTAAGGCTAAGATAAATGGCAGATTTCAAATTTATTTTCAAAGAAATAAAAAAATTATATTTGATATTTCAAGTGTTAAGATCAAAATTCAAATTTGACTGTCTTAAAAGGCACGAATCTCAGCTTATTAAAACCGTAGGATAATTCTCTGATGCTAAACCTATTAAAAAGTAGGATTTTGAAGCTTAGTAGATTTACAAGAGATGCAGATAGCTTTCTATGGGCAGACCTCTTAGCCTCAGGCCAAAAGGTCCAAGTAAATGCTAGCAATCTCGATTGGGTTTTAGCCTCCTGGCTCATCTTCTTGTAGCTGTTCTTCCTTGCAGTCAACCCTTCTGCTATACACAACGGGATCACGCCAAATTTGGAATAAAAAATTTCACTGAAAATAAAGGAAGCAACTACCTATAGAAAATACAATTGTAGAACAATGTTGCAATAGCCCTGGGCAGCTTAAATCTGGGAAAAACATACAAATGAAAATGATTTGTAGCCATTTTTTAGGGATCGCACAACCTCCAGACTTCAATTTCCCATACTTGTGGATCAATAGTCTCTGACATGGTCCTGCCTGAAACTTTGAGTGTAAGCATAATCCCTCCATGCTTATTGACCACAAGCTTGACTTATTTCTCATTTATTGACAGAAAAATTTCCAATGTTATATGGAAAAACATGATTAGCGAACCACTGCTAATTCTAACATTCCATCAAATTTCCCAGTGTTATCTGCAGCTCCCATATTTCATACTCTTACATGATCCCCGAAACACTCAACACTCAACGACTTTGGAGTTGGAGCTGCTAGCTGCAATAAACCCAATTCCTCCATTACTAGTCTCTCCTCATACATCTAAGTACTAGGAAAATCTATATCTCCATATTCTCTCATTCAACCATAATTCTCCCTTCTTATTCTATCAAATACCCCATTGTTATTGGTTATGTCTCTGCAACTACCATATTTAACAGTGGGTGTGGTCCCTGAACTCACAATAACTTTGGAGTTGGAGTTTCTAATATTTAACAATTTGTTGTGATCTCTACAACTCACAATAATATTGGAGTTAGAGTGTTCGACTAGCCGAAGTAGACCCAATTCCTCCATCATCTTAATACCCTCTCCTCATACATCATCTAAGAATAAGGCGAACCTCCTTTTCTGCATTCTCTCATTCAACCATATTTTTGCATTCATATTCCATCACATCCTCCATTGAAATTGTGGGTGTTTCTACAATTTCCAGAATTAACAATGCTATTGTGTAGTGCTCTGTCATCCTTGGAATTCACAATAATTTTGTAGTTGGAGTGATCTATTAGCTGTGTTCTTCTCAATTTACCCTCTTCCCATACATCATCTAAAAAGGGGGAAAACCTCTGGGAAATATTTCCTCCCAAGAGTCTCTCATTACACCAAAGGGCACACAGAGTGGAAGGAAATCACAAGAAAATTGTCTCGGAGTCTTTGTTATGATGTGGTTGTATGCTCGTGGAAAAATAAAATTAGGCAAAAGCTAGAAGACAAAAGAAAAATACACATTTTTGTAGGGCACAGTGAAGATTCCAAGGTGTATAGGCTATTTGAATGAGGAAGTAAAAATAATTCTTTGATAAATATTAAATATAATCTACAAGAAGTATCAGACTATATTGTTGTGCCATGGCTTGTATTAAAAGATAATGTAAGAAAGGTCACAGAAGTAAAGGAAAGCAATCTAAAACATGAAAATATGACCAAACAAACATTAGGTGATGCTGAGGAAGCTAGTGCCAACAAGACAAATAGTAACAAATCAGACCAAAGTTCAAGAAAATTCCAAATTTGTATCTACATAAAGAATGATGATGGATTCAAAGTTCCAAGAACTACCTACAACTAGTGAAGAAGTCTGGAAGTCAATTAGCATACAACAGTCAACTGTATATCCAGTAAGTGTTGCTTTTGAGTATTGACTTACACGAGTCTAACTCATTTGAAGAAGCGAACATAAAGCAATAGTTGCAGAAAGAAATTCCAGAGGATTATACTGAGATACAGATAAATAAGACTTGGGAGCCTGTGTAGACTTTGAAGAAACTTTGCACTTGTTACATGAATACAATTAGTTAGGCATAGGTGTGAGATTTATTAAGTGGATGTCAAAAGTGACTTCTAGAATACAATTTTTGTAGAGGAAATGTATATGCATTATAGATCATATGGACTGAGGCGGGCTCATAGAGCCTTGTATGCAAGCATTGATGACCAGTCAAGGATAATTGTTTTGAAAACCTGTCAGATTGTCAAAAGAAAAGTGAAGGATGAAATATTGATTGCATCTTATATGTTGATGGCATCATTTCAGTGAATCCAACTTCCAAGAATGATGGAAGTGATAAAAGATGAGCTTCCTGCATGAAGCTTTCGAAATGATAGCTCCAATGTATTTAGATTTTCCAAGCTAAGTATGTAAGGAAGATATTGAAATTTGAAACATATTTGACATTGATGATGATAAATCTACAACAACTCCTATTGAAATGGATATGAAGTTATCGATTCTTAAAGACTCAAAGCTAGTGGATGCAACACTACATAGTAAATTGGTAGAAGTCTTATTTATCTTATCACTATTTGATCGGATTCAAATTGTATTGTTGGTGGCATGATATCATGATTTATGGCTTTCCTCAATAGCTATTCATTGGAAGTCAGCAACATGGTTTTAAGTATGTGCACAAATATGGCACTAAGCTGCTTAATCTCACACCCATTTATAAAGGATTTTTTGTTTCATACCAAGACTAAGACGGTCATCATCCCTTATATCAGAGAGCAAGAACAAACCATGAATATTGACTTGATCTATTTCAGGTCTTAAATGCATAGTATTAAAAATCATCTTCACAACATGACTCATCTTCGGGCGTTTCTAAGGGGACACAGACACATAGACCATTAAGATTTGAAGCATGCCCACCATTTCCTCCTCGATGTTCTTGTATCTCATGATCTCTAGATCAAATACCCCGGCTGTCCATTCTTCCCTCACAACATATTTTACCCACTTGGGAAGATCTATGCTTTCATCCGATGTGTGTAGCTGAACAGGGGATTTCCTAGTAAGAATCTATAAGATTAGCACTCCAAAAATATATACATTTGCTTTCTGAGATATCTTTATTGTCTTGGCCTATTCTGGAGCCCTGTATCCCGCAGATCTTGATGCAGGACTAATAATCACAACAAGACCAAAGTCTGAGATACAAGCATTTCCACTCTTATCAAACAAAACATTGGAAGACTTGATATTCCCGTGATATTCCCATGGGCCAGCTTGTGAGATTTACATGAGTGGTGAATGAAGGTCAAACCACAGGCTGCACCCAACACTATCTTCATTCTAGTTGTCCAATCAAGAGGAGTTCTCTCAGGAGGATCAATTTCACAGGCAATAGCACAACAAAGAAATGAATCTAAAATTGGTAAAAGAGGATCAATTTCCAGGCACAGTTCTATGATCCGAACTTACATCAGAGTTTCATTTGATGGCTTGATATAGGGCCAAAGATAAAAATACAAACTGAACATGTGATAACATTCAATATTCAATCAGACCCATTTTCCAGTGAAAGAAGAACAAAAGATCATATTCATGAAATATTTTCAATTATGAAAGCCAACTTCCATTTTTTTATACCAAGAACACATAATAATCAATAATGCAACGTGGGAATACAAATAAAAAGGAAAAAAGAAGCACGATGAACATATCATGCAAAAGGGAGTATAGACTTCCATTTGCCATATAATCATAAACAAGTAACTTCTCATCTCTTGCATAGTAATAAGCCTTTAATCTCACTAGATTCAAATGCCACAGCCTTCCTAAAAGTTCCATATGTTGTTCGAAATATCTTCTCCCTGGACCATGCACATCCTTGAACCTCTTCACAGCAACAACGTTAGCATCTTCCAACACAACTTTATATGCAATTCCAAAGCTACCCTTCCCAAGCATTTCAGCGGAAGCACGGAGAAGATCCTCCAACTCAAATTTTCGAGTTCCCTCAAAGAAAACCAGTTTACCCCTCTCTACGACACTTGATTGCTGGGGATATGGGCTTGAAGAATAAACAATCTTTTGTGTTTCTAATCTCCTTCCATGCTTCTCATCCATCATTTTCCAAGAGTACTTTCTCCATTAATAACAAAGTAAAACACAAGCAATTAGCAATAACAATGCAAAATCTTCAACCACAATGATAATAAAAACATCCCTGCTTAATTTGTTTATGCTTTTCTTTGTACTCTGTGCCATCTCAGGCTTTGAACTTGGAGTTGAGGACACAATACTTGGATCCTTCATCACGGGGCTGGAATTCACAATGCCTCCTGGAGTGGTGGGATTACCGATTATGCTCTTACAACTTGGCAAGGGATTGCCACAAAGAAATAAATTCCTTTAAAATGCCGAATAAGGAAACTTGGACAAAGATCCAAGGATGGCCCCTGTGAGCTAATTACCAGAAACATTAAAGTCTTGAAGACTGGTCATGTTCAAGGTTGTGATAGTACCAAAAAATAGATTGGTTTCCAGTCTTAGAATGAGCAAATGGCTAAGAAAATTCAAAGAAAATGGTATCTCATCAGTTAAATTATTGTTTGAAACATCCAATCTCCAGAGTTGATCTAATAGTGAAACAGATGAAGGCAGTGGACCACATAATTGGTTGTACGAGAGAAGCAATAATTTAATGCTTCTCCACTTTGATAATTCGAGTAGGGTGCCGTTTAACGAATTCCCCATGAGGCTTAAGACGATAAACTGGTCTAAATCAGTTAAGGATTCTATGAGACCAGTGAGGTCAAGGCTCTATAACACAAGTCGAATAACCCTATTGTTTAGATAGATGACACCGATCCATTTTCCTGTGCATGGTTCCCTGGTTTTCCAAGAGCAAAGTTTGTTGTTTGAATCAGCTGAAGCCTTGAATACCATCAATGCATCATAGTCACTTTTTTGACTGGGCAGTTCACAATTTTGACTGGGCTTATTCCCTCGTTTGAATTGGATACATTCTTCAAAGGCCATTGCACTTAAGAAAGTGCATATCATTTTGTGGCACCTGACCTGTGCATGTAATAGGTAGACCTGTTTACTTGAACTCGCTAATGATATTTATCCAACATGTTTGGACAAAATATCACCTATGGCATCAACTAAAATTGTTTACTCGATTAGCATGGTCACACCTGAACGAGGTCTTAACATCAACCATTATGTCCCACAATCATATATTGTGCTGGAGGTGAGGCATCCTACACATATGAACTCAAAAATCAACATCTTTGTAACCAGATTGTGTGGACCTACCAGGGTAAGCGACTAATGAGGACTTCCCAAACCACGGTGAGATTGTGGGTGCTTAATAAGCATGGAGCTATGATAGAACTATGAGCCTCAACAACTCAATAAAAAGTTGTGGAAATGGTGTTCAACAATCTAAAAATCCTGGATCAGTATCAAGTTTAGGTGTTTTCCTTGCAGTGATAATGACACCAATTCAAACCTATTGTTGCTAGCAAGGATAGTGTTATAAATTTGTTAGCTAAACGAATTACAGTAGTGATAATGGGGCAAGATAGGTAGAATTTGATATCTTTTAGGCTTTGTCATTGCAGTGTAGGATGAGAAATGGAATTAGAATGAGCATTTAGATAATTAACTCATTCTATAAGAAGAAAGTAACACAACATAATTTCCCTTACAAAACATAGCATAAATTGATTTAGGAATTCTGTTTATAACTCTTTAGAACAATCAGTGGAAGCATAAGATATGAAATGGAACTAAGAATGCATTCGATGAAATGAAACACGAAGGAGATACAATGCTATAAAGCCATACCACATGAATCCCAAAATTCTTACTGCAACTGCCTCTGTATTATAAAAAAAAAAAACTCCAAGTACAATAGTTCTCTTGTGATATATCCAATATCCAACCCCCCTCTATTAAAAAAAAAAATCTTTTTTATAGGCCAAATTACAAGGGCCTATTTTTCCAAAACAATAAATTTATTTTTACGAAAATAAAAATAAAAATGATATCAAGGTGGCCAAAATATAAATACTTGCAAAAAGGCTCTGATGGCACATTTTTTGAGCTACAAACTCTGATTTATATGTCCAATTTGAAAAATAGGAAATCCATCTACCACAAAAAAATTCAAAATCAAATGCACTTCATGTGTTAGCCATTGCTCTGGTGTAAATTTGTTGACTTGAGTGAATAGAAACCATCCTGATTGAACCCCGTGCCATTAGATCCTTGATATCCTTTCTAGCAAGCGAACCATTAATCTAAAAATTCAAGGAAAACATTAACATTAGTGAGAAGAACCACATACGTTTCTTCAAAACATATTCATAAAAAAGGAACCAATTCTTCTTGCTTTTCATGATTAAATGGACCAACTTCAGAAGAACCATAGTAGAAGGCATCCAACATAAGTGTTGAGGTAAGGGATGCCCTTATATTTAAAATTTATATATGTGTTGAGGTAAGGGGTACATATAGTTATATAGGTATGTAATTATATTGTTTTTATGGAGCAAATACCAAATTAATGTTTGAATGAAACACAACTACAAAAAGATAAATGGCTAGTGAAAGAAACTTACACCAAAAAGTAGGTAGCAAAAAAAGGTTGAGTTATCTCGAACATTCACCATTTGAAGTATTCACCATACATAAAGCAAAAAAGTACAAAATTAACATCAGATTCATACAAACAAATCAACAAAAATACAACCAAAAACTATTTATAAATAATCCAACATATGGAAGGAAATACATAAGGAAAGTGAAAGTAGAATGTTTTGAAAACTAACCTTGTTCAAATTTTCACAAAATCTAAAAAAACTTTGTAATCAATTTCTTCTAATTTGTATGTATCATTCTTAGCATTGTACGAAAAGTTTGTGATTGCTATAACAGATTCAAGTTGTACAAAATCATGATCAGTCAAATCATACTTATACAAGCGCTGCCCCTTTATTCTACTATACCAACATAATTGAAGCTCGATGCCTTCTAATCTATCCAAAAGGCCGATGTCATTATGGTAATCAAACACCCTATTACCATCCTTCTTCCTTATTCTTTGAAGCCTTCCAATGTACCACATTCCACAAGAAACACCTTGTTTTGTACTTCGAGGAACACCTTTTCTTGCAGTACGTTCAGTGGGAGGAATTGAGTTGTTTTCAAACAACACCCCACAATATGATCCAATTCCAAATCCAATTGAAACACCCTTTTGTAGAGTATTCCCATCTCACCTAAAGTAGACCCCACTTCTCACTTTTTTCAACCTATCTTTGGATAATGTTGTATTTCCATTCAACTGACTAACCAAACATGCTTTGAACATATCCTTACCACAAAGATTCACCATTGGTTTTATAGTTTTGCTTACATTTTCATCAGTGGAATCTAAAATTTCATCCAACTCGTGTCTCCACTCACTTTTCATTATTTGCAATTCACTTTGATTGTGTACCAATGAAGATGAAGATTGAAATATAGAGTTGGAACATCTCGGTGGAGAATCATCAACTACTTCATCCACAATTTGGAATGTTGAATAATATTTATCCTCTATCCATGGTTTAACCCACCAAGAACATTGAGTGTAATTTTTTGGTTTCATTCCAAGAGTTGATAAAATGTCTTGTGCATCCTTTAATCCATTCTTAAGGGCTTCTACAATTTTAGCATCTGTGGATATTGAATCATATTGCGACAATATGTCAATGTTTTGTATTGTTTCTTGGTGTAATTTATTCCAAATGTTTTCTTGCTTCTTATGGGATTTATTAAAATGAAGCCCTTGGGAATTTGATTCTTCTTCAACAACTCTATTAAGGGTTCCAACAGCATGAAGCAAGTCAGTGAAATCATAGGCCCTCTCCACTCCAACCATCCCACCAACTTTGCTAAAGAAGTTCTCACATACATCTGACCCAGTCAAGTACAAAACACATGGCAAGTTAGAGTATTGACCTTGAAATAATCTCATCAACAAAACTACAAAATGACAAGAAATTATCACATCTTGATATGCCTCTCTGCTGATGAAATTTATGTTGACATTAGTATGAGATTGTTTTTGTACCCAACATAACCATAATGTAAAGAAATGATGAACTCGTGAAGCATTTCGCACTCTTTCCTAGAGGCTCAAACTATGAGACATAAATATGTCAATGTAATCAACAACAATCATTAGGTAAGTCTCTGTAGCTAGTGTCCTCTCTAACTTTCCACTTGGTGTACTTCTCAACTCTTTCAAACACCTCTGAAAATGCCTTGAAGCAATGCGTTGTGCAGAACCCCAATTTTGTCGATCCATCCTCTTTATATCTTCACACTTAAGCTTGTGATCATCCACTTTAAAAGTGTGATAAACCATTCTGACATGGCCAAAACTTATGTACTCATTTCCTAAAACCAATTCTCGTCGACCGCTAAACAAAGGATTCACTAGATTTTTGCCATTGTGGATGTAATCTTGGTCATGCAATCCTATTACATTGCAACCATTATACAACCCAGTTAGCCTCCACCCTTCCCAAGGAATTTGATATCGAAGACCTGATGTTGAAGAAGAATCTTTCAACATAAGTTGTCTTCTTCTGCTATCCCCATCCGAGGAATGACCAAAAAAAGGTCCCAAATTATTTTCTACGTGTTTCTTCCACATAAATTCTACCTTTTCCCATTGTTGATAAACAAAATTTGCATTGAATTTATTGCACGTTGGATGAAAAACCACAACCAAACGAGGAATTTTTTCATGTAAAGGGTTTGCAATAATAACACATGCATAATGTCCAATAACATTGTTTTTAAAAGAATTTATTATAATCTAATAGCCTGCATCTCCCTCACCAACTGTCACGAAGAAATGTGATTGGCATTGATGTTCTTCTTTCAAACCACAAAACCCCACCAGTGTATCACTTTTTTCCACCCAACTAACATATTTTTTCACAATTGTTTCATCTTCTGCAAGGCATACAAGGATTGATCCATTTATACCATGTTTGGCTTTATAAGAAGCATAAATTTTTCCAACTGCCTCAAAAATGTGTTCGTGCTCCCCTGGAACATATGTCAATGACTTTCTAACTTGCCTTAAAGTTGTAGATATTGAAGGACCATCCATATTCAAGCTAATAAAGTTATGTAATCTAGGACCTCCCCATAACTTGATCATCTCATAAAGGGATTTTGTGGATGTACTATACCTTCTCCCTGCTTTTTCATGAATCAAGTTATGAAATATTTCCTTGACAAATTCCCAAACTGCATCTTTACCTTGTAATTTTCCTTGCTTATGTTCCTCACAAACATCCTTACAAAACCTAAAGACATCCTTCCTTTCTGCCGATTCAAACAAATTTTCCTTTAGAGATCTCATTCTAATAGAGAGTGTAGCAACCTTTGTCCTCTCCCACCAAAGAGCTCGCATTGTTGATCTATGGTTAGCATTTGTAACCCTTGCAGCATTCTTCAATTCATTTTGAGTCAAATAGTCCAATCTTCTACCTTTTCCTGTATCTCATTCACTTCTTTTATTGGTGCACCTTGATTCACGATATAATCACATCCTGAAGTCATTACATTCTGGAACCAACTTTCAAAATCTACATGTTAATGAATCAAAAAGGGTCCCTGTTTCAGAACCCCTCTGGTAATGAATATGCCTATATGTACCATCAATACGACATTCAACACCCTCATAACATAGCATGACCTTGGTATGATTCTCTATGGCCCATAATTTTCCACCCCTTTGATCATCCATTAGGACCTTTGTTTCCAATCTCACCCCATTTCTATCAATATAAGGATACCAACACCCCCAACATTGTAGCAACAAGGGAGACAATTGAGCTATAATAAGATGACAACACAATAAATAAATAAATAAATAATTAGAAGTACGATAAATAAAATAATATACAAATTCATATTCAAGTTTAGTCTAAACTATTAATTAACCACTAATTAACACACCTGAAGTAGGAGTTGCACTTGTAGAACCCCTATGTAATACTGATGGTGATGATGGCACTAAGAACCTAGTCAAAATTTGTTGGGACTTATCATTGGTAGGCTTCTTAGGTCTCCCAACTATGCCACTCCTCAGCCAAATATCCTGATGTGAAACCTCATTTGTAGTAGTAGTAGTGTGCTTCTTTGATTTCATGTGTTCATTTAGAGAACTGACAATATTACCACCCGTCGGAACTAAACAAAACCATTTATTGCATTGTGTACATCCGACTCTCACTTTTTTCATGTCCTTATAGTCTGCAAGTGTTGCTTCCACCACCTTGAACAAATTAGGCTCTTGTGTCTTATTGAAATCATCTAGAAGTTCGATTGCTTGATCAATATGAAATCGATCTCCAACCATCGTTGTTTGTTGTTCTTTTTTACATGAAGGAATTTCACTACCACTTGGCATTGAAAGGCGTTGTTGATGGGACATTGTTTTCATATGATGGTTTTTGAAGTTGCGTATTGTTCGCGCTACCAAGGATACATCACTTGTTCCATAATCAATGCCACAAATTTCACAATGGATATTTATTTTAGATTCTCCCTTTTCTGAATATACTTTGAGAGTAAGTTTCTCATTGAAAAACTCTTCCATTAAACTTTTCACTCTTTTTTTTCCCAAGATGCCAATACACAAGGATCAAAAATTGTGGCTTCTTCCACTGACAAAGGCATATTTTCAACTCTTGGTTGTTTATGCATAGGTTCCTCCACATTCTCTTCAATGTTTTCAAAGATTGGTATTGCTTCCACTACATTTGAACACCTTGTTTCCACATCAAATGTGCCTAGTTTCCTCTTGATGCCTAAAAGTGTTGTATAAACTTTCCATTTCTTCTCTTGCTTTGGATTTAGAGCTACTCCATCCTGGATAAAATCTAAAGGGTATTCAACGATTCCATCATCCACAATTTCATCACGGATTTTAGCAAATGTACAACCTTCTTGACACTTGACAATGCCAATGACAGGTTTCTCTTCATCGATAGTATTTTTATAAGACAAGTCCATCTGTTTTTGCACATAAATAAATGAAAATGTAAGTAAAATTCCACAAACATATTGGTTTATTATGAAAAAAAGAGCAAGGAAGCAAGGTATGCACTTTCAATTCAAATCTCCAAAAAACATGAATAACTCTTACTATTGCGATGAAACACTTTGATTCAAAATGTATTATCGATGGATTCCTCAAATGGAACTAAAACCAGAAATAAAACAGAGTACCAAAATAGATTTGAGAGTTGATTTATTGAGTCAAACATTGACAAAATTATAAGAAAGCTTAGGCCCTAAATCTGCCTCAATTTTGGCCTTATTTACATCATTTTTTGTGTCCTAAAGAGGTCAAAACCATGTCAAAAACAAACCATTGTAGCTTTTACTGTTAGTTGGTATGAAATGGATTCTAAAGTTTTGAATTCTTTGAGACTCTGCTCATCTAGGTCTTGGCTCTTAGTTTCCCACTTCTGATTTTTCTTTAATATATAAAGAAATTCTTCGTATTTTACTGATTGAGAATAAAAGAAATAGAAAGGCAAGATACAAAGATTAAGTGCTCATTTATGCATGCAGTGACCTGATGTAAATTGTTAAGTTGAATCAGCTTTTACATTCCTCGATAATCCTTACTCTTGCGTACCATATTGACTTGGCACAACCACTTTGTACTGACAATGGATATACTATCGTTAGTCCTTCCGACATACTTTTGTGCTTTATTCTTGGACATTAATAAAATGTATTATCTCTCTTATCTATATCACATTTATAATAGTAAGTTTGATCGTCTGAATCAATACCTAACATAGCACAATGAAAATACCTAACATAGCACAATGCAAATGATTGCATATAAAAAGATTCATTACCTAATCCAACATGATTCAAATTATTGGATATAAGAAGGTCTATTACATGCTTATCCTTTAGTATGTTGTGTCCTCTAAGCAAATAATCAAAACTTTAATGTCAAATCTTGTGGTGTGCAAGTCATTATGTACATAACTTGAAATTATGAAGTAATAATTACAACATCTTATCACCACTACGACAGTATGACATTAAATTCTGAAACTTATGTCCAAAATAAAATTATTCCTCTATTTCTTGGCATATGAGATGTTATATATCTATGTCATATAAATCTCCAAAGGAGTGAGTTTGAATGCACCTTAGACACTCCTTAATGTAAACTCTAATCTCTGTTGGCTCAATGATCATGTGCATTGCAAATTTGACTGTGCGTTAGAAAATCTAATAGTTGTTCTTTAGCAAAGCACAGAACAGGTTCCATAACATTTAGCATTGTACATAAAATTGAATGAGTAGCCAAGCATATTAACTGCACACTGTTAATAGAAATATAGCATTCAATGTCAAAATACTGGAAGTATAAAAAAATACTTCAGCTGTTACAAAAGTTTTTGAATTCAATAATAATAGTGATGATACAGTTCAGTGGATAGTGTACATATTCAACATTTTCTGAATGCTGAGCATATTCACATTTCATTAAAAAATTACCTGCCATGAAATCACTCGTTCTATTTGAAGCAGAAATTTTGAAAGCTTACAATGCACAATAAAGTATATCCTAATATAGGTAGTGATTTTGACACATATAATTTGGATAGAGGCAATTTCTTAATTAACAATAGTTTCATATTTTCCAAGGATATAATTTGGGCAGCATCAATATATAAATGATAGTTTTGTAATTTTGAAGTATATTATTCATGTTTTGAATGTGTTTATGATATTTAATAAATATGGATTGAATTTTTTCATAATGTTACCGTAATAAAATATTTCAATGCCCAAAGAATTATTGTCAATATTGTTGGGCATTAGGCTAGTTCCATGCCAACAGTTGTCCTATTTGAATCCCCCTAAATAACGCATTCTGGTATACACTGACAGGTTTACTAGGGATTCCATCCACAAATGTGGACAAGCATCCCTAAGGTTTCCCCACAAGGTTATCCTTGAAAAGAAAAAGAAGGCTAGTTGCTTTTCCTAAGGACAGAAAGATTGAAGGACAACATAGTGTTGTTAAGGGCTCTATGATATTGCAGGTAAAATGCACTCTGCAAGGATAGTTTACAGGAAGACAGGCTTGTTAGTTGTCATTAAGATCACATCATACATATCCTTTCCAACTTGGAAATGAAGGGGAGATACTAGCTCTCCTTGTTTTAGGATAGTGGATCCTGTGTGACCACTCCGTGACTCCTAGATATCACAATCTTCATATGCATTTTGCTGTTTAGAAAATGTTGTAACCTAGAAAGATCACTCTGCAAGGATATTTTATAGGGAAACATGCATGTAGTTGCATTATGATCACATCCTACATATCCTTTCCAACTTCAAAACGAAGGGGAGATACTATACTTGTTAACTTGTCTCTACTCATCCTTGCCTCAATTAGAACTGAAACTCCCACTTGTTTTAACTAAATTTATAACTGCCAATCGATTTGAAGTCAAACTGAAGGAATACTCATAACTGGTCCTCCAAATCTACACATGGATTCTCCAACTCCATGAACTCGTCCATGGTCAAAGGAAAGACAAACTTGGTCTTTCTGGCTAGGATACAAGCCAGAGAATAACTTCTCTCACTACACTATTCAACATTTTTTGAATGCTGAGCATATTCACATTTCATTAAAAAATTACCTGCCATGAAAGCACTCGTTATATTTGAAGCAGAAATTTTGAAAGCTTACAATGCACAATAAAGTATATCCTAATGTAGGTAGTGATTTTGATGCATATAATTTGGACAAAGGCAATTTCTTAATTAACAATAGTTTCATATTTTCTAAAGGATATAATTTGGGCAGCATCAATATATAAATAATAGTTTTGTAATTTTGAAGTATATTATTCATGTTTTGAATGTGTTTATGATATTTAATAAATATGGATTGAATTTTTTCATAACATTACCGTAATAAAATATTTCAATGCCCAAAGAATTATTGTCAATATTGTTGGGCATTAGGCTAATTCCATGCCAACAGTTGTCCTATTTGAATCCCCCTAAATACGCATTCTAATATACAATGACATGTTTACTAGGGATGCCATACACAAATGTGGACAAGCATACCTAAGGTTTCCCCACAAGGTTATCCTTGAAAAGAAAAAGAAGGCTAGCTGCTTTTCCTAAGGACAGAAAGATTGAAGGACAACACAATGTTGTTAAGGGCTCAATGATTTTGCAGGTAAAATGCACTTTGAAAGGATAGTTTACAGGAATACAGGCTTGTTAGTTGTCATTAAGATCACATCCTACATATCCTTTCCAACTTGGAAACGAAGGGGAGATACTAGCTCTCCTTGTTTTAGGACGGTGGATTCTGTGTGACTACTCAGTGACTCCTAGATATCACAATCTTCATATGCATTTTGCTGTTTAGAAAAACTGTAACCTAGAAAGATCACTCTGCAATGATATTTTACAGGGAAACAGGCATGTAGTTGGCATTATGATCACATCCTACATATCCTTTCCAACTTCAAAATGAAGGGGAGATACTAGACTTGTTAAGTTGTCTCTACTCATCCTTGCCTCAATTAGAACTGAAACTCCCACTCGTTTTAACTAAATTTATATCTGCCAATCGATTTGTAGTAAAACTGAAGGAAACCTCATAACTGGTCCTCCAACTCTATGCATGGATTCTCCAACTCCATGAACTCGTCCATGGTCAAAGGAAAGACAAACTTGGTCGTTCTGGCTAAGAAACAAGCTAGAGAATAACTTCTCTCACTACACTATTCAACATTTTCTAAATGCTGAGCATATTCACATTTCATTAAAAAATTACCTGCCATGAAAGCACTCGTTCTATTTGAAGCAGAAATTTTGAAAGCTTACAATGCACAATAAAGTATATCCTAATATAGGTAGTGATTTTGACACATATAATTTGGACAGACTCAATTTCTTAATTAACAATAGTTTCATATTTTCCAAAGGATATAATTTGGGCAACATCAATATGTAAATGATAGTTTTGTAATTTTGAAGTATATTATTCATGTTTTGAATGTTTTTATGATATTTAATAAATATGGATTGAATTTTTTCATAACATTACCGTAATAAAATATTTCAATGCCCAAAGAATTATTGTCAATATTGTTGGGCATTAGGCTAGTTCCATGCCAACAGTTGTCCTATTTGAATCCCCCTAAATAACGCATTCTGGTATACACTGACAGGTTTACTAGGGATGCCATCCACAAATGTGGACAAGCATCCCTAAGGTTTCGCCACAAGGTTATCCTTGAAAATAAAAAGAAGGCTAGTTGCTTTTCCTAAGGACATAAAGATTGAAGGACAATACAGTGTTGTTAAGGGCTCAATGATATTGCAGGTAAAATGCACTCTGAAAGGATAGTTTACAGGAAGACATGCATGTTAGTTGTCATTAAGATCACATCCTACATATCCTTTCCAACTTGGAAATGAAGGGGAGATACTAGCTCTCCTTGTTTTAGGACGGTGGATCCTGTGTGACCACTCCATGACTCCTAGATATCACAATCTTCATATGCATTTTGCTGTTCAGAAAAGCTGTAACATAGAAAGATCACTCTGCAAGGATATTTTACAGGGAAACATGCATGTTAGTTGGCATTATGATCACATCCTACATATCCTTTCCAACTTCAAACGAAGGGGAGATACTAGCTCTCCTTGTTTTAAGATGGTGGATCCTGTGTGACCACTCCGTGACTCCTAGATATCACAATATTCATATGCATTTTGTTGTTTAGAAAATATGTAACCTAGAAAGATCGAAGATTACTGCAATTTAATATTGAAAATAAGATTTGAGAATTGCATAGCTCAGTTGCAGATATGTTAAAATCACCAATTTTAGGTTACTGGTGATAGAGCTACAATAATAAAGGGGCACTGCAACGTTTGGTTGTGGGCCCTCAAGTTGTACATCTCTTGGGTCAATTTCGAAAGGAATTTGAAGGAGAGACCTCAGCTTTGCTTCATCCTAGAACTCTATCTATCACGAAGAACAATAGTACTAAAAAATTACAGAATAAGCCAATGATGAAGGTATTAACTATATTATTTACAGATGTTAAATTGATTATATGCAGTGTTTTAATATAATTGCACATTGTGTGATTGAGAGATTTGACATATACTCTATTCTATACCCTGCAGTCTACAAAAATAAATTTTGACAATTGTTAAAAACAGACACAATTGGTAGCTGCAAGATCAAGAGGCACTGTCCTCTCTGAAAATGATGCTTCAGCAGCCAACAATATATTGTTTGATCATGTTGCAAAAATTCGGGAGATTGTTGTGACTGTTGTTAATAATAGTAGAGAAATGAAGGACAACTAGCTTGAAGAAGGAGAAATCCCCTTCAGCCAGGACCACGAATCTAACTGTGACCCCGATGTTGCATTTTCCTACATTGTAAGTGCCCACGATGTTCTTTTCTAACTACACTACAAAGTGATGAAAAGGGCCATAGTTTAATTGTTGCATTCCATTCAAAGGCTGCATGCTGAAATCACAATGCCTACGTTAATAATAAACGGTCGAATACAAGCCTTGGAATAGCTCCTAGGTCTTTAAATACCATCTTCATATCTAACATCTATGTCAATGGTTTTTTTGTTGCTCAATCTGAAAGTACAAGTTCTCTTCTTGCTAGACCTGAGATATTGTTTTTTCAGGGTTGATGCAGGATGCTAAACTACAGAATGTTCTGGGTCACTGTCAAAAGGAATTTGAGGATGAAATTTCAACTGAGAATTTGGGTGAGTAGAAGGATGTGGCATCAACAATGTGTTGGTTGAATAACAATTCCTCTTTACCATTTTCCCTCCATGTTGGCAACATTGTAGTGTTCATGTAGAAACATAGACAATGGCCAACAAATATATACACCATTTTGAAATGAGATAATGGCTGTTATTTTTGGTCCTTTTAAAACTATCTTTGGGTTTTTTGTCACAGTTATTTGGCATACAAACTAGACTACCAGTGTATTCTTAAGCTAACACATTTTCTTCTCAAACAACAATTTATTTAACTAAATTGACAAGTTCCTTGTTATATCCTTGTAACTCAGAAGTTTCTTTCAGTGACTGAATTCATTATTAGGCATGTAATCCTAGTCCTTGTTCCAAATGATAACCAGGTTTATGATCTTCCATGGAAAATCATTATGGATTTCGGTGCAATAGAAGAATGAATTCATGCCTTAAGCACATTCATTTCTTTCAACTGAGTTGTTTGGATGCACTTCTATACTTGATAATGAAAATGAAGTTAGAACAAATAATCATATGGTACCATCGAAGATTAAGGGAAAAAAAAAACCATATCCTTAATCTTAAATATCTGGAAAAAACCTGCTATGAATTGTGACTATGGACATTCTTCAGATGGTTTAAGGCAGAAACTAATCACCTATTTCTGCAGTTCTTGGCAAGAGATGGCAAGTTGCTCTAATTCTAAGTCGATCTGCTAGAATGCTCAGTAGATCTCTTGTTGAGTCGATCTCTAGGTCTTCCTCTTGCTGAGTCGATCTTCAAGTTGAAAAACTCTCCTCCCACTCTCCTCCACGCGATTTCGTATGGAATTCCCTAACCCGCTGAGGGACCAACCCCCTCTCACAGACCAACCCTCTCCTCTGCGCGATATTTCCCTAAACCTCTCACAGTCCAACTCTCTCCTCTGCGTGATATTTCCTTAACACTCTCACATACCAGTTGAAGTAATCGTAGCTAAGAACTCAGAATCATGTTTACCTCCCTAACCCTGCTCCTCCAATCCAAGCCAGTCCTCCGCCCGATATTTCCCAGCTAGGGCCAACGTCAAGTCCAGATTGAAGCTTTCTCCCTGTGATGGTGAAATGGCTCATGAATGTTTGCTCCTGATAGTGAAATTGATGGTGAAATGGCTCATGATTTTCTGCTCTGCTCTTGATGGTTGATGGGAACCCTAGACCAGTGGAACCAAAACTCCAAGAAAAACTCAAAATTGCATCTACCTCTCCTCTCGTGCTCCTTTGCGCTCTTTGCCTTCTTTCTGCTCCTGATGGTGAAATGGCTCATGAATGTCTTCTCTGCTCCGAACCCTACATTAGTCAAACCAAAACTCCAATCAAAACTCAAAATCGCATTTTCCTCTCCTCCCGTGCTCCTCTGCGCTCTTTGCCTTCCCACCTTTCTCTGCTCCAGACCCTACACCAGTTGAACCAAAACTCCAACCAAAACTCAAAATCGCATTTTCCTCTCCTCCCGTGCTCCTCCGCGCTCTTTTCCTTCCCACCTTCCCATGACGTTCCTAACCCCGCTTGGCCAAAAAAATTTAAAAAAATACCTCAAAATATTTATATATTTATATAATAAATAAAAAACCCCCTCCCCTCTAGTTATAGAGGCAATATAATTTTTTTTTATTTTTTTTACCCCAATATGAATGCACATGATATAATATTGGTTTGTCAGTGACGCCCCCATGGGGCCTTCTCTCCGCGCTTCAACTTCGTAAAGAAAATATCCAATCCAATCTAAAAACTTCAATGGATATTTAAAATGATGTAAAAGTAAATGGGACTAACTATTGGATAGCTTAGATGAATAGTAGTGCTTGATCATTCTACCATTTATTGGTCCTTCTTGTATATATTTTCCATCCAAATCTTTGAGAAAGAAATCATTATTACCCTTATATCCATAAATTACAAAAGTTCCTTTCCACAGAAAGTCAAACTTTCCATGTTTTCCATTGTCTTCTCTTTTAGAATCCCACTTTAACACTTGATCTCCAATGTAAAAATCATCCTCTTTACTTCTTCTATAAAAAAAATTCTTGATTTTATCTTGAATGATTTGGGATTTCTTATAGACTTCTTCTCTTGTTTGTTGGAGATGAATAGTTTGATTAATTCTCCTTTGTATATCATTTATTTCCACTTGTGATTCTTGAATGATTTTCATTACTGGAACACCTAAGGATGTTGGAAAAACTGAATCCATTCCCTATAGAAGTTGGTAAGGGTAAGTGCCAATGGAATTTTGGTAGTAAGTCTATCTACCCATAAGGCATAGACTAACTTTTTATTCCAAGTCTTTTTGTTGTCTTCAAGTAACGTTTTTATGATATTTACAAGACTTTTCTTTGAGGATTCAACTAGGCCATTACCCTGGGGGTAATATGCAGTAGAGTGACTTAGGGTAATATAATATTTATGACAAAAGGAAATCATCTTTTTAGATTTAAATGCTGCTGCATTATCAATAATTATCTTGTGAGGGCATCCAAATCTTGACAGAATGTTATTTTCTATGAAATAAATAATGATTGCTTCAGTGGCTTGTCTAGTACGAATAGCTTCAATTTACTTTGTGAAGTAATTAGTGGCTGTCAAAATCCACTTATGTTGGCCAGAGGATGGGGGGTGAATTTCTCCAATGAAGTCTAAACCCCATTGTTGAAATGGCATTTCAGTTAAAATAGGCTTTAAGGGTAAAGGTAACAATTTCTTTTTGCCTTCAAAAATTTCAAATTTGTGACATGAAGTAACAAAATTTTTAACATTAGCAAACAAGGTAGGCCAGTAAAAACCAGCTCTAAGGATCTTTTCAGCAATAGTTTTCCAATATAAATGCCCTCCACAGTCACCTGCATGAAATTCTTCAAGTATTTTATTAGCTTCTTCCTTCAGTAAACAATTCAATAATATCCCACTATGATCTCTCCAAAAAAGTACATTATCTAAGATACAAAATCTCATTGCTTTAAGTTTTATAAATCTAGCTTTAGTCCTTGACAATTCAGGAGGAGCTTGTAAGTTTGTAAGTACAAAGATGATATCTAAGTACCAAGGTGAATCTAGAAAGGCTTCACTGATCGTTGGAGTTGTCATCTCTTCCTGGTCATCAACCTGAGTAATAAAAGTTATATCTAGTGCATTGCAATTAAATTCATCCATTAACCTGGCTAATCCTTGTCCTTTAATGACTTTTGTGGGTTTAATTCTATGTCATATTCTAGGATAGTGGCAATCCACTTACCTCTTCTTCCATCAGGACCATCCTGAGTAAGAATGACTTTTACTACAGAATTAGGGACATAGGAAATTATGTGGGAATAGAGAATATAAACTTTGAAGTCTTTGATGGCCTTAACCAAATCTAAGGCTTGTTTCTCCATTATGTTATATTTCAGAGGGGCATATCTAAGGGTCTTACTGAAAAAAGCTATAGGCTGTTCAAAACCTTGATCATTCTTCTGCAGTAAAACTGCAGCAATGGTATGCTTAGAAGAAAATGAAAAAATTATGAAATCTTTTTTGAAATATGGACTGATTAAGACTGGTGTTTTAGTTAAAGCCTGCTTTATGGATTCAAATTATTTTTTGGCTTCAACAGTCCATTTTAGAATTGAGTCTTTTTTGAGCATGTTGTTTAGTTCTCTAATGATTTCAGCTAAGTTTGAAATAAATCTTCTTAAAAAATTAATCTTAGCTAAGAAAGCTTGTAATTCTTTGATATTTCTAGGTGGATGAATGTTCAAAATTGTTTCTATCCTAGCAGGATCAATTCTAATTCTTTCTTTTGAAATTATATTTCCTAGTAACTTACCTTCCTCTAATCCAAAAAGATTTTTCTTGGGATTTAAAGAGATGCCAAATTTCCTACATTTAATAAAGACCTCTCTCAAATGATCCAAGTGTTCATTATCTGATTTGGAAAATACAGTAATGCCATCTAGATAAATTACCAAGAAGTCATGAATCTCCTTTTCAAAGGCTATGTCCATAGCTCTCTGAAAGGTTGCTCCTGCATTCATCAAACCAAAGGGAATTTTCACATACATGAAAGTTCCCGAAGGAGTGGTGAGAGTTGTTTTAGCCTGATCTTCCTTTTGGACTAGGATCTGGTTGTATCCTGAAAAACCATCTAACAAAGAAATCCTAGAAGAACCAACTACCCTTTGTAATATATGATCCATATTTGGTAAAGGGTAATTATCCTTTAAATGCACTTTGTTAAGATTTCTAAAGTCGACACATAATCTAATTTCTCCAGTTTTCTTTCTTGTTGGAACTAGGTTTGAAACCCAATTAGAGTATCTGATTGGTGCAATGATCTGGGCATCATACATTCACTTTACTTCATTTTCTATCAAAGGTAATAGAACAGGATTAATTCTTCTCAAATTTTGTTTGAATGGTTTTTGATCGTCTTTTATTGGAATTTTGTGTTGGATTATGTTTGTATCATAAGATTTGAGATCTTCATAACTCCAAGCAAAAACATCATGGTATCCCTTAAAAATATCAATGTATTTTTCCTTTTCTTGTAGAGCTAAAGATTTAAACAGTTTTATCATCTTTGGTTTTAATTCTGTCCCAATATTACATTCCTTAATATCAAACCTAACTGGCTCCATTTTTGGCTTTTTAGGCACATCATTGGAGTCAAAGAGATCTCCTAAAGGGGTTAAACCTTTAGGAAAAAAATTATCTTTGAGATCTAACATGTAAATTTCTTCTTCAATGATTTCTTCAATATCTATCGTCTCTAAGCTATCTATGTCAAATTGACTAAATACAATAGGTTTATTAAAGTTATGTACATCTATGTTATCTATTTCACAATCCAAATCTGAATCTATATTACATTTTGTATCTATTTTACAGTTTTGAAATTCTTCTTCATTGTTTAAGAAATGGTAAATCTATTCATCCAGAGAGAAAATATGCCAATACTTGAGGTTATCTGGAATAAATGGTCTATATTTAACCTCATAAGTCCACCTGTGTGTTGGTTGGAATGGTAAATTGCAAGTACTAGCAAAATTTGCTAGGCAATGTGCTTGAGTATTTTGTTTTCTAGGTATAGCAGCAAATTTTCATTCCAATAAATCATCAATTAAATCTGTCACAGTGTCTCTGTATCTGGCTAGTCTAGGGTTACAAACAGAATATACTGCATTTATTTTCTTTATGATTAATATTATAGTTTGTATCTGTTTTACAGTTTTGAATTTCTTCTTCATTGTTTAAAAAATGGTAAATCTATTCATCCTGAGATAAAATCTGCCAATACTTGAGGTCATCTGGTATAATTGGTCTATATTTAACCTCAGAAGTGTACATGTGTGTTGGTTGGAATGGTAAATTTCATGTACTAGCAAAATTTGCTAGGCAATGTGCTTGATTATTTTGTTTTCTAGGTATAGCAGCAAATTTTCATTCCAATAAATCATCAGTTAAATCTATCACAGTGTCTCTGTATCTGGCTAGTCTAGGGTTACAAACATAATATACTGCATTTATTTGCTTTATGATTTTAATTCCGAATCTCCCATGATTAGTATTCTTTTTCCTCATAAGTTTCTAATGATCTGGAGGCCTAGAATGAGTGCCTCATACTCAGCCATATTGTTGGTGCATTTGAAGTTGAGTCTGAAGGCATGTCCTTCTAAGTGATTATTCTCCATGTTTGTAATCTATACTCCTGCTCTGGCTCCTAATTTTTTAACTGAGCCATCAAAGTCTAAGTGCCAAAGGGATTCATGAAAGATGTTGTCATTGTTTGGTGTTGGCTTTTTATCAATCAGTTCAGTTTGGATTTCATTATTCTCAGAGTTACATAAGATAAAAGAGTCTAGGTCAGATGGTGTAGAATAAATAGGATAATTTATAGATCTTTCAGCACTACTGACCATGAACTTCATAAATGTTTCCCTATATATCTTTTTGGGTTGACCAAACACTGATATAGTAGCATAACTCATGTCTAATTGTAGATATACCTGCAACTTTTCTCCCCATGAGCGAGAAAGTAGCATACCATACTTAGGTGGGATATCAGCTACTACAATTTCCATTAATATACTCTTACCAGGGTACTGAACTAATGTCACACATAAGTCTTTGATTAATCCTAAGCACTTAACTTTGCTAGAATCAAATGAAAACAAATATTTGTGTGGCCTGGTTATTTCTAGATTAAGAGTTTCCATTATAGCTTTAGGCATTAAATTATGGGAAGCTCCTGAATCTAGCATAGCGTTATGGAGAATTTGATCATGAATGGTAAGACTGATATAAAAGGGAGGGACTGATCCATCTGCATGCTTTCCATTTACATCAGGACCAAAGATCAACTCTGGTTGATCATCATTCAAATTAATTGCATCTTCACTATCATTCATCTTTAGTGTTTCAGTTATGGTTGATTTTTATAAGTCATTTTTTACGAATTCTGTTAAAGGAATGGGTATTTTTAACTTAGAAATTTCATTCTGAATATTAAATGAGGGTTGATATTTACTAATTTGAACTAATTCATCTTTAGTAACTGTAATTTGACTTGGTTTTTCTTGAGTTTCTACAGTTTTATTTCTATCTTCAATTATTTTGACATTCTTTGTCTGAGTTTCCTGAGTTTTACTGCTTTTAACCTTATTTTCAGGGACTGTTTGTGTAGCAGTAGAAGTTTTATCAGACTTAGAAGTATCAGTAGGTGTTTTTGAATTATCAATTTTTGGATCTACTAATTTAGGATCAGCAGAAGGTGTTTTTGGATCTAAATTTGCTGATTTAACAAAGTTAGAGGCTTTTTCTACAACAAATTTCTGTGTGTCTTTTGAGGCTCGAGCCACTTCATTAGTAATATCAACAATTTTGGGACTTGATGATCTTTTAGGACTAGAGATGGGTTGAGAAGAATGGGAACTTTGCTTCTTTTTCCCTTGGGAGAATTTGCAAAAAAATTGTTTTTGGCGCTTCTATATTTTTCTTATTTTGATTTTGAGAATTATTTTTGGTAGAAGACTCATTGTTTTTCTTGTGTCTAAGGCTATACTGACTATGTATTTCATTTATGGCAAATTCATAACCCTGTTTATAGTCAAAGGATTCACTGGACTCTAATTTGAGTTGTTGAAGCTCAAATAGTTCCTGATCTTCCTGAGTGAGGAAAATGGTATTGATTTCGTCTATTCCCATTATATGATTGATGGAATCCTCATCTTCATCATTATTTTGAGAACTTTCAACATAATTCTCCTAGAATGGGGGCCTAATTGTTTGGTCTGGGCCTGTTTCTTTTGCTTTTCCCTGATTTATGTTTTTTCTAAAGTTGGGATTTCTGATCTGTTGTTGATTATCCCAAAGGGGTATTTTTTCTATTTTATCTAGTATATCCATCATTCTTTCTAAGGCTTTGTCTAAGCTATCTATTTTTTCATACGAATTTGAATTTTCTTCTTTGATAATCACCCTTCTTTCATTTCTGAGTCTGGATTTTTTAGCTAATATGTTTATTTCTACACTAACAACATCTAATTGCATTTTTTCTAAGGTGTCTGCATATATTTCCCTTAATTGATAAGCCATTTCTGCATCAAATCCATCAAGGAATTTGAGTAGAACAGAATAAGGAGTAGGTTTAAGAGTTGCAGGAATAGAATTATAGACACTATTATACCTAGTGTAGTAATCTTGAACTGACCCATTTGGGGCTCTCTTTAATGCATCAAATTCAGATAATATTTGAAGAGGGTTCTTTTTCTTTTCCCATTTATTCAAAATGTCCTATGAAATACAACTAAATAATTTATGCTACCAACAGCTAGATCTTTAAACCATTTCTTTACTTCTCCAATCAAAGTTTGAGCAAACAGTCTCATCTGAACATCTGAGTGATCTATTTCATAAATTTCAAATAAGTCCATGATTTTAGTTATGTGTTGTTGAGGAGTATATTGTGTAGTACCATCAAACAATGATATTTTTTTTTTATAATCTTGAGGCATGTCATGCAACTGTTGAGGTAAGACAAGGGGAGCATATCTAGCATCCATGGCTAAAAGCTTAGTTTGACTAGAAGATCTAGTAAAAGAACTTGGAGCTGTGTTGGAAATGATAACAGATGAACTGAAAACTATACCAAAAGTGTTGGGAAATAATATTGGGATATGAGTGGAACTACTAGGAAATGAGAATGATGAAATTGCAAAATCAGAAGGTAAACTAGTGGATTGTGTGGATGGTGGAAAAAGTATTCTAGGCTGCAAAGACATTCTAGGGATAAATGGGTCTGTGGATGAGTTGGGAGTGGTATTTATATATGATGTAACAACATACAGAGATGAATCTGTAGGTGGTATTATTGTAGTGTGTAACTGAGAAACTGGAGGTTTGTTTGTATAAGTAAAAAAATTAGCTAATTCAATAGCCTCATCAATATCCTTAAGAATTGTAACATTAATTTCTTCAACTTTAGTCTGATATTTAACTTTCTTTGATTTAGATCTTGCTGTAATAATTTTCTGTTTTGTATTCAATAATGAAACAAAAGCAGGGTTTACAACAGTAGTTTTTAAATCATTTTCAGATTTGCTTTTAAATAAGGAATGCTCAAATTTCAAATCAAAATCAATATCTTGCAGACTAACTAATTCTTGAGGTAATGAATTGACTCTTATTAATGATACTTCAGCTTCTAAGTTTTCTGTTTGTTTTTTTTTTTTTCCAATTCAGTCTGGGTTATCTACTATGACAATAGGTTTAGGATCTAGGTTAGACCTAGTATAGTAGGTTTTCCTAGAAGCCAGAATTACTATTTTTCAATACCCACAATCTATAAAAATAATCTTGAAAATAAAAATATAATAAAAATAATTTTCTTTCAAGACAATTTTATGACTGAGGATTGGTTAGTTCCCTAGTATGGTCGCCAATATGTTATCACTTTAGTAAATTCTTAAGTTGTGGGATTTTGGATTTAAGTCAAAGAACTCTAGAGGTAACCTCAAACCTACTTCAAACTCTAGGATCTAGCCTTCCTAGGGTTCAGAGAGGGCTCTCTCTTTAAGATTTATCTTTGTTTGATTTATAAATGTTAGGCTAGGTATGAAAGTACAATTTGGTTTTGGTTCAAAGGGTTTGGTGGGAAAAAATCACTTTGAGGTAAGATAGAGAGAAATATACTTGTCCATTGGGCTATGGGGTCTAAATCAAACTAGCAGCACTAGAAATAAAGGCCAAAAATGTATAAATATATTCAAGGAAAGATAGATAACCCTCAGAGATTTAGGAAAGTTATTTTTTGTGAGGTGGTATGATCGGGATAAAGGGCACTTAAGGATCCTTTGATCCAGAAAATGGAAGTAGAAGGCAGAGGTAAAAAGGGAGAAGGAACAATTAAGGGTTCCTTGCACCAGAAATCAGAAGAAAACATTAAAATGGCAACTAGTTAAAGACAGGGAGCACTTGACTAATCCTGTAGTAATACTTCTAGTTACACATTCAGATAGAACAAACATAAAATGAATGAATAAAAATTAGAAAAGGAAACAATGACAAGTAGGAAGTACTTCACTAATCAGCTTATCACAGGGATCCTGAATTATTATTCCAGTTAGCTTGTCCAGTTTGCTACTTTGAATTCAAACACACAAGAGCCTCCAATGTCCAACAAAATGTCTATAGTCATTCTAGCAATTTTATTCCACCCAAAATACTTTTGAAAATGAAGTATTTATACAAAAAGTATTACAAATATCCTAGAAGAGTTCTAGGAATAACTTTAGGAAAAATAAAATATCATTACATAATAAAATGGACAGCTACTTAACAAACTAGCAAGCTGTCCTCTTTTATTCAAAATAAATAGAATTGTTTTGCTAACAAGGAGCTTTTAGCTGCATATGTGTCCTACTTGCTGGCTAGTAGATATTTTTATGCACTTGACTTGCATTTGCTGATACTCTTTCATGCTGATACTCTTTAACCTGATGCTCTTTAATGCTGATACTCATTGACCATTAGTTTTACTATTTTATTGCTGTAAAATTGTCTTTTTAGCAATAAAAAAATTTAGCAAACTGTCTTTTCATTTTACCTTTCTTTTGACTGTCTGTCTCTAAGTAACATTTCACTTTTTTTACCTTTTATCTTTACATCAAACCTGTGAAAAATTTCCACTCTTTTGTTGTTGGAATTTTGACATTTTTAAGCTTCCTGAAGTTTTCATTAGCCTCTGTATATCTTGCAAAAGTAGGCTTGATGACAAAGAGGTGCTTAATTTCATGCTATAGAAAGAATAAATCCTCAAAATATTGAAGTAAAACTTTTCCTGTAGGGGTGCCTTGTGCTAGCTGCTTATTTACTTGCTCTTTAGCAAACTCCCTAATCTTGTTGTCATAGTCCTTTTGTGGCATAAGTTTCTTATTGAAGACATGTATGCTTGGCAAGCCTTTTTGTCTGACATTTGTATACTTTATCATAAATCTAGTTATGGCAAGGTTCATTGTTTCACACTTTTCTTCAAGATTGTTCATTAAGCTCTTTTTAGTGACAACCTTCTTGATTTTAAAGATTGTCTCTGTCCTGTTTGATATTTTCAATTCTTGAAGTTCCTCCCTATTCTTGTTGTTTACAAATGTAATGAGTTTTAAAGCCTGTGCATGATTATCATTCAACTCATCTTTTGTCTTTTGTATATCTGTTTGGGCTGCTAATAGAAATTCTTTCTGCTCATATATAACCTGAATTGAAGGCCATTGATTATGAATGACTTCAATTATGTTAGTAATATATGAGATCTGCTATGTGAAAGTCAATTCCTTTCGTAAATTCTTCAGCTGCTCTCCTAATCTGATTGCTTTATGCTCATGAGTTTTGGAATTTATCTCAGCTGTCTTATTTTCCCTCTCAAGATTTTCAATCATCTTATTCAGTCTATTTATTTCATCTGTCTTTAAAGACATTTCTTCCATGGCTTTGATAATCTAGCTGGCTTCATCAGTGTGATTTACATTTGTAGTAGAAGAATCTGTAGCTAAAGTGGTGGCTGAAGTCACTGGCACTGTAGTTCCCATTGGGCCCTTTGGTGCTAATTTCTCTCCTAAAGTAGAGGGCACTGTTGTAGTAATCACTGGGATGACTGTAGGAATTTCTAGCTCTTTTACAGTCTCTTTCTCTTGGACAAGATGGTCCATTTGTGTTTCCATCTCCTTGATTTGTGCTGTCAATTTAAGTATGAGCTCCATCATTTCCTCCTTTTCACTTTGATCCTGGAGGATTTCCTTTGTTTGTGGATTCTCACTTTGAGGAAGCTTGAGCTATTTCCTCAAAGCCGCTATGTCTTCATTATTTTTCTTGATTAATAGTTCTGCTGCTTGGACATTTGAGGGATGATATCCCACCTGTAAAACTAGTTCCTCTAAGGCTTTGATTCTTAGGTCCTTAGCATAAAGTGATGCTTTATCCATCTTCATTTGATCTTGCATAGTAAGTATGGTATTTTGAAGTTTATTGGCACTCATTGCTTTGGTTGCCACTATAGAATATAGCATTTCAGAGGTCTGTCTATGGAACTCAATCTGGTACAAATCATGAATATTCTCTGTGTCTACCTCAAGGTCCACCATTTTATAGTCTGATACTATTTTGGGTGCTGAGGTAGTAGGTTGTAAAAATGACATCATCATTTTATTGTTGGAATAGTCAAATGCTGATAATAACCTATTCTGATTTCTAGGCTTCTGCTTAAGGAATTGAGAATATATTTATGTCTTTATCTCCTCATTCTTGTGCTTAATTAACTTATAACTTTCCTTGATGTCCAAGTCCTTTTCCTCAGCTGGCTGTGAGGAAGAGGCTTCCATGTTGTATTTCTTCTCAATCATCTCTGTGTCATTCTGATTGGCTGTTGTTTCCTTTTTAATTTCCATAAGTGTTTCATTGATTATGGTTGTTTCTATATCATCATTGGTCACTCGAGCATCTATCTCACCAATATCAATCGTTACTTTCTTCTTATCAACTGAACTGAGCTTAGGCCTTTTGTTATAAATTACTTTAAAATTGCTCTCAGTTGTTGTCTCTACTGTGTAACCTCCTTTCTCTCTGACTCTTTTTGATGTTTCTGGTTGTTTAACAACTTCTAAAGTTGGTGCTATTCCTGTTTGGATTGCTGCCTCTATCAAGGTGTTTTCACTCCATTCAATTTGATTTGAAAACTTTTCTATTTCAAGCTTGGACTCATGGATAAAGGGTGTTAATTTACACTTTACCCTTAGCTTTCTTAAGATCCCTTGTGGATCATAATTCCATGGAAAACTCTCATCAAATATGAACTCTTATAATTTCTTTGCTATTTCTTTTTCTGCATCACAATGGTTGATTA
The DNA here is from genome assembly GCA_034641835.2 of Pinus albicaulis. Lineage (NCBI taxonomy): Eukaryota > Viridiplantae > Streptophyta > Pinopsida > Pinales > Pinaceae > Pinus > Pinus albicaulis. The sequence goes on along the minus strand of CM076579.1, from coordinate 1,128,861,213 downwards.
TGAATGGCCCAACTTGATTCTTTAACTTAAACTGGGTCTTCTTTTTGGGTGCCATAAAGTTAATTGAATTTGCATTGAGAATTTTTCTAAGATATTAAAGTGCAAAAATTCTCATACACACATGCTTGGGAACTTGTAGGGTAACAATTTTGACCCAAAAATCCTTAATTCAATGTGTTTTTCGTAGAGGTACCAATCTCCAACTTTGTTCTACTCTGAAAACTGCAATATTCTTTTCATTTCTTCACTAATCCTAGGCTATTCTGATTTGTTTAATATGCTCATTGCTGGATGCAAAAATAGTTCTGAAAAATCTGAATAAGTGGAATCATTGATTCTTTTCTCAGTAATGAAGTCCAAAAGATAATTGATAGGGGCTTTCCTTCTACATCCATCTTTTGCAAAGAAACTAGAAATTTGTCTGCTTGAGAGAATAAAAACAAATGGAAAAGATAAGATGAATATCTAAAAACTCTTTCCGTGGGTAATTTAGTCAACTGGTAATGGATGGCATCTGCTATGAAACTGACATAGTCAAAGATGACTACTGGAGGTTGACCAGGAGACATGGTGGACAAAAAACCAAGAGTAGATTCATCAGTATACTCATCTGTAAAATATCCAAGGATAAAATATAGCATAGAGATAATCTGTCTAGAACCTTTAGGAAATTTAGTTGTGGAGTATGGAGGATTTATCTTTGGAATGTCAACATGAGAAGGCATAAAATTCTGAAAGATCATGAACCTTTTAGGGAAATATATGCCAAGGTATAATTGAGTTAATGCCTCTATAGACAAGGGGACTGCCTAGGCATCAGGTTGTAATTGAAGCATTTGATTAATTGACTGGGTTGTAATGGTAAAAAATATTTATTTTTCTGCATTTACTATAGCCCTTTGATCTACCTTATAGTATTTTTGACAAATTTTGATGAGTTCTTGACCAGGATGAGTCAATGGGACTATATACTTCGGCAAATGGGTTTCCCAAATTGGAATATTATCTTTGTCTAGATATTTTTCCTAATAGCAGTTGTGTATATCTAGCAAATTAAAATCAATAACAGGGTCTGCAATTTTATAGTCAAGATCAGTCAAAGGAATGTTTTCAGTAGCAACCACAGGTGGTTGATGGGGGTTTACTGTTGTAGCAGATTTGGAAGTGATGGCTGGGGTAGGCTTAGGGGCTTTGAATCCCTCAGATTTAGGTGTTTTATATCCTTCAGGTCTGCTTGTGCTCTATTTCTTAGGTATTTTGGGTAACTACTGCAAGATTAGACTATTTGCAAAAGCTTTTTAACAGGGAGGAAACTGAGCAATTTAGGTTAAGGATGGCTTCTTTTGGACCTTTTTCTCAACTAAGTTAATTTAAGGATGTAAAACTGGCGTAAAATAGAAAACAAGGGTTTTCTGAGTCGGTTTGATTGAAAAAATGGGTTTTCAAAGTAATTCAGAGGTTTTAGCCATTTAAATCCTTAAATTTGATTTTTAGACTGTGGAATTTGGCTTTAAAAAGGCTTGAAATGGAAAACAGGGTTTCCTGGGAAAATTTTGCTAGGGTTTAGCCTCTTTTTTGGTATTTTTAAGAAGTTTGTTTCAGTGAATTCTTCAATAAAAATGGATTGGTTCTCTTAAAGATAGTTTAAAACTCGATTTACATGTTTCAATTTTGAGAAAAATACCTTTTTGTAGTTATCTGGCTCTGAAACGGATTTATGAGGTTTTTAGTTGAAACTCGGGCTTCAACGGTTTGTCTGGAGCAGTGCACAGCTTCTCAATCAGTCTTCAGAGGTTTAATTCTGATAACTGCAAAGGTTTTGGGTAAAAAAACTGAGAATCAGGGCTTAAATGGCTTTAAACAGAGCTCGGGAAGATTTATATCAGATTTTAAATGCGTGGATAACAGAAAAACAGCTTAACCAAAGGTTTTAACCTTTTGATTCAATCACCATAATTGTCATTAAATGCAGGTCTCGTCAATGGCGGGAGGCGGTTTCAGAATTTGAAACGAAACTAGAGAGCGGTTATCGTGTGCAAATTGGGAAATAAGTGGTTTAGAACCAAATGAACGCGATCCAATATAATATTGACACATCATAGAGGGAAAAATGGTCAAAACAATCCATTTCGTGTCCAATTTTCATTCGGGCAGACGATTAGTTTTTGCGCATGATATTGCTTTTGGGCCGTTGGATCTGGAAAACAAGTGCGAAGGGTCAAGATTGGTTTAGAAGGTGCGGCTAAAGGAAATGGTGGGACCGAGAAAATTATGTATGCGGGCGATTTAAACTAGGCTTTAAACCTTTTGATTAGATGTTGGTAAAGGTTTATATATAGAAGCGGGGGTAAGCATATGGGAGAGGTGTTATTTTATTTAAAATAAACCTTTGGTTATTTCAATAAACTATAGGTTATAAAATTATGCGGGGATGGGTTTATGTATGCATTGGCTTATACGAAGGATGATGGATAATGGTTTTCAAGCATAGGATAATGTTTTTAACCAATACAGAGATGCGGGGTCATATGTATAAGCGGGGCCAAGCTTTTTGAACCTTATGAAAAATGATTAATTTCATTCAAAACTTTGGACTTAATGTTTGAAAACGGTATTATATTATTATATAGTGTTTAAACCTTTTTGAATGGTTATAATGACCATAGGGGCGGGATATTTAGTTAGCGATAATTTTTAGACCAAAGGGGTTTTTATTGGGGATTTTGATTTAGCACATGGGTAATAAACTTTGGTCTAAAACATAGTAATAATGAGTTTTTGGGGACAATTAAACATAGGGAATTAATAAGTAGGATAAGGTATTTTTTAAGGATTTAGTAAACTAAATTAAATGTTAATATGAAAAGGGGAATGGAATACACACAAAAATACATAAAATGACTAAGTAAAGTGCGAAAGTAAAGCAAAGCTTGTATTTTTATCATTTCACCAATACTTAGTATAAAGTATTTTTTAGGGTTTTTGTTTGTTTCTGAATGAAGGAAGTTAATTAGATAGGTTTATATGCTTCATTAAGTAAAAATGAGTCTTTACTTATTAAAAGATGTTAAAATGTATTAATGAAGGATGAATGATGATAAATGGGGATTTAACATAAGAACTCAACATTTTCGACTAGCCAGTCATCGAGCCTTGGGTCCGGTCCCAACAAAAGTCAGAGAAATTCTCTAAGCTTGTTTGACATATAGCTTAGAATATTGAATACTTATGGGGGGTGGGAAATTATTGATTTTTCTCAATAATCATTTATTACATGCTTTCTCCACTGCTTTCTGCCTACCCAACCTTACTCTAACATTTTTTCTTCATTTGGCAGGTGCATTTAGGCTTGAAACCTTGAAACATTTATTCTTTTAAAGCATAAACTATCTAGATATACCTTATTTCATTTGAGGACTCAGATTAAACTGTTGAGCTCCTCATTTTTCTCTACCTATCTACTGATTTGTCAGGATTAAATTGTCTAGCAAATATTTACTCACTATCTAAAACTAGAAATTGAAAACATGACAAGTTAAGATTAAACAGTTTAACTCATCATGGATTATGGCATTTATTGACACTCTGCCATAATTATTTATTTTGCAGAAAAGTAAAAACTAGTGGCATTTGGACTTGCTCACTTTTAGGTCTTATTCTCATCTTTTTTCTTTTTTGGGGTCTATATTTTTTCAAGTCCTTTGATTTTTATTTTAGGACTTTTTACCCTTTTTTTATTTTTTCTTTTTCTTTTATTTTTATTTTTTTCAAAATATGGGAAAACAACTTGCAGAAAGCAAGGTATGTACATATTTTAGAAGACTATCAAAAGTCAATTCAAAATTATGAATCCTATATTTATAGGACCCTAACAGTGTATATCCTCTTCTTTTCAATTTCTTGTTCATTTTATTACTCCTCTTCACAATCTATGTAAAATAATCTATTCTCAGCGCACTTATGACTTTTAGTATATTTGCTATCACAACTGTAGCAAAGCACTTTTTCTCTTTTTTCTTCCAATTGTTGTGGTGTCAAACTTGTAGGTTGTGGAAGTATAGGAGTAGCAACATTTCCATCTTTATAGATGTGAGTGGTAGGCTTCCTTGTCACGATAATTTTGCATTCAATTTTTCTTTCCAACCTGAATGCATTCTCCAATGAATCGGGTTCCCAAATGAGAACTTTATGTTGGATGTTATCCTTTAAAGTCCCTATCAAGACATCAATCCTACATTCCTCTGGAATATCAGTTACCCTTATATTCAATTTTTGGAAGTCCTCAATATGCTCCCCCACTGAACCCTTTTGTTTGAGATTTATCAATTGGCTAAAGAAGGGGTTTCTCTTTGTATCCTTATAATGTGCTATCATTTCCTCCGTAAAAATTGACCAAGTGACAATTTTTTTATGGGAGCAAAGTCATCGATACCATACAAATGTATTTTTTTCTAAATGTAAAGTTGCAATGCGTACCTTTTGTGTGTTTTGCACATTATTGAGATCAAAATATTGCTCCATCTGTAGTATCCATGTTACGGGATCCTTTCCATCAAACTTTCTCATATCCATCTTTGGAATATGGTGGTTCTTCCATCCAACATTAGAGTTTATGAAATCACGATTAACATTTATTTTGTTCTCATCATGAGTTTCCTCTACTATCTCTTCTCCATTAGGAAAAATTCCTTGTATCAACTTTGTAAAACCTTCAATGTCTACTTTTAGATCATTCTTCATGTTTTCCATGTTATCTTTCATTTTTTCTTTCATGTCATCCATCTTAGCTTCCATTCCAACTTCCATGCCAGCCATCTTAACTTCCATACCTTTCTTCAAACCATCCATATTAGCTTTCATGCCTTTCTTCAAACAATCCATCTAACTTCCATGCCTTTCTTCAAAACTTCCATTTCATTTTTTGTTGCTCTTTGCGAGAGCAAAATTTGGTGCACTTGCTCTTGTAATTTTGATATGTCATGTTGTGCTTCTTCCTCTTCATGAGTCATAGTAGAGCCTTATGAAGGCTTAATGGGCGTTGAATTATTTTAAGGTGGCATTTTAGAACCCAATATTGATATCTATGCTTCAATGTGCCCTTAGAATCACTTCAAACTATTTTTTCACACAAGACTTATGCAATTCGGAAAAAAAAATACACACCGTTTTCTTGTTTTTGAGGAGCTCGATATTGAAACTATATTATCTCTGTGATTTTAGATCTTCAATATCTGAAATTCATCCTTTTAGTAGCCCTCTTAATCTTCTTTCTAATGCCACAGGTCTGACCTGATTTGGATTCTTCAAGATAAAGTTATGCCCAATCTCCCACAATGATCTAATTATGGACTAGTTCAGTAGAGTGAACTTGTATGGCATGTCACGTGCACTTTTTCCTCCTTCGGCTCTAAAATTGATACATAGGAGACTACAGGTTGTGTAATTACAGCCACTTTTTACAGAATTCCAATCCGACTCTCAGAGAGAGAGTTATGACTATTTTCCCACGGTCACCTAGTTGAGATTAAATTCGAGAGCCTAAAAAATCCCTAAATTACACAAATCATATCTCCAAAAATGTTGCGAACCAAGATCTTAAATTTTTATAGGAAGTTCCTCAGGATTGCGGCTTCACTTTGTAAAAATTTCAACTTCTGAACCTTCATAGAAAATAATTTATAGCGCAAATTCCACGTTGACCTGTTTTAGGTGAAATTCGGGAGCCTGAAAAAACCCTAACTTCCACAGATCATATCTCCGAAAATATTGCGAACCAAGATCTAAAATTTTTACACAAATTTCCTCAGGTTTTGGCTTCGCTCTATTAAAATTTCAGCTTCAGAACCTTCGTATAAAAAAATTTATAGAGAAAATTCCACGATGACCTGTTTGGAGTAGCGAAACCCCAGAATCCAAAGCTCTAATACCAAATGTTATGAAACCAACTCCAAAAATAGAAGAAAAGAGAGATGAGCGCCTTAGAAATAAGCCACTGCGAGGGGGAAAACTCTTTTACATTACATAAATGAACAATTCTTGGATGATACAAATGACCAAAACCCCCTTCTATATATAGGAGTCCATGGGATCACAATATAATCCTAGCCAACATAACAATAATAATTTAAGGGCACAATAATAACAATATTGGGGTTACAGGGGTACAAAAATAATAATAAGGGGGTTACACTAACAACAATAAGGGACTATACTAGTAATATAGGGACCTAAAAAATTCGATCCAAAGTATTAGTCCCTTGGTTTCTGAGATAATTTTGAATGCGAAGAGTGCTTGGATTGCTTGAGAGAGGGGATTGCCTCATAATTTTATCCTCCCATATATTTATGTTGCGTCCTCCCTGCAAAACTTTGGAGATATTATTATTGATGAAATGAATGGATTTTTTCCACAGAGCCCAGATTCTAGTGCAAGGTCTGTGGGGAACAACATGATCTAAAATATTTTTTCTTGGTGTGGAGAGGTATTTTAACTCCAGCACTTGCTTCCACCAAGTTTGTTGTCCCTTTATAAGGCAAAAAACTATTTCTCCTTCAAAATCAATGTTTAACAACTTAGGTATGCATATTGCAAGTCCACCATTTTCATGATTTTGAGTTACCTGTCTCCGTTTAACCAAATTGAATTTATTCTTCTCATTTTTCCCTCCTTGCCATAAGAAATGTCTTAATATTGATTTGATTTTGTGTTGAATGCTAGTGGGAGCCTGAAGAAGAGAAAAGTGATACAAAAGCAAGGAAAATAGGACAAATTTTAAGAGGATTATGCGCCCAACCAAGTTGAGCCAAGAGGACCCCCATTGCTGGAATTTATTTTTCATTTTGTCGATGGTGAGATTCCAGACCTCTGTCTTCAACTGACTTGAACTGACTGGCATCCCAAGATAATTAAAATGAGTCCAATTCCATTGGTAGGAGACCCCAAATATTTGAGCTATACTTTGGATGGTGTTGATAGTTGCATTCCACCCATAGATACAACTTTTATAATAGTTTATCTGACCTCCAGAATAATGCATAAATTTTTCAAGAAGCAATTTAAACCTCTGGGCAATGATGCTGGTGGCCCCACCCATCAAGAGGGTATTATCATCAAACTGAGAGTGATTCATATTCTTGAGTCCATTGTGAAATTTAATGCCTGTGATTAGTCCAAATCTGCATTTATGATCCAGGGCCCTGCTGAAAGACTTTGCCATAAGAATGAAGAGGAAGGGAGATAATGGGCAGCCTTGTCTGAGGCCTTGGGAGGATTGAAATTATTTCCCAGTACTTCCATTGATTAAGGGGGATATCCAATGGCTGGATATGTAGGCTTAGATGAGTGATATGAAGTCTTCTTCAAATCCCATTTTCTGGAGAACTGAAAGGAGGAAGGAGTGTCTCACTCTATCAAACGATTTCGCTAGATCAAGTTTTAGGATAAATAATTTCTCAGATCTCATCATGCTAGAATGAATGGCTTCTTGGGCCAAAAGAATGGATTTAGTGATTTGCCTTTGGGAGATGAATCCTCCTTGATTATTGAAGATGAGGTTCGGGAGGTGGGCTTTGAGACGGGTGGCAAGGATTTTCGTTATGATTTTGTACAGAGAGCTACAAATGGAAATAGGCTTGAATCTAGGAAAGGAGGAGGGGAGGTTCTCTTTGGGAATGAGGGCAAGGAAATTTGAATTGGTGAATCCCCCCCTCTTATTTTTTCTTTGAACCCAAAGGATCATTTTGAAAGAGGTCTTTTTTATGACGTGCCAAAAGGTCCGGAAAAAACTTATGGTGAAACCAACCGGGCCTGGGTACTTGTCGGGGTGGAGAGTCCATATTCCATTAAGAATTTCATCCTCCTTTATTTCCTTGATGAGAGATGAATTCATTTCATCCGTAATCAAATTGGGCGTATGTGTCAAGAAATCACTGTAATCCTCCGGCTCTAAAAATTTTGGTTAGGAGATTTTTATAATGGCTATAAGCTGTTGATTTTATATCCCCCTGATGTATGTGCATCTTTCCTTATTCATCTATTATCTCATTGATATTGCTTCTTGAAATTCTGACAGTGGCTTGTTTGTGGAAAAATGAGGTATTTTTATCCCCAACCTACAACCAGAGATTTCTCGATTTAATCCTCCATTTTTCCTCTTCTTTCCTATTAGCTTTATACAAGTTCTTATAGAGATCATTTTCCTGATCCTACTTCTCTTTACTTACTCCATGGGAGTTGATGTCTATTTGGACAATTTCCAACATTCTCTTGGTGTCATTTCTGACTTTGTCCTGTTCACTATAATGAATTTTGGCCCACTATTTTAGAGCAATACGCACCAGATTCAACTTTGTTTCCCAAATATGCATTGGGGAACTCTCTACATGTTGTTGCCAATTGTTGCTCATGATCTGTATAACATTTGAAGAATCACTCCATAGTGGATTAAATCAAAAGGGGAGAGGCCGCAAGGAGGACTGGTCACCTAAGGTAAGGGAGACAAGGTAATGATCAGAGCCAGAGCATGAAAAAATGGAAGAGGAAGCAACAAAAAAATGAGAAATGAGGGAAATATCAACAAGAAAATGGTCAAGCATTTCCATTATGTTTCCAGGCCCAATTATACAATTTCTCCAAGTAAATTTTTGATTTTTGGGGATGATATCCACCAGGTTGTGATCATGAATGATGGTTTCCAAATTCTCTCTTGAAGGATCAGGGTTAAAGATGCCTCCTTTTTTTTCATTAGCATGCAAGATCATATTTAGATCCCCTCCAATGATGACATTAGGATTTTCCTCACTGTATATGTCAAATTTCATAGAAATCCAGCAAACTTCTTTATCTCTGTAGTGGTTTGGCCCATAAATATTGTAAACAATTATCATAACATCCTCTTGCAGGTTCTGAATTTTGACTTTAATCCAGTCAGGAGTCTTTACAATCTCCATATGTTTCCAAGTTTTTTGGTTCCATATTGTGGCTATTCCTCCTAAGGCTCCTCTGGATTCCACCAAGGTGCCAGTGTAATTCCTAATTTTGTTTATGGTATTCCCAATTTCTATCTCTCCTTGTTTGGTTTCTTGTAGGAGGACTATATCTGGCTTTTCTTGATTGAAATGTCTCTTGGGGCGATGTTTTTAGAGGGGTGCCCTAATCCCCTGCAGTTCCAAGTGAGAACTTTCATTATTTTAGGAATTCAGGTTGTGGCCTTGTCTTCCCTCCTAGTTCATGCTGATTAGCTTCTTTGTTTATAGGTCCTCTGATGTAGGTTTCTACTGGGTGATGCATTCCAAGTGCAACATCCTTATGTGCTACTTCATCACGATGGTGTTTGGATGATTTTATTCTGGGGCTTTTTCTTTTAAGGATTTCAAAAATAGCCCTCTGCTCTTTAGCTGTGTTCCTGTTGACAATCCGAGCTAATGATGGTTCAATTGAAGAGGATGGAGGACATGACTTGGAAGGTGATGGATGTAGGAGGGAATCTGGATGCAGGGAGGGGATGGATGGCTGAGGAGGGTCCTCTTCAGAGGAGGCTAGGGAGGAGAAAGGGTTGGGAGAGATAAAGGGAGGATCGGGGGTTGGGAGAGGGTTAAGGGGGGGATCAAGGATATGGAGAGAGGTTAAGGAAGGTTCCAGGTGAGAGTGATTGGGGGGAAGGTAGAGTGAGATGGTTGAAGAGAAGATGGAGCACTGAAATTTTTAGAGTTTGACCATGTCTTTTTCTTTTTGATGACTTCCCATTGAGCTTCGAGATCTGTGTTTTCAAATTCGAAAATTTTTGCACATCTATTAGCGAAATGACCATATTCATGGCATACCTTACACTTGAAGGGAATTTATTCATAGTCCAGTTGTTGTATATGCATCTAGTTGTCCACCTTTAGCTTGATTGCCTCTAGAAGACCTTTCCTAGGTCAACCTAAATGCAGATTCTTGCATAAACTTCCATATTTTCCTTTGGCTCACTTATATCATTGAACTTTCCTACGACATTGCTAATCGATCGTACCGAGTCATCTCCCCAACAGTGAAGGGGAAGATGAGGAGGACAAACCCAAACAAGGACAACATTGGGAACGTCAAGTTCTGAATCAAAATCTGGAGTTCATTTATTTAGATAAAGCCCTCTAGTATCCATGAAATATGGTCCATTCCTAAATATGAGATCTTTGTCTTCTTTGGTCTCAAAGTGGAATGTATAATAGCCCCTACCATAGAATTTGATAGAAATTTTCCCATTGATCTTGTCCATCCAGTTATGCTCTACCCATTTCTAGACTCTCTTTGGCGAGGGCCAGAGACCAGTACATTTTCTAATGAGGCCTTTCTCAACAAGAGAGAGGGCGGACATTCAAGGGATCGCATGAGGCAGAGAAACTTCCTGAATCCCATCCAGTTTTTTAACAAACTTAGAAATTGTAGGCCTTGGTAGAGATGGGTTCAACGAGTATATCAACGCTGAGAAAGATGAAGCATGATCAAGTGGAGAGGTCACCTCTGGGATGTCTTCCGGAGGGGCCATGCGGCTGAAGTCGAGCAATAGAAGCTGTTGAGGCAGGGGGCGGGGTGGCTGTGCCTACGCCTAGGTAATCCAGCAACGTCGAGACTGAATCCCAACTTAAAAGGTAGTGGGCTTTGACCTGGTTTAGTTTAATTACTCTCACAACAAGCCACGACCTTGCTCAATATCGAACACGAAATTGTTTCGTTGTTAAAAGGCTGACCTTACCACTCTGCCGCCACCAACGACCTTAGTATATGTGCCTATAAAATTTCATGATGAAATGGTATTGTTTTAAGATGGTTGTACTAACCCACGTGTGTTGGGATGATCCCATCCTTGTCTTCTTAGGTCTTCACAAAATATTGATACGTAATAAAACTATCATTTCCTTCAACACCTACTACATATTCTTTGTATAAATTGTATATTTCGCGTCTTGAGAAATTATCTGGAATATGTATTGTCTTTATTTGGCATAAATTCTCCATTATTTGAAAATAATTCTTGCATCCATGACATTGCAGTATTTTATAATGGCCTAAACTCTCATCTATGACATACTTCTGAATAAAATGTGGGATCTTTTTCAAAATTTTATTGGATTCTTGACAGACGAAAATTACCAATTGAATGAAACATTTTGAAAACCTTTCTACAGAGCAATAAAGACCCAATATGATCATCATGTGATAATGTAGATTGCATGCACCCCAGTAAATATGAATTTTGCATGCTTTTAGTCATTGAAAAATATATCTTCCTTTTCTCCAATGCAAACTTGAAATACATATGTTTCAGGCAATCCTTTTGAAAACATTCACTTGAAATGAGATCACTTATAGAACATATTCTTGTGAGATATTCTACTCTACCCCTTGTATAACTAGAACATCTTGGATTGATATGAAAAATGTGTACTCTTACTCCTAAATACAATATTTTCTCACAACGTATCCACCATTTCATCATCCTCTATATAATCATTTTCATCAGCATTAGGAGGAATATTATCCTCACTATGATCATTTTTAAAATAGTTAGGAAATTCATCACCATTGTTTTTTGAAAAATATTCATTATCATCCTTAGTTTCAGGAAATGTTTCACTACCATTATCTGTAATTTTGAAATATTGAATTGGAGGATATTCTTCATCATCTTCATCTTGCCCTTCGTCACTGCTACCCTCATAGTCCTTAGAAGTAGGACTAAGTGGAAAATTTGACTCTCTATTTACTGGAAATTCTTCATCATGCACTTTGTCAGTGCTACTCTCATAGTCCTTAGGATTAGGACTAAGTGGAAAATGTGACTCTATTTACTAGAAATTCTACATCCTTCTTTTCGTCACTGCTGCTCTCATAGTCCATAGGATTAGGACTAAGTGGAAAATGTGACTCTCTATTTACTGAATATTCTTCATCCCGTCCTTTGTTATTACCACTCTCATAGTCCTTAGGATTAGGACTAAGTGGAAAATGTGACTCTCGATTTATTGGAAATTCTTCATACTGGCCTTCGTCACTATTGCTCTCGTAGTCCATACGATTAGGACTAAGTGGAAAATGTGACTCTTTATTTATTTAAAATTGTTCATATTTCCCTTCTTGAGTGTTGCTCTCATAGTCCTTAGGATTAGGGCTATGTGGAAAATTTGACTCTCTATTCATAGTGAAAGTATTTTCGTTATATTCATCAATATGAATAGAAGTTTTACACGATGGAGATGTTTATTCTTCACAAAGATAGACTTCACTCTCATAATAATCCATGAATTTCAAACAGAAGATGTTGAATGATACAAATTCCCTCTCTCCCAATGATAATATATAGCTTAAATAATGAAAATTTGCCTCCAAACCCCCCCCCCCCCCCCACCCCCCCAAAAAAATTAATTTCACCGAAAATTTTCCCTCCAAAAATTTTGTTTGAAATATTTCCCTCCAAAATTTTCTTCTACACTTTATTTGAAAAAATTCTACTAAAATTTTCGCTTGAAAATTTTAACCCTAATTTCCATTCAAATTTTCCACACAATTTTCGTTTTATACATTCCTTCAAAATTAAATTAAATATTTTGCGTAAATTATATAACATTTACTAGATAATTGATTTTTTTTAATTATTATTAATATTTTTATCCCACATGTAATAGAAATTAGTGTATCGTCATAATATTAACTATATATTAAGTATTTATAATTTATTTTTAATACCATATTCAAGAACCGATAAAGTAATTCCATAATTTCCGCTATATAATAACTTTCGTTGTCACTATTCCTTGCATCACATCAAGACTTCTTGAGGTTTTGTTTAAAATCTTGGAGCGATTTTGTGGAGCAGCTACATTGTCATTGACAACACATTCAATGGGAAATTGTCACATTTAAAAGGTTACTTTCTCTTCTACTTCGACCATTCAATGAGGAATTTATGGAAAATAGGATGTTATATGTCGAAAAATCATTTTTTTAAAATTTATTTTCTTTCTCTTGGGGAAGCTCAATTTGTTAATTCGAAATTTAGAAAATTGTTGAAACAAGGTAGAATTAAGTTCAAATACCACTGATTACAGGTCTTAAACCCCCATATATTTACTAGTATTTACGTGTCAACTAGGTTGTTAGGTTCACCTAGGATACCAGACAAAAAACCCATTCCATTAAAAAAAAATTAATAACATTTATTTACAAAATATATATTATTTTTCAAAATTAAAAATTAAAAAATAATTTCACATGGGTCAGGCTTGCCCGAAGACCTCTTGGCAAGCAGGGGTTCGATTTTGTGAATCGACCCCCTACCTGCGAGGGGGTCTTTGTGCCTTCGGTGGGAGTGCCTACCCACGGAATATCGGGCCCTTGCCTACCAGGGGGCACTATGCTATGTGTGGGCACGCCGATGACTGGGTGCTCCCGCCCAAGGCACAGGAGGATTTGTGCCTTAGGTCGACGCGCTTGTTCGTGGGCATGCCTGGCTCACTCGTTGTGTCATGGGTGGTCACGCCCATGGCCAGGCATGCCTACCTAAGGCACATGAACCCCTGTGCCTTGGGTGGGTGTGCCTGACCATGTCTACCTACAATAGAATGAGCATGCCAAAATTTCATGGGTGGAAATGCCCATGGCATAGCATGCCTTCCCAAGCCACAAGAGTCTTGTGCCTTGGGGTGTTCACACTCAGCCATGGGTATGCCTGCTTGCAACACAACGAGTGTGTCAGGAATGCCCATTATGTCGTAGGTGGGAACTCCCATGGCAGGGCGCACCTACATATGGCACAATACTTGTGCATTGGGCGGGCATGCTTACCTGTGGCACACCAGTTGAGCCAGATACGCCTGTTATGTTGTGGGAAGATGCGCTCAACTGCAACACAGCGACCCCTTGGTAGGCAGGGGGCGATTTTGAGAATCAGTGCCTTGCCTTCTAGGGGGTCATTGTTCCTTGGGAGAGCGCCTGCCCCCCCCCCAAACAGAACGACCCCCTGGCTGTAATCGGGGAAATTCTAAGAATTGGCCCCTTACCTGAATCATCCCCATGCCTTATAGAGGGTCGTTGTGCCCCAGGAGGGCATGCCTGATGGTGAGCATGCTCGCTTACGACACAATGGGCTTGTTGTGCCGCAGGTGAGACCGCTCACCATCGGGCATGCCCACCTAGCACCCGCGAGCGGGCATGCCCACGGATGGGTGTACCCAAGGCATAGTGGCCCCCTAATAGGTAGGGGGCCAAGGGGAAAATGTGTGTGTGTGTGTCTATATATATATATATATATTTGAAGGAATGGTTTTTTTTATTGGTATCCTAGATGAGCTTAACAACCCACTTGACATGGGGACTGTTGTGCATGTTTCTAGTGCTTTTAGTTTTTAAATTTAGTTTTGTTTTGTTTGTTGGTTTTTGTAGGAAAATGGTATCAAGGAAGGTTTTTATGAATATTTCTAGACCAAAGGCAACAATTACATCATCTAGAGCAGCAGGCGGACCCTCAAAAAATATTGTTCAATGAACCCGGCCTAAGTTAATGACTAAAAATCTAGCAAGTGGCCCCTCAAAGGAAAATAATATTATTTCATACTAGAATAAATCACAATAAGTGAAGTGTATAAAATTTGCATGGTTTGTGAAAGATAGAGAAGGCGAAGAAAATATGAAAATATATCTATATGTTGGTATGATTTACGATCATGGAAGTTATGAGGTGTTGGTAAAATTACTAGACATATGTTTGATGAGAGATACTGAAGTTCTTTATGTACTTACAAAACCACCCAAGTCACATCATAAGATTAGATATCATTCTGCATTGTCGATGTATAACACGATGAAAGATTTTACAAGGATGTGTAAAAAAATTATAAATGACATTGCACAAAATATCGTAAGTATTATTATTTATATTATGTGTCTTGAGTTATTGTAACTGTATCATTATATTTTTTATAACTTAGATATTATTGACATATTATATTTTGTTTGACATAATTTTACTAAGGGTCTTTCAATTATGTTGGGGGGAGTTTATTTTATAGAGCGAGATATTATGAATGTTTTTAGCAGTTTCCAATCATACTCAAAATAAGATATGAGAAACAAGAAAAAAAAATTACTTCATGATGCTACAAGACTACATAAAAGGGTTCGGAAAAGAATGGCTATAGCGGATCAATATAGTAAAGCCATGCATCTTAATTTTGAAGATGAGGAAGTTGAAGTTGAAGTTGAAGCTCAATAATATGTTGCAATTACTGAGAATGATATTATAACTGATGTTAGAAAGGAGAAGAGCCACAAAAGACCCAAAAAAAAATTCCTGAGAAAGTCTCCCTTCCAGTTGATGATGAGGATATTTCTTATGTATAAGAAAATATGATAGTCAATAGGAGGAATAAATTAAAAGTTGATCATTCTGAAAAAAATGATGGGAAGCAGTGAATATCCTAGTGAAAACTCAAAAGGAAGCAGGGAAATCATTGCACTAGGATCTTATTTAGAGTATGGAATTATTAAAACAAAAAAAAATACATTTGACCTAAATTGACAAAGACAAACTTAATTGAGGGCGGTCGTACATTTCAGCATAATTTTATCCAAATATATAAGCCAAATGAAATATAATTTAGATATCAAATTAGAAATCCACATCACTTGCAGGTTCACAACTTGAAAAAATTGATGAGGTACAATCCATATGCACATGTGGTTAACTATGTGCTTCTTGTTGATCCCATTCAAGTTCCCAACAAATAAACATTTAATAAGTCAATATGTTTTGAACACAAATATTATGTACTTGGGGGGAAACATTTTATAGAATATCAAAGGCAATTGATGGAGGAATATACCAATAGCCCATGTTTTAAAACAATGAAATGTATCATTTACGATGTTTTAACAAATACAGAAGAAAATTTATTGTCATGGGATCATAATACAGATAATGAGTATAGGATGTCTGTGAATTTGATCCGAAGTATTAGATTTATTCATAATTATTTTAAATAAAAATGTGGTGGATATAAGACAAATGTTTGTCTTGCCTTTCGGAAGGAATGTTGTATGGAAATAGGTTATCAAATTGAGGAAAAGATCAATTCAAAAGGTAGCAAAGTAAATACAAAAATATTCAGAGGTATGGATAACATTTTCTAGTTGGAATTTAGAACTGGAGAGATATGGGAACTGATTAATGAGATTTTTGACATGTGGGAGAACATTGGCATAAAAAACTAGAAGGTCAAAAATTCTAAACCATTGATATGTACCAGCAGTAAATCAGGCGTTGAAATGAACCTTGAATATCAAACCTTGGAGAGAAATGTAAGGAGTGAATGATGAAAAAAATTTCAAGACAATATTATCTCATGTGAAGACATGTGAATTATTATTAGGCGAAATGTATGAGGAATTTCAAAAGTAAGTTTGTTGAATTATTTTTACTTATTTCTAAATTATAATTTTATTTTAAATATAACATTTTTTTTTGGTAGTATTTGTTATACATATCATTATATTAAATAATTTTACTTTATTTATTCAGTCACAAGATTTTTATGAGAATACAAGAACAAATGGTTAAATTGTTGAATGAATATAGTTGGGATGATGTTGTACGCAACTACCCAGATTCAAGTTGTACATTAACACTAAAAGATTTTTATCTTTCATTTAAAAAGGTATATGTACTTATACATTCATTTTATTCATATGTATACTATTTTTATTTTATGACTTATAAATATATTTGTTTATTTCATTAAAGATGAATAATGATGGAAATGGAGCACCAGATAGTTTGAGAATATTTATTGAAAAAATTAAGATGGAAAGGCTAAGAAAGAAAAATATTAAAGATGTTGAACTTGATCCTAGTCTTCATCTTTTCATTCGAAATGGGCTCGAGGCTATCCAATATCAAATAATACAAGGTTATTGTGAATACATTGCAAAACTCATACCTAAGAGGGATTATTCCCTAGTTATTGCAGATATTCCTTATGGTTTCAATATCCCAAACATTGAATATGATAGTGACCCTTATACTTATCACAATTTTAGTAAAGTGGTTGTGATATTTCTAGAAGCCACCACATCACCATTTTGTGCATTTGTGACATTTCATTCAGACACAATTTTCCATGTTATTAACAAGATTAAACAGAAGAGAAAACTCATGGATGCATCTTACATGGTAAGACGTTCAAATTTTATTTTGATTAATGTTAAAAAAACCATTTATGTACAAGTTAATTTAACTTTTACTATCTTATGTTACACACAAAAGTAAATTTTTATTGGTTGTGGAGATCAACCAATTTTAAGTTATTTTGAGTTCATTCATTTTGAATGTTGGACAAAATATGATAGCTATAATCCTATGCTTTTGAATTAGGTGGATACAAAGAGTCACATCCAAGTACTGGTTCATGATGTTGCTGTAAAAAAACTAAAATATGAAGATAAATAAGTAAAAGGAGAGATAGTTAAAAATTATAAAAACCACAGCCATTTATTAACTATCTTATAGATTTTTGTTCAATTGAAGGAGATTGGGTTTTGGATTTATTCTCAAGCTAAGGTAAGTTTTATTATCATGGAAAATTGTAGGGGCCAATATTCGTAGGTGGGCTAATTTTCCATGATTTTTCCCAAAAAAAGATTCGCCAATTTCCATTTCTTCTAAAAATGATTCAACCAAATTTTACAATATATAACTTTCTATCTTAAAAATCACCAAAATTATATGAACTCTACCTATAAAATAATTAGAAATTTTGATATTTTTATAAATATATCAACAAAAATTTTATATTTTTGATATTAGACACTAGTGAAATTCACCAAGATTTATAAACTTTAAAATAAAATTCCATCCTTAAATTTTTCTATGTTTATTATATAAAATTGAATTTCAATATTTCCTTTTTTTCTTTTTTATGTTTTTATACTAATTTACTTAATTATTTCTTTTGTATTGATGATTAGGTACAACACTAGCATGTTGCCTACAAAAAGGAAGAAATTGAATTTCCATTGAAAAAGGCCCAGTACAATGCAAATTTATTCAATAAATAATTAATGCTCTTTAATTTCTTTGCGATGCAATGTAGGAAGTTGGTTTGAAGAAAGGGGATTTTAATAAATCATGTGTGACAAAAAATGAAAAGGAGCCTCAACCACCGTTAGATGGAATGATTGGAAATACATACTTTGGGAGATTTGCGGACATCAAAGATCCATCAAAAGAGGAAAATGACCAAGCTGAAGCAGAAAATATTATGGAAGAAGAAAATAATGAAACTCTAGAAGATGAAGAGCATGGATTATATGATATTATTGATTAAATTTAAGTTATGCTTGCAAAGAAGCTCAATTTTTGTAACTATTAATTAGTTATACTTGTAACGTTTTGAATTTGAGAATTTATGGGAAGAATAAGTATTTCTTTATTGTTATTCTATGTTTAATATTTGTATTATGTGATTTTCACTTTAATTTTATGTGAATTATTTTTTTTTTCAAATTGTGATTGTTATTATTTTTTAACATAAAATTGATAAAAATTTCTATTTTTTTACTCTAAAAGTCATTTATTTGACATGTCACTTTTAGTAAAAAAGTCTCAAAAGTGTATTTTTTTGTTATATCTATATTCAAGATGTGTATTTTTATGTCAACCGGTAAAAATTATTGTTTTTTTAGTTACAATTATTTGATGTGCATTGAAATATTAATTAATGATATATAAATATATAAAAGAACGAAACTTTAAAAATATCAACATTTTATTTAAACTATGCAAAAGAACAAAAATTTCACTACAAAAAAAATGTAAAGAAAAAGAGGGAAGAAAAAGAAGATGACCACTTCAAAATTTGTTAAATTTAGAAAATAATTATCCACTCTTAATATATTAGAAAATACAAATTCAAAAAATGAGTTTTCTAAAAAAAGGGGTTGTTGCTACATCAACACTTTTCAAAATCAGCATGAAAATCACTAGCATTTTAAAACCAATGTTTATACTTAATACATAAGAAAATTTAAAGTGTAAAAAATATGCTAAAAAAAAACAGTGTATTCTGAATCAACACTTTTCAAAATTGGCCCACTTTTTTTGCTACCTTAAAAAAGCTCATAATCGGTATAGATCTCATTTATTAGTTTACATTATTTAACTCGGTAAAACAAATCTTGTCATTATTCGTCTCGTACACAAACATATTCACTTTCCGTTGATACACAACTAGCTAGTGAAAGATTTAATCGATGAGAGTAAGTGAGTTAATAGTATCAATGGAAAAAAACTTATTTCCTTCCCTTTGAAGTCATTTTTTCTTTGTATTTTAAAAATATTTCATCAACCAACAACGTTTTCAATGTGCTTTAGGTATATATCATCGATATGCTAAACAAGCACCACCTATTACTACTCTGCATGTGAAATCTCCTCTATATGACACTTTCAATATATAGCTATTCAATATAAAAAAGTGTGTATTTACAAGAAATAGTAGAAATAATTCACATAATCTAGACATGCCACAATTCTAGCTAGAAAAAAATAGAAATTTTGACATGATTTTTAGAAAACCAAGCACATATTTTTGGAAAATCAGATTACAATTGTCAAGCTTCAGGATTTTTTGTATCGAAGTAATTGTTGATAGTACTAAATTTTCTACTTTTTCTGTTTCTGCTATCTGTTACTATTCTGCGTGTGAAATATGTTTGACAAAACATTTTGAATAAATGAAAAATAAAAAACAGAAAAGCATACACTTCCGAGAAATAGAAGAAATAATTTAAAAACAAATATTGAAATTCAGAAACCAGTTACTCCATGTGCAATTTTTTTTTAAATGTGAATCTTTTCTAATAATGAAAATTAGATTTTCGGTTATCAACAATCGCATACACTACTATATTGATGTCAGTTTAGAGGTAATAACATTTGTGTTTATGATTATGTGTCGATCTGTCCATTTCCTAAAAGGATACCAAACCATTATTTTCATTATTTCGTGTACGAAAATGAGGAAACTGCAACCTACACAATAAAAGTGTTTTTTTCTTCTTATTCTTCCTTTCGGTTCTACATAATGCGGTTGTTTAATTCCATGTATTTTCCATCTGCAAAGTGCACCTCCCTCATTTATTATAATCATCAATATAAATTTAGGCACAACATTATTAATTGTTTTTGTAATTGATAAAATTTATTATTAAATATTGTTATTTAATTTATTTTTATGATAAATTTGTTTATTCATGTTTAATAAAAGCTTTCATTGTGCAGAAGTAGCTTCATGCGCACAATGTAAGATTTATTATGGTCTTGGAGTAAGAAAAGCTCCACACAGTGAAACATGAGTTATATAAATACTTACTTTCATAGATGCATTTGTTCTCGACATAACCTCCACACACAAACAACCACTTTTTTACAACGACTTCCGTACTCAATAACGCTCTACTCATTTTCAATTGACTACCACAATTTTTTTTATTTATAATATAAGCTTTAATATGAGCTTTGGATAAGAAAAGATCTGAACAATGAAACAAGTTTCTATATCCAATAGGACTTATTTAAATACTTATTTTCTTTAAGAAAAAAAACTCTATATGTCTATAAGCCAATTACTTACAAAGGTTGGTTTACAATTGACTATTGCAAAACAAAATGTGGATTTTTTTCACAATGCTTCGAAAAAAGAGATCCCATAGTTTAATGTATTGTTATTATTATTATTATCATTGTTTTTGTGCGGAGCTTTTACTCCTCACAAGAAACTTCCTTTGCACTATGAAAAATCTCATTCTAAGCTCCCAAGAATGAAAAAATTGTACAATGAAAAATGATGTGTGAAATTATCAATTTTATACATGCATTCATAAATAAATTGAACTGGGACAAAATAATCAGGTTTTCTAGCTGAGCAACCTTCAACAGTTATGAAAATAGTTACATAAATTTTAATTGTATTTAGATTCAAATGTTAGTCACAACAAATGAAATAGATATCTAATAACCAAAACTTTTTCCAAACGTCCATCTCCATTGTAAATAGAATTGGAACAAACTAAAGGGTCTTTGTGCTTCACAAGTCTTGAACAATAACTAACACAATTACAATAAAAAAAATTGTATTTAGATTCAAATCCTAATCACTATATTTATCATTCAAAGAAACATCGCAAATGAAATAGGTATCTCTGAACCAAAAGTCCGGCTAAACATTTATTTTCATTGCCAAAAAATTTAAAACCACTACATAAAATATAAAATCTCAAAATCATAGTCTCATGAACTTATGTTCAATCAATGATACTAAGAAACTCTAAATAAACCATAATAATACAAGTTCACATAAAAAAAATTATCTAAGAATTATTGATATAACTAGTAAAAAGTTTCAGTATTAGAACAGAGTAAACATAAGTTGTTAGGTCCCTTATTACTAGTTTAGTCCCTTATTGTTATTAGTGTAGCCCCCTTATTGTTATTATTATACCCCTGTAACCCCAATTTTGTTATTATTGTTCCCTTAAATTATTATTGTTATGTCGGCTAGGATTATATTGTGGCCCCATGGACTCCTATATATAGAAGGAGGTTTTGGTCATTTGTAGCATCCAAAAAATGTTCATTTATGTAATGTATTGGAGGTTTCCCCCTTGAAGTGGCTGATTTTTAAGGCGTTGATCTCTCTTTTCTTCTATTTTTGGAGTTGGTTTCATAACATTTGGTATCAAAGCTTTGGATTCTAGGGTTTCGCTGCTCCAAACAAGTCATTGTGGAATTTTAGCTATAACTTGTTTTCTACAAAGGTTCATAAGCTGAAATTTTTAGAGCATGATCCTGAGGAACACCATAGAAAAATTTTAGATCTTGGTTTGCAATATTTTCAGAGATATGATTGGTCGATGTTAGGGCTTTTTGCAGGCTCTTGAATTTAACCTAAAGAGGTCATCATGGAATTTTCGCTATAAATTTTTTTCTACAAGGGTTCAGAAGCTGAAATTTTTACAAAGCGAAGCCGAAATCCTGAGGAATGTCTTGGAAAAATTTCAGATCTTGATTCACAATATTTGCATACATATCATCTGTGGAAGTTAGAGTTGTTTTGGGTTCCCGAATTTCATCTCAAAGAGGTGACCGTGGGAAATCGTCATAACTCTCTCTCTGAGCATCGGATTGGAATTCTGTAAAAAGTGGTCACAAGTAGATGGATTTAAGTTTCCTTTGAATCAATTTCAGAGCCAAAGGAGGAAACAGTGACACGTGGCATGTCGTATAAGTTCACTCTGTTGAACCAGTCCATAATTAGGTCATTGTGGGAGATTGGGTATAAATTTTCTTTGAAGAATCCAAATCAGGTCAGACCTATGGAATTTGAAAGAAGCTTAAGAAGGCTACTACATGGCTGAATTTCAAATATTGAAGATCTGAAATTACAGAGATAATTCAGTTTCAATCTCGAGCTCCTCAAAAGTAAGAAAAAGGTGTGTCTTTTTTTCGAGTTGCATAAGTCTTGTGTGAAAAATCAGTTTGAATTAATTCCAAGAGCATATTGTACCATAGATATCAATATTGGGTTCTAAAATTCCACCTAAAAAGAATTCAACACCCATTAAGCCTTTAGAAGTCTCTACTATGACTCATGAAGATGAAGAAATGCAACATGACATATCAAAATTACAAGAGCAAGTGCACCAAATTTCATTATTGCAAAGAGAAACAAAAAATAAGATGGATGGAATGGAATTTGGCATGGAAGCTAAGATGGATGCCATGGAAGCTAAGATGGATGACATGGAAGCTAAGATCGATGAAAAAATGAAATACAACATGGAAAACATGAAGAATTATCTAAAAGCATACATGGAAGGTTTGAAAATTTTGATACAAGAAACATTTCCTAATGGTGAAAAGATAGTATGGAAACTCATGATGAGAAAAAAACAAATGTTGATCACGATTTCATAAACTCTAATGTTGGATGGAATAACCACCATATTCCAAAGATGGATATGAGGAAGTTTGATGGGAAGGATCCTGTAACATGGATACTACATATGGAGCAATATTTTGATCTCAATAATGTGTAAAACAAACAAAAGGTACACATTGAAACTTTACATTTAGAAAAAAATACATTTGTATGGTATCGATGGCTTTGCTCCCATAAAAAAATTGTCACTTGGTCAATTTTATGAAGGAAATGATAAAACATTATGAGGATACAAAAATAAACACCTTCTTTAGCCAATTGATAAATCTCAAACAAAAGGGTTCAGTGGTGGAGCACATTGAGGACTTCCAAAAATTGAATATAAGGGTAACTGATATTCCATAGGAACACAGGATTGATGTCTTCATAGGGAATTTAAAGGATAACATACAACATGAAGTTGGTGTTTGGGAACCTGATTCATTGGAAAAGGCATTCAAGTTGGCAAGAAAAATTGAATGTAAAATTATGGCGACAAGGAAGCCTACCACTCACATATATAAATATGGAAGTGTTGCTACTCATAGACTTCCACAACCTACAAGGTTGACACCACAACATTTGGAAGAAAAAGGAGCAAAAGGGCTTTGCTACAGTTGTGATAGAAAATACACTAAAGGTCATAAGTGTGCTAAGAAGAAATTATTTTACATAGATTGTGAAGAGGAAGAAGAAAATGAACAAGAATATTCAAAAGAAGAGGATATACACCAGGAGCCAACCCTAGAAGAGGAAGAAATGAGTTCGACCATATCTTGTAATGCATTGGCAGGGATTACCACTACTCAAACTCTCAAGATAGAAGGACATATCAAGAGAAAAAGGTAATAGTGTTGATTGATTCGGGTAGTACCCATAATTTTATTCATTGTAAGGTAGCCAAGGAATCGAATTATTTCCTATACCCAGCACCAGAATGTCAAGTGATGGTTACAAATGGAGGAACTGTAAATTTCTCTGGAAAATTCCATAATATCAAGCTAACCATGGGGGAATATGTATTGAATATTCCAATGCTTTCCATTCCAATGGGAGGCACCGATGTTGTACTAGGAGTACAATGGTTACAATCTTTGGGGATGGTAGCTTTTAATTTTCAAGAAATTTTCTTGAAAATTTTTTCAGAAGGAAAGGAAGTCGATTTATGGTGTATCGCAGGGAAGCCAGGAAAGATAATAAGCTCTAATGTCATGACAAATCTTCTGAAAAAAAGAACAATGAGGCGTAATTGCACAATTATGCTCACTAGAAGTTCCAACATCAAAATCATATATTTCTATAGATCTCCAAAAAGTCTTGGACAATCATTCCAAGGTGTTTGAAACTCCCAAAGGATTCCCAACTATTCGTGATCATGATCATGCTATTCATTTGATTCTAGGAAGTGTTCCACCAAACATCAGGCCTTATAGATATCCTTATGTCCAAAAGAGCGAAATTGAACGTATGATTGTAGAAATGTTAGAGGCTGGTATAATTCAACCTAGTCAAAGTTCTTTCTATGCTCCAGTATTATTGGTGCACAAGAAGGATGGATCATGGTGCATGTGTCTAGATTATAGGGAGATCAATAAGCTCACTATTAAAGATAAATTTCCCACTCCTATGATTGATGAATTATTGGATGAATTACATGGAGAAAATTATTTTACCAAGTTGGATCTTCATTCAGGATATCATCAAATTAGAATGAAGACTGAAGATTTTCCAAAAACAACATTTCGAACTCACGAGGGTCATTATGAATTTTTGGTCATGCCTTTTGGCCTTACCAATGCACCTTATACATTTCAAGGGTTGATGAATTCCATTTTCAAACCCTTCCTTAGAAAAATTGAGCTAGTATTTTTTGATGATATACTAATCTATAGCAGGTCTTGGATGGATCATGTTCAACATGTTGAGAGGGTGCTCAAACTACTGTAGGAGAAAAAATTGTATGAAAAAACATCCAAATGTTTCTTTGGAGTGCAAGAGGTGGAATATCTGGGTCATATTGTATCTCACGATGGTGTTAAGGTAGACCATAACAAAATTAAAGCCATTAAGGAATGGAAATTCCCCACAACCATAAAGCAGTTGCAAGGATTTCTTGGGTTAACAGGGTATTATCGCAAGTTTGTTAGGAATTATGGGAGAATATCAGCACCTATAACAACATTATAAAAGAAAGATGCATTTTCATGGACTCTTGAAGCAACTAAGGCCTTTGAACATCTTAAAGAGGCAATGTTCCTGGCATCGATCTTATCTACACTAGATTTCACAAAAACCTTTATTGTGGAATGTGATGCCTCGAGAAATGGAATTGGTGTTGTTTTAATGCTAGAAGGAAGACCCATTTCTTTTGAAATTTGTCCAATCAAAGGAAAGTATTTACAGAAAGCTATTTATGAGAAGGAAATGTTTGCAATACTACATGCACTAAAGAAATGGCGACCTTACCAAATGGGAAGACACTTCAAGGTAAAAATTGATCATCATAGTCTTAAACACTTTTTGGAACAAATAATATATTCATAAGAATAGCAAAAATGGGTCACAAATATGTTGGGTTATGACTTTGAAATAATCTACAAAAAATGGAAGCTAAATGTTGTTACAGATGCACTCTCAAGAAAGAATGAAGAGGTGGAAGCATTTCTTTGTGCCATTTCTATTATCCAACCAGATTAGATAACTGAAGCAAGGGATGAATGGAAGAAGGACGAAGAAGTGTGGACACTCATTCAAAAGTTGCAGCAAGATCCTATTACATCTAATACATTTAGTTGGAAAAATTATTCCTTGTGGTACAAAGATCGCTTATATCTTTGTAAGAGTTCCCAAATAAAACAAAAGATTCCTTTGGAATTGCACACTTATCCTTTAGGAGGACACTCAGGATTTTTAAAAACTTACCACAGGGTGAAGAAAGATTTTTTTTGGGATGGACTTAAATCTGATATTCAAAATTTTGTAGCGGAATGTTTGGTTTGCCAGCAAAATAAACTTGAGACAATTAAGACTCCGGGTCTTCTACAACCTTTATCCATTCCAAGTCAACGTTGGGAGGAGATTTCAATGAATTTTATCACAATTTTACCCAAGTCCAAAGGAAAGAGTGGCATCATGGTGGTAATTGATAGACTTTCCAAGTATGCACACTTTTGTGCATTATCTCATCCATTTAAATCATGTACAGTTGCTACTATATTTATGGACACAATTCAAAAGCTACATGAAAACCCAAAGATTATTGTGAGTGAAAAAGATCCCATTTTTACTGGAAATTTTTGGACAGAGTTATTTTCTTGTTTGGGTACTCAACTAGCTCATAGCTCATCTTATCATCCTCAATCCAATGGTCAAACTGAGATAGTGAATAAATGTTTAGAAGGATATATTCGATGTTTTGTATCTGATAAACAAACAAAGTGGGTCAAGTGGATACCTCTTGCTGAATGGTGGTATAACACTTCCTTCCATATTGTAGCAAAAATGACCCGATTTATGGCACATTATGGATATTATCCACCGTCCATCACATCATATTTAAGAGAAAATTCTAAGGTTAAAGCAGTGGAAGATCACATCGAGCATCAAAAAGAAGTTCTCCAACTCTTAAAGGATAACCTAAATTTGGCACAAAATGGAATGAAACAACAGTCAAATCAACATTGCAGCGAGAGAAGTTTTGATGTAGGAGACTAGGTATTTTTATGGCTACAACCATACAAAAAAATGTCCCTCAAGCAAGCTAAGAAGGATAATAAATTATCACCAAAGTACTATGGTCCTTAAAAGGTGTTACAAAATATTGGTACTATGGCATATAAATTGGAGCTTCCTACTTCTTCGTGAGTGCATCCAATTTTCCATGTTTCATGCTTAAAGAAGGTTATAGGTGAAAATATTCTAGTTCAAACAATATCTCCAAAACTTGATGAGGAAGTAAAAATCATATTGGAACCTTAAGCTTTCGTGGAAACAAGAACTCGATGACTATGAAATCGATCAATTTCAGAGTATCTCATCAAGTGGAAGAACTTACCCACTGAAGATTCTACATGGGAGGATGATAATTTTATACAGAAGCACCCAGAGCTACTCAAGCGTTCAGGGCAACATTTTTTTGAAGGAGACGGGCATGTTAGGTTCCTATATTACTAGTTTAGTCCCTTATTGTTAATAGTGTAGCCCCCTTATTGATATTGTTGTACCCCTGTAACCCCAATATTGTTATTATTGTGCCCTTACATTATTATTGTTAGGTCGGATAGGATTATATTGTGGCCCCATGGACTTCTATATATATAAGGAGGTTTTTTTCATTTGTAGCATCCAAGAATTGTTCATTTATGTAATGTATTGGAGTTTTCCCCCTCGAAGTGGTTGATTTCTAAGGCGTTGATCTCTATTTTCTTCTGTTTTTGGAGTTGGTTTCATAACATAAGTCTATTTTAAATATCATTCATTAGAGAACATTAGCTAATATATAAAATCTCAAAGAAAATTCTAGAAAATAGGTGTTCAATTATTGTTTTTTATACAACGTTCGAGAACCCAAGTCCATACAACATCCCATGTGGAACATTATCTTAGACTTATTTACATAATCAGTAAAAATATTAAGAGATATAAAATACAATAATCAAAATTCAAATAAAATATGATTATAGATCCATGATCCAGAAGATAACCTTTATTGCATAAAACATTTATGAAATTTTTTATACTTCAGTCACAAAGCTGAATGTGTTCGTCCCAATGGGAACTGTGATTGGAATCCCATCAATCGTAATCTCTAAAATTCATCTACAAAAAATAACATGGAACTACATTAAGGAATTAGACTATTCCATCATAGCGCACATAGAATATTTCAATACTAAAATGCTTTGACGAAAAAATTAAATTTTCCAATGTATTAAAACACTTACAATATGTAAAAGTGCAACTTGATATCCTTAAGCCCCCAACTATCTTTTGCAATCAGGCTTCTTGCAACAATTTCTTCAGTTTAGCTTGAATTAACTCTTTCATTGGGGTGACGATAATGTCCTGCTTAACACATTCATTGAATATATTTTCCTCAATTTTTCTAGCGTCTTCCTGCAATTTCAAAATCAAGGCAACATACTCTTCATTGACACCAACAAAATTAATTAGTCACTTGATAATTTCCTTTGCAGTAAAATCAATTATATCATTGAAATATTTTTCTTGTTATTGTTTCAGATTCTCCAAATCAACCATCAACTTGTCCTTTGAAATTAATCCAGACCCATATGTAATGCACATACCGTTTAAATTCTGAACAATCACTACTACTTTGAGATACACATCTCCTCATAGATTTTCTATGTCTCCATAGCTAGAAATAATTTCCTCCAATGTTATAATTTTCTAAGACCATGAATTCCTAATAGGCCTCATATGTTCAACATTAGGCATCCCTTGTTTATTTTTTTCTAGTTCAGACAACGAATCGAGCTTCCAACTAAAAGTTAGTAGGTCATTGTCAACAAATTCCCTGTTTCCCTCCAGCTCACTTTTGACCAACTCAACAAAAGACACAGTTCATTTCTTTAGATGTCGTAGATCAAGAGAACTTTTCCATGCATATTCAATAATTCACAATCTTTTAGATATATTAATAATGATATATTGCACTCAGAATATTGATAAGTTTCTTAAATCTATGAAATATGTTAGGACTAGAAATCTCCAATGGTAGTTCACGTATCACTAATTGAGTCTTCAACAAAGGAATCGGGCTTAGAATATATTCTAGCTTCACCACTATCTTGACATAATTTTACTATCCCTGCATTCCAACTAGAGATAGATCAACATTCATTTTTTCTCGATCAACAACCTTTCGGTCAGAAGTTTGAACTCTTTCAACCTTTAGTCTCTTACCACCCCTATCATAATTTTCATTCTGCAATGTGACATAATGGTCATCGAAATTAATGTCCTCTTCGATAATTTCCTTCATTATTTTCTGATTTTTTTACAAACAAGTACTAACCCAATCAAGTAGTAGAGTGTTATCAACTTCCATGTCCACAGGTTCTTCAATGCTCCATGTTTCAGGTGGACTCTTGGATCTATATGATTCATATGTTTTGCCTCTTTCTAGAGTTACTCTACAAGGAGGCTCTTTGTCATCCCCACCACTTGATAGCCTATTGGAAACCATTTATTTGCTTCCATTAGTTCTTTTCCTTTTTTTGCTGGCAGTTGAAGTTACACCACTACTGCTTGTGAAGGATTGAATTTGTCCCATAGGATTTGTGCATCTTTTCTTATATATTTATCCTGTATCAACGATCTCTTTTTCAATGGTTTGTTCAACATATACTAGATTTTTTTTTTTAATATTTTGTAGATACATTATTATTTTCCTCACTCTGCTCTCCATTTCTCGGAAACAAGTTCCCATACCTCATAAACTCCAGGTGATCGATGTAAATTCTTCATCTATAAAATCCTTTAACAGATTCAACTTAAATTAACTTAAAAACATCTAAATACCTTTCAAAAATGTTAGAATGAGTTTTATTCTTCATAGTGACTTTTCCAACAGTAAATGGAAATAAATAAATTGTTTTTTATTTTTTCTATTCAAATATAGCTAGCCAACAACGATATTTCCTGCAAACTTCAACAAAAAAATACCTATCTAGAACAAAAATTGGAAGAATCAATGGCCTATCTTCAAAACCATAAGTTCATATTATTGTATTTCTTTCTCTTTCCTCATATTCCCTTTTACCAAATAGGAAAGCCTTAGCCTCTGCAAATATTCGAAGAGGCTCTTGTCCAGATACCATGCAATATGCCTGCCTAACAAACACATGTTGAATTAAAAATAAAATTAAAGAAATTTCATGCTTCCACAATATATGATACCAAAACTGTGTTGGTTCCTTGCGAAAGATGAATATAGGATTACATGGTAAACCGTCAAATATATTCCTTGACGCAAGAAGTATTATCAAATGTGGCATCATAAAGAATCCATTATTATTGGGTAATCTATGTAACTAAATAGTTAATTCAATCGAAATGACATCAACCCAATCGAAAATACAATTATTTTTGTATGTCTCATAAAGCACATAGAAAATGCATTTAATAACATGTGTTGTACTTTTTATCCCTACTACATGGGAAAAGAGGAAAAATAAATCCATAAAAATTTCCCTAAACAAATAAATATCTAGAAGATAAAGATCAGAAAGAACTTCATAAATTGGATAAATGAATTCTTGCATAATTTTAATTTTGTGTCCTTCTCTATCCAAGAAACTATTTGCAAAAAACAATGCATTGGGATTCAAATGAACCTCTGTCGCTCCTAGCTTTATTATCCTCTTTCTTAAATCAAAATTATTAACATAGAGAGAAATAATTTCTTTGAATTAATCAAAGACATCGGGCACACACCCAACATTTTCTAATCTATTACTCCAAATATTGTTTCTTGTTTTCTCTTTCATTGACATATTTACATATCTCTCATACATTCTTGACCAACCAAAACTATCATAGATCTTATCAAGTGAGTTAACTGTATCACTGCAAATAGATTATTTCCTTCGCCTCCTACCCATTTTCTGTTTGCAACAAAAAAATACTTTTTCAATGAGTAACGTATTCAAATTCCATTTCACTTTACAATTCTTTGTTTTCTTCAAAATCAATGGCTATTACTATTACTCATGTGAAAACCGTTACACACAACACTCTGAATAAATAGACATTAAAGATACCAAAGCCAAATTTTAAGGATAGTAATACATAAAAAAATTGAATTCCAAGAGCATCTTGTCCATTTACTTTGCACTTTCCTCTTACTTCAAGATCATTGATATATGTGTCGTAAGAAACAAAAACTTATGATATAAAATAATAGACATTGTCTACCAAGACGATAGATTCACCCACATGGCCAAAAATCACCACAATCCAAATTATTATTTTTTTTAAGTAAATCTTGACAACACGATTGTTTGAATCATGTTTATATATAGTGGAAAAGTATTCAACATCATCAAAAACATCATTGGAAAATTTGGCCATACCACCAAAAATCACCTCAAAATGACAATTTTTTTGTCTTTTCAATGAAAATACGACAACAAAAATGTTGACACCTAATTGACACTCAAGATCACGAAATTTGACAATTGTACCCTCGAGTTACAAAAAAATTCACCATATTTTATTAAGAACGTGTTGTAATTTCCATTGTTTTTGGGTCACATTTGAAGACACGTAAAACTATCAATAATAGCTGCAAATAGTAAAGTGGGCAAGAAAATTCGCAAATAAATATTATTCCAACATGTATTCAACTACCTTCTACAATGAATTGAGTTGACAGATGGCCCCCACTATTTTGTAAAACCAAACCAAATTTTATTTACGAATGACTTGACACACCTATTTCTCGCAAAATTTGACACACAATTTCAATGCAGTGGGAACCTTATTCCACATAAACAGATTTAATTTTAAACGCTTTTATTTTTGTGGATGTGAAAATAATTTAATTACTAAAAGTTAATAGTTGTAACCTCGAGTTACAAAAAATTTATGCCATATTTTATGAAGAATGTGTCAGGATTTCCATTATTTTTCCAGTAAAATTTGAAGACTTGTAAAACTATCAATAATAGCTACAAATAGTAAAGTTACCTTCTACGACGAATCGACTTGATTGTTGGCCCCCACTACTTTGTAAAACCAAACCAAATTTGATTTATGAAGGTTCTCACAAAATTTGACATCCATTTTTTATGGAGTAAGAACCTTATTTCGCATAAACAAATTTAATTTTAAACTATTCAGTTTTTGCCAAAGAAAAAATAATTTAACTACTATAAAGAGAAACTTTAATTCGTAATGTAACATGCACAAGTACAAAAATCATTTTATAAACTAGAAATAATGAATATTTTGTCGATTAGATACTTATTCCTATTTTGAAATATTAGATTAAGTTTCCTTTTAATGGATTCCAACAAGTATTGCTTTGCGATAGAACGTATGTGAGGAAAAAAGACAAGAAACGTTGATACCTTGTGTATATCGGTATATTGAATAAATATGTCTGTATGTACCTACATGATAAATTGAGTGCTTTCTATTAATAACGGAACAAACATCGAAATCATTAAAAATATGGATCACAGAAAATTCCACTTAACAATAGGATTCATTGGAAATAAAAAATTGGTTACCTCAACTAAACTACACAAGTCAAGGAACGAAAACTAACTCTATGTCGTATGCTTTCAACATAACAAAAATGCATATACTATTACCTGCATCAAACTGCTACAGGTGACACACTAAATAGTTAGCAATTGAATAAACCAAACCTAATCACAATCTACAGATTTAGTATTAGTGTTATATGTGTCATAAGAAAAAAAAATTACCATACAAAATAAGTTCAAACTAACTGTAATCGTGATAATAAACCAAGAAACTTCCAAATGTGAGCAAGAAACTGGAAAAAGTGAATCAGTTTAAAAGCTTGTAGCATTGTAGAGTTCAATCTGTATTTCTACACTACTATTATCATACAGTATTTAACAAAAACATCATTGAGACACCATTGAATATGTAATCTTAGCTTTGAAGATAACAATATATGTAACACCACAGAAGCTCAGGCAATACTCCAAGCTCTTAAATGCTTTTTCAAAGAGCAAACGTTACACGATCCGTTACTTGAAATACATAAATGATTAGAAAAGGCTCTTTTCAATATCAACAAATAGCTTCTTTCCTTCCTGCATTGAAGATTTCAAAATCCTTTTCGACTTGTTTCCCTATAAATCACCCCCCGTATGTCACAAAATCTCGATATCAGAGATAAAGCTAACATCCACATCTCTCTATCATTCCAATTTTTGTCTCGTCATATATATATATATATATATATATATATATATATATATATATCATTATTATTATTTTATAAATCTAACAATCAGAATGAAGTGAGTTACTTTTTCTATCACTACAAATAGTGTTTTTCCCTCACTATTTTTTGTTTGAAACACGCTACAAGATAAAGGCACCATCCAGATTTTTTATCGTCCCGATGTTTTTCCTTTGGTTAATAGAAAAAAACCCTATGGGTAAATACCAGTCCTCTCAACATTCAATTTACCGACTACACACCTTCCCACACATTCAAAAAACCACATAATCACTAAAGCATCAAATATAGAAACACGATTTTCGTATACTTTCAAAATAATACAAATGCATATGTGTGGAAATACAGAGAAAATTCATTATGTGCAAAAATATCTCAAGCTTTCATTGTATGAACCTCTACACTTCGCACAATATATTACAAAATACCTTCAAAATAACATAAATGCACATGTACTCTGAAGGTAAATAAGCACTTCTCGTGTGCACAACATAATAATATAAAATTGCATATGCACTAATTCCATATCAAAATGCATTACAATTAAAAGATCCCTCCGCACTTCCTTTATTCCGTACAAATTTCGCACATGCATTTTTTCTCTACATAACCTCTGCACATGCATAACCACCTCCGAACAGCTTCTTTCGCACTCAATAAAACCCTTCAGTCAGTCATTGACATTTGAAACTAGTATTATTTAATGAACATACATTGTGAAATGTATTCTTCAATAAAAATTAAAAAGATATTTGTATATATATATATATATATATAATAAACTTTGCACAAATCTTTTACAATAGTCAAAGCTTTGCGCACATACATTTTTTCTCTACACACGCTTCCTCCAAATAGCCAGCTCCACACAACCACCTTCACATAGCTCGCTTTGCATATCTACTTTCGTAGTTGCGAAATATGTTCCTAAATAATAGTTAAAAATTATATTTTTATATTTATTATTTTAATAAATTTTTCACAAAGATTTCTACACATTTGGGGAACTAGGAACTCAACTAACACCAATGACTAACATGTACTATCTCCTCTCAATGCAAATATTGAATTGACTCACTTCGTTTTACTGCACAACACTTCTGCTTCATACGGATTGAAAACACAGTTTATTTAGCACCTCAGTTTATGCAAAGGATCCTCAATTCTCCCACACACACTCCTTAATAATATTAATTGGAAACTTGTTCAACCCCCCCTCGGGGGGACCTATACAAAAAGAATGCAACCACATAAATTCTCATGTGATTGAGTAAAGAAATAACATAACAATGTCCTACAACCACAATGAAAAATCCCTTGTAACACAATCTTCCTAGTTTGGTTTCTCCTCTCTCCCAAAAAAATAACCTCCTCCTCCTATGATAAAAACCCCTAACCTCTCCAAAATCCCTCCCTTTTTCTCTCCTTCCATTACTTTCCCCTTAAAAAGTTCAACTAATCATCAAATCCATCCCTCCTTGAAATTCTCTAGCATGTTATGCTAACTCAATATCATATAATTAATCCTCTCTCTCTCTCTCTCTCTCATTATATATATATATATATATATATATATATATATATATATATTTAAAAATATACTAAGACATTATATACCCATGATAATCAAGCATAATTGTTACTTTAATATATCATAATTATACTACTCTACACATGTAAGATATGTGTGTTTAATTGGAACATACATAGCTCAGGCATGTACTATTAACAAAAACCATTATAGCTAACATAATGTTTGATATGTTCACAATATATTCAATAGTACAATAAATCTTATAAGAAATAAACCAATCATTTGCACTAACATAATGGTATAAATTCATGAGTCACAACAGTTTAAAATATATTAAACATTTACCTAGATTGGCATAATTTAGTTAAGCATTTAATACAAAAGAATAACAAATAAGTCATGCAGTAAGGCTATATGATTAAGTCCCAAAAAAACTCTCAAATACTTCAAACACTCTTCCTCCCTAATCTACTTCCATCTTCTAAATCTTATCCTTCCTCTACTAGACTATATTGGGGTGCAAACTATATTGACTTAATTCTAGATAGAACATGTAACTAGAAGTGTCAAGTACCTTGACCAAGATTCAATGGAAAGAAACATGAAATCACCACTACAAGGAAAATACCTTCTAGTAGAGGTTATAATGGAGGTTTTTAGTGTTATAAAATAAGAAAAAAATTGTTAAAAAAACCTATGCTACAATATTTTTTTGCAGTAGTGGATGTTTTAGTGGAGCTGATCATGGAACTTCATCATAAATAAATAAAAATATGGGCGATTGTAGGTTTTAGCGGATGTTGTCTTAGTGGTGCACTTACTGGACAAATCGCATCGGTGCGCTACCAATATAAAATCATCGGTGCTCTAAATTTAAATAAAATCACCGAAACTGGAAATAAACATTTGTAGCATCGATGCGTTAACTTGATAAAATCATTGGTGATTTAATAATAAAAATGTATGATTTTTTGAAATATATGATACCTTGCACTAGGACATTGAATTCAAACAACAACAGTGCCTGAAAATTAAATCGCCTCAGTGCTTATTTCTTTTAAAAACGCCCTGG
This sequence comes from Pinus albicaulis, assembly GCA_034641835.2. Taxonomy (NCBI): domain Eukaryota; kingdom Viridiplantae; phylum Streptophyta; class Pinopsida; order Pinales; family Pinaceae; genus Pinus; species Pinus albicaulis. The sequence continues at coordinate 1,128,825,630 of CM076579.1, read as the reverse complement.
GAAAAACTTTTTAAGAAGGGCACCGGGGTAGGAAAAACAAATCTTGTAGCCTCAATGCTTTTATCCTCTCCAACGCACTGAGTAGTTGTGCATAACAATTCACTAGTATTGATGGGTTGTATAAAAAACAACGATGCTTGAACAATGTAATGCCCTGATGTTTATGTGTTTGAAAAGGCCATGGTGTTGTACTTTTTCACAAAAGGCACCAAGGTAGGTAAAAAAACATTGCAGCGTTGGTGCTTTTATGTAATCGCATGCATCAGTGTGTTAAAGGTAATGATGCACCGGTGCATTAAAGGTTAATCACGTCGTTGCATGAAATTTATATCTTCTCGGTACCTATTTATTTTACAAACACACTAGGATTTTGTATTTATGAACGCATGAGGATACTATTTTTTTATTATAAAAAATCATTGTTGAAAAACTTGTATTCAGAGTGGCGCACATTAATATATGATGTCCTGGTATCCATTTTCTCTTTTTTAGAAACATCTACCTGTGACGGTGCAATTATTGTGATTTTTTAAATTCGTTACTCATCGAAAAATCAGAAAATATCTTATAATGGTATTCATATAAATTAATTTTTTATTAGTGAAATTGTATATGATGTTTGGATTAATTTTTATATCATCATATTTGACATCTCTTCATTATAATATTTATTCAGCCATATATTTAATTAGTGGTGTAACATTTCACATTGACATTGGAAAACACAATAAAATAAAATAAAATGTAGTTTATTATATATGAATAAGAGTCTCTTTGTCATATAAAACGGGATAGTTATTAGTAACCCCTTGTCTTTCAATTGGGACACTATGTCCATTACATTAAACAAAATGTCTTATTTTCACAAACAATTATTTCAAAAAAGATAACATCTTGCATTGTTATCCAAATGGATCATCATTCTTCACTAGAACTGTTGTCATTGGTCGGGCTACTTCCATGACTTGGGTTGTTTGGAAGAATATTTTGTTTATTGCATCGATTATTTTCGTCTTCTTCAAGTTAAATCTACAAACATAAAAATAAAGTGTAATGAGTATATCTACATTGGTGAGAATAATGAAAATTAAAATAAACAATATACATCAACATAAATCAAAAAGCAATGTACTATAGAAAGAATCAAGTCCTAAACTATACACATTATTTCAAAACCAAATCTCATGCCTTTTTTCATTAACTCTTCTATTGGCACAGTTCCATACAATGTTTCCTGCAATTTTTATACCCAATAATAAATCAGAGATATAATATAAAGGATTTTTTTGTTCTATTAATTATAAACTCAGAGAAGTAAAACAACAAAAATACTTACAAATACCACATTTAATTTTTGATATGCCAACATATACTCACAACCCATAGTTAATCCAATGTCGACATATTCTTCCTATGACTCTTCTTTGTATGTTAGCACCTATTTGATGGCATTCAAGAATGGTTGTTGTAAAACAAATTAAAATATACAAAAATGGAATCTTAAGTTGTTATAAGGAAATAGTAACAATTACTCACAAACTTCGATGTCAACCATATTCTTCCTTGTCTTGTTTTATGTGGTGAATGAGTTCCATTTTTTTTCTTTTATGCAAGAAAATACTTGAAAATTTATATTTAGTGTTAAATTACTTGTTTATATGTACCTAAAATAAATATCCAATGATTACATACATTTTAAGCACATTGTTGTTGAGATGGCACCTCCTATGATGCAATTACGTCCATTTCTTTTACAATATCCTTGTACACTTTTTTCGACATTTTGCTCGTTGATCGCTTGAGATTTTCATAATCTTCCTAAAAAAGAAATAAACTATTTTTATATTGATATATGAAAAATAAATATAAAAAATTTGATATTAATAAATGAACTCTATGTAGTAATATATACATATAATTCTAGAAAATAATTTTAATTAGGAATACTACTTTTTGAATTATTCCTTTTTGTTATTGCAAGTATGGCAGGTCTCATTGACCATTGATTTGGAAACACTTCCTATAGTTTAAATATAACTTGGTTCCTGGAATCATTGGATGTATTTATATATAGTAAGTGGAAAGTACGTCTATACATTCGTTCCACTATATCCATGTTGGTTTAAAAAAAAATCCCCTTTCATTAACCTCCAACACCACTCCAGATGAGCTAAGGACCGATTCATCGTCATTCACATGTTCTATAATTTTCATTTTCTTATAATGACATTATTTTCCCTCATTTTTGGTTCTAATTCATAAATTGAATTCATATATTGTTTTAAACATGTTATCTAATATTCTTAAGTATATTGTTAATGAAAATTAAAAAAAAACTCACATTGAATAGTATTTTTTTATTCACCTCATCCATCCTTTTGCAATTTTTCCATCAGCCTTTTACACTCTTCTGCACTTAGATAAAATAAAATAAAAACTTATCGATCTTCGTCATTTTTTGGCTCTTCATGACACACACTAACCATTACTATTATTTAAACTTACATATAGTTCAAACATATTAATTTTTTAAAGAATTTACAAAAAAAATGACTTTTCCTGTTTTTTTAGATGTGTTATCTTTGTGCCAATCAGTATTTTTGTTACTTTAGCACTTCTGAGACTTTTTTTTATCAATATACAACATGTACCATTCAATACAGAAGACACTAAATATATTTTGTAAATAAATCACATAATTTTCAGCTAAAAATAGGTCTGGTAACTAGTGTGCTTATGTGCATAAACACATCGGTGCATTTAATTTAGTAAACTTACCATGGCGTTTAATTGTTGAGCATCGACAATGAAAATTATTATTTTTAAATAAATTGAAATTATCATGGTGCAATATGTAACAATAAAAGCACCACCATCACATTAAAAACCAAAACAAATCAAACTCCAAAGTCTCCATGAATGGCTTCCCTGTGAGGTGGCCTTTGATGCCAAAAAAATTTGACTTATTTTGGGACAGTTTATACAGTGTTTCTTGGTACTCCTTAAAACTAATGATTTTGTATCCTATACCAATTAATTCTGGAAGTCCTTTCCTGTGTATCACCTACATCTTCTTGTGAAATCTCTGTATATTGGTCTCCAAGTTCTGACACTTGTTCTGTAGTTGTAGCATGGTATTTATTTTTGTGTGTGCTCTCTTTACTTTTAGAATGCAATATGTTCTATCCTAGATTCCAAGCTGCTCCAACTCTTCTATGTTTTTATAATTTAGAAACTTAATGATGGTTTTAGCTTCCCCGGGCTTGTCTCCTAGATCTGCCTTGATTTGCTTGACTGCTTCTTGGGATCTTTGTATTAAGTCTTTTTGTCCAAAAACAATTTGTATGGAGGGACACAACTTTGAAATTGTTTCATTAATTTCTAACCATATGTTCTCCTTAGCTTGGGCCAGAGTTTGTACCATTTTTTATTCATTCTACAATTTCTTAATCTTCAGGTTGAGCTGGTGAGTCTTCTGCAATTCTGCTACATAAGAATTATCAATCATTAATCTATTTTCCTGCAATGTCTTCAACTATGCTCTCAATCTAGAAATTTCTTGTTCTTAAATGGATAGACTGTCCATTTCTTTTACTAATTCCATTGTTGAATCAAATTTATGGGATGGCGTTGAAGTCGAAGTTAATGTTTCCTAAGTAGTGGCCATTGCAAGTGGGAGTGTTGTAATAGGCACTATAGATGATTGTATTGCTTCTTCTTTCTCTTTAAGTAAATTCTCCATTTCTATCTCCATATTTCTGATTTGACTATTCTGTTCAATTATTAGTTTGAACGGGTCTTCCTTTTCCTGCTCCATCTCACCAATCTCCTTTGCTTGTGGATCCTCAGTGTAAGGAAACTTTGAATTATTTCTCAATGTTGTTATGTCGACATTCTTCATTTTTAGGATTTCCTCTGCTATCTTTACACCACTGGGATTGTATTCCAGTTTAATCACCAAGTCCTCCAGTCACTTAATCTAGGATGCTTTGGCCATGGATGAAATCCTTTCCAATTTTAGTTGTGTCTAAGTATTTTTCAAGGATACCTATAGCCTGGAAGCTGATGTAGTAGTTTTATTCAGAGCTGAGCATATCATTTCTCATGTTTTCGTATGAATATCCATTTGGTCAATGAGATGGAATTCACTAATGTGAAAAACAAAAATTGTTTTATTATAATTAGCTTTTGTTTTAGGAGTTGGTACTTGTGCTTTTATAAAGGCCAACTGCATTCTCACTTTCTCTGAATCAAAAGCTGATAGGATATTGTACTGCGAGGAAGAAATTTGCTTCCAAAACTGTGTGTAGGTTGTAACCTTCAATAGTTCATTATGTTATTTGGTGGCCTTGTACTTTGAAAAAATATTGGCCTCTTCAGTGTCTTGAGCTAACTTTGTTGTTTGTGGTGTTTCTGGAGAATCAACGTCTGTAGATGAAGAAGGAGATCCAATGGGAATGTCAGTATCCTTGGTAGAGTCATGTGATCCTGTCAAAACAAACGGTTTTCTGCTCAAAAGCTTCTTGTTGCAAATCTGATGCTTTGTCTGTTTTTCGCTTATTTCTATACATGAGGAATTCCTTTGCTCCAATTTTAGTCACAGGAGATAATTCCTCTTCCCTTGGCCTCTTCTCCTATTTTTCCTGAGGTGTGGGAGTTTGAGAGTTTCTAGTAGAAATAACTTTATCCTAGGCTTCCTATAATGTATTCTCCTTCCATTGATATTGGTACTTGTACTGCTAAATTTCAGGTCGAGGAGTGTGAGTATATGCAGTGGTATTTTGTTCCACTCTTAGCTTAGAAATTAATCTAAAATGTTCATAAGACCAGGTGGAGCTCAATTTGAATCCCATTTGATTTAGCAAAAAATCTGCTTTCTTACCAGTTGTTCTGGTATTATAGACAAAAGGCCCCACTTGTGCTTTGATCTTGAATTCAGCCTTCTTCTTCGCAGCTACAAAATGAAGATTTTCCATATGGGTCATCTGCCTAATGTATTCCAATGAAAACAATCTCAAAGGTACACATTTAGTCAGTTTGTAGGGTGACAACTCACACCCATTGACCCTAATTTTTGTATAATTCTGGTACAAGTACCAGTCCCCAGTATTTACTTGGTCACTCAGGTGCAAAATTTTCTGAATCTTTGTCCCTATCCTTGGCTCAACATCACTCTTAAGGATAAAACCCAAAATATAAATAAATTTATCAATAAAATATGCAAAATAAAACTCATTGTAATTTTTCCTCACTAAGGAGTTCTGGTAGATAATTGACTTAGCATTCCCTTGCTTAGCCATCTTTTGTAAGGTGAAAGGAAATATGTATGCTTTCTAATAAAGAAATAGATAAACTAAAATAGAAGAATAATTAAAATTTCCCTTTGTAGGAAACATTAAAAACTACTCATGAATAGCATTTGTAATAAATTAACTATAATTAAAAACAATAGGCTTCTCATCAGTGGTGAAAATTGATAACAAGCCAACAATGGCCTCAATAACCTATTGATCAGAATAGTAGTCTAAAATGTTATAGATCATGGAGATTATTTGTATAGATCCTTTGGGAAACATAGAAGATGCATATGGGGGATTTGTTTTGGGTAATTGGGCATCTAGGAGAAAATTTTGAAAATTTTTTGCTCTTTGGGGAAAATTCAAGTTTTTGTAGAGCTTTGTGAGAGAGTCTACTGAAAGTAGCTTGGATGAATCTAGTATTTTAATCTTTAACATTTGGGAAATATTTTAAGCAGTAATGGTAATCAAGACTTCAGCATGAGGGTTGAAAATGGCTCTTTGAGAAGGTACATAATCGGTTTGACACCAGGAAATAAGTTCTGGGATGTAATGGGTCTGTGGGAACATAAAATGGGGCAAGGCTGACTCCCATAGGGCCAATTCATCAATATGGTCAGAGAATTTATCCTTTAACCAAACATGAAGTTTGAAAAAATCGAATTCACATTCAGTTACGGTGATTTTATACTTGAGTTCGACCAAGAGAAGGTGATCAAGATCAATTGGAAGGGGCAACATAGGGTTTTATTATGGATTCATTCATTTTCCCTTAGAGGTTTTGATTTTGGGAGGCATTGGAAATATCTCAGAAACATAAGGGGAATTATAAAGTTATGGACTACCTAGACACAAATGCACACTAGCTGATAAACTGGTGGGGTTTCTGGTAATGATCAGTCATTGTCTCTGAGCAATCCTCTAGCCGCTCTAATAGCTTCAAGGATGGTGAAAATATCCAATTTGTATAAAATAACAAAGGACGGTAAACAATATGGTTAACAATGTTTTGTATGGAAAATTTACCATTTACTGTTGTTTTTTACTGTTTTACAGGAGCGGGAAGCATTTATAATGGTGACTGTTAACTAGCATGGAGGGAGGGTTGCCAATTGGAAACCATTGATTGGAAACGAGAACGTGTATTGGGAGATATTTTTAATGGGCAGGAAGTGGTACTAGTGGGGTCCACACAAATGAGGTGGCGAGAAAATAGTGGAGGAATGTTGCTGGGGTGGGGGTCCACTTGGAAAAAGAGGTATGGCGCGAGAGCAGAGGAGTCAGCGAACAAAAGTGTTGAAAGGTTTTTCGGAGGGGGGCGGGGGAAGGGGGGGCACGATGAGTGAAATGAGAAGGGGGGTGCGAAGCGCCACATGAGCAACACATAGCCAAACGGGCTCAACCTCTTCGGACCCACCACTCGATGGAAAGAAAGTTGGAGTTTGTGTGGGGGGGGGGGGAAGACATTACCCCGTCTTTGATCTGGGCGGGGGAAATCTCATCCATTAGATCTTGAACACTTTTTAGTGCACTTTATTTTTACATTAGTCTAATCATGTTTAAACTACATGATTTAAAATTTAAACCAAATTTACTTAAAATAAATTTATCTAACTGATCCAAGGGCACATTTAAGCTCGCAGCCCTGTTTTCACTAATATAACTAACCATTTCAACCAATATTAAGCTATATGGTTCATTTATTTCCCTAACCTAACGTATGTGACAAAGTAAAAATCTATTTTAAGTGGCATTTAAGCAAGTTTCACACTTATTTGCAAACATTTGTAAATGAAAGCCTTGATACAATGTTTTTTATTTTTCTGGTGGCATTTGGACTAGCTCACCTAGGGGGAAATTTCTCATATAATTTTCTTTTTGTCTTTTACTTTTTCCTTTATTTTTTTGTATTTTCTTTTATTTCATTTTTTTTTCTATTTTTTCTATCCCTACAATTTCATTTTTTCTTTCTTTCTTTTTATTTGGCAATAAAGTTGAATTATGAAACATTATTTACATTTGGAAACATAAAATCATTAGGTATAAATATACAATTCATCCTATAAAATATAGGATCCTAGCACATCCAACAAGTGTCTACACTTGAAATTTGAGTAAACCTATAAGGAGATAAGCGAAAAATACAATTAAAAATAGTAGTTTTTCTTCTTTTCCCTCCAAAATATCTACATGTATCTCTTTTTAAATTTAAATTATTTTTATTGGTTTACATATAATGACATGGAAATTACATGAAAATTTCATGGTAACTTTTAGGATAAAATTTCCTCTAATGTTATATGTTATGAGATTAGGTTGAGTTTCCTATTTATAGTGGTTGGAGTTTTATAATTAGCCGACATAAATTCTGGTGAACCAATGTGTCCTTTTTATGAATATATTATTGTTTTTTTGAATCCAAACTGTAGGAGGATGCTTGTGCTTGTGTTGGAGGGTTTTTTGACACTTCTATTGACTCAGATACAAGTGTATCATGCCCAGGAAGGGTCCTTCATACATGACATGGATTAAATTTTACTTTTATGACTAGATGACTCAATCCTAAAGGCTCACAATGGAAGCCATTACAAAAATATAATTCCTTGCTCATGAAACCCATGAGACAAGCATTACAATAATTTTCTTTTTCTTTCTTTTCATCAATTACATAAAATCACAATTACACGTCATTATGAAGACCGAACCTAATTACTTTTCAACACTCCCTCTCAACTAGGGAGGTATTCATAATGGTACTTGGTCATTCTCAATCTGAAGAATTTCTCATAAGAATAATCAGATTGGTAACCCATTTGTATAACATCATATCAACCAGCATTCTCACATAGCAAGGCCTTGACTTACAAATCTATCTATCCACGAGATCTAAGAAAAATTTTGGCGAGACCAATGATGTATAGACACCCTCATCATTGTCTCTCTCGGAACATACCCCATCCAGTGTTTTGAGGGTGCGCTCCACTAGGATTATTCTTATCTTGGATTCCTAATCCTCAAAGAATATATGTAATATTCCTAACTTAGCATGCAGCTAATTGGAATATTAATTTTTCTCCAAACACATAGTTAGATGAATAAATAGGTAGGGAGCCCCATAAGTATTTTTAGCAACAATAAAATCCCTCTTAATGGGGAAAGGGATCATATTCATAGCTGGATAAAACACCTTCATGTGTGAACAAAGGCTAAATGCATGTGGACAAAGTCAAGTTTGACCAAGTCAACAAAGCTAGTATGGAGGATGTGGAACATTAATGAAGATAACCCAGTGGGAATATGGATCAGTTTAGATAGTTAGAATAAAGCCACCTTGAGTGTGGAAGAATACATTGCATGAAGATCCAGTCATGGTTGACCAAATCCAACAGTATTGTTATGGAGGAGTGGCATTGATGATGGGACAGCACAATTTTGGAGAGATATTCATTGCGTGAAGATGGAAACCCTAATGAGTGGGACCCAAGGTGAGAAGGCTCACATTGTTTATAAGGAGGAGGATGGCAGCCATATGGGGTTAGCTGATGATTATGATTTTCTGATATATGTTCTGTTTAGACATATTTCTTTCTCTGACTGTTTAGCTGAGATAGAGTGTTGTTTAGCATAGGGTGTTCCTAATTGGGAATCCCACCTCTTCCATTGAGTAGCTCCTGGAGGAGTCTAGCACCATATTTTCCACTATCTGGCTGAAGGCCAAGCTTCATCTTCCTTTGACAACACAGATCCTGTTGAGGGTTTTTATTTTTTAGTAAGCTACAGCAAGTGGAAACTAGATCTTCAGATCTAGTCCATTTCGATGCTTCTTTTCAGTGGAGGAGGGTTCTAATCCATTGGAGGGATAGTATTGAAGGTATTGAGCTTCATTTTCATATCTTGGCTGTAGGAAAATCACATTTTGTCTCCTACAACGTAGTCTTGATCGATATCTGCATAATTTCTAAAGGAGCAATTGCAGGGTGGTTCAGTGCACCATTTGGAGAGTTGATTTTCTAAGTGTTGGGGATCTGACCTTCACTTTGGAGATATTTTGGAGGAGATCATTTTATTGTTAATATCAGATCAGATCCACTTTCTAGATCTATAATTTTTAGTAGATCTACAGTCTTAGATCTCAGATCTACACTTTGTATAGGGTGTTTTGCTGAAAACCCCAAGGGGGTTCATTAGAGGAGCCTGTATAGTGCATGGATCTGATATAGATATGAATTTTTATGCACATAGAAGTTATAGATCTGATGTAAAACTTACTATTGTTGCAAGAGTAATAAAATAATGTTGTTAGGGTATTTCTAGCTTTATTCATGGTTGCAGCCCCTCTTTTTGCATGATTTTTGAGTAATAATGGCTTGGGAGGCCTGTTTAACTAGGCTACCATGATTTGTTTCAGTTCTCCTTTTGTATATGGTTGTTATAATGTATGAATGAATGGATCCATGGGATTAATTTAACTATTATTGAATACATTTCTGAAAAATGCGTTTTTACTACATTTATTGTTGAGTTTTCCTATTTGGGAATATTATAGTGGTATTGAAGCATCAACTTGGCTCAGCTTGTGATTTTTCAGCCAATATGATATAATAAGAAGAAGAGAAGGAGAAAGAGATCAGAATGATGGGAGGAATGAGTTTCATCTCATCTCTTTTCAGATCTAAGAATTACCTCACCAAGGAGGTCAAGCAAAGAAAAATGGAGAAAAGAAGTGAAACCACATTAGGGTTTCAAGCTGAGGAAGGTCCATGTACTTCCTATCAGCAAAAAGAAGATTCGATATTTCATAGAGCTCCAGAGAAACATACTATGGAATTTTCTTTTGAATATAAGAGGCATAGAGATGGAGAACACTTAGATCATGAGATTCTAAGTGAGTATCTTGCATAATACAAGTCTCAACCTAGAGTTTTCAAGGAGAATCTAACTCTCCCATAAGTCATTCATCTCAAAGAAGAAAGGAGACCTTGCAGCAATAGAAGAAAGAAGGACAACATATTTCTGTTGTCTACCTTTGATGGGTCATCTTTGTGCACAACAAGGGCTTGGGGAAAGAGGTTGGATGCATTTTTCTTGCTACATTCAGTAGTAGAGAAAGACGCTATTGAGATTTCAGCACTGCATCTAGAGGGTGAAGCAAACATTTGGTGGTTCAGCCATTTGAGTCATGCAAGGGTGATTGCATTTGCATATTTTACTCAAAGGTTGATCAAGAAGTTTGACAAGAAGAAACTAGAGGAGAAGAAGCCTTCACCACCACTTATTGCAGGAGCACTTACATCAGGAGAAAATATACTTGCACCTTTGCAAAGTAGTCTTGATCTCTTGCCATCTAGAGTCCCATGCACTATTCTGGAGATGTATGAGGAGGAGGAGATTTGTACCAGCGCTGATGAAGCCATAGAGGAACAGCCATCATCATCAGTAGTTGGGGAAACCATCACATCAGAGGAAGGAACCCTTGTACTAGTGCAAGATGTTCCCAAGTTTTACCAAGGTATGCACATGTTTCCATTTCCTGTTATTTCAACACATCATATGGAGGATTATGGGAATATGCCATTGTATGACCAAGGGTCAAAACATATTGCTGATTTGGAGGAGCAGAATTTCACTATACTGGGAAGCCTTGATTTGTTCAAGGTAGAGATATATAGTCATCCTAGTGTATCATTGTTGAGCTGCACACAACTCTTGGGGTGGAGTGTATATTTTTGGAGGATGGGATGAGTATTGTCCTGAACCATGCCATGCAGAATTATGTGTTCAGCATAGAGTATGATTTTAAGACAATAGATGCAACATCACGGAGATCAACAGCATTTTCATTGAGTAGCAGTGATGAGTTGGGGGCCCAATGTTGTGTAACCAGCTCCAAAAAGAGAAGAAAAGAGATATTCACGCCTTAGAAATAAGCCACTTCGAGGGGGAAACCTCCAATACATTACATGAATGAACAATTCTTGGATTATACAATTTACAAAACCTCCTTTCTATATATAGGAGTCCATGGGGCCATAATGTAATCCTAGTGGGCCACAATGTAATCCTAGCCGACCTAACAACAATAATTTAAGGGCACAATAATAACAAAATGGGGGTTACAAGGGTACAATAATAACAATAAGGGGGGATACACTAACATAATAAGGGGCTACACTATTAATATAGGGACTTAACATGCCCCTCTTCTTCAAACAAGTGTTGTCCTCAACGCTTGATTATTTCTTGATGCTTCTGTATAAAATTCTCATCCTCCCATGTGAAATATTCTACAGGAAAGTTCTTCCACTTGCTGAGATACTCTGAAATTGATCGTACTTGTTGAGTTCTTTTTTCTATGACTGCTTCATAACTTCTTTCGATGTCATGTTGATCTTCCTGTTGTTTCATTAGATTCTGCACCAAAGTTGGGTTATCATTTGGGAGTTGGAGAACTTGTTGTTGATGCTCGATGTGATCTTCCACTAATTTATCATCCATATTTTCTATTATTTGATCCTTTAAACCATCCAAATTAGCCTCCATTTCTGCTTTTAAACCATCTATTTCATCTTCAATTGCTCTTCGTAAGATCGAAACTTGTTGCACTTGGTACCGTAATTTTGATATCTCATACTGCAATTCTTCCACTTCATGCATCGTAGTATAGATTTCTGAGGGATTAATGGGTGTTGAATTCTTTTTATGAGTCATTTCAGAACGCAATACTGAAATATATGCTCAATAGGCCCTTGGAATCACTTCAAACTGATTTTTCAAACAAGATTTATGCAATTCGGGAAAAACAATACACACCTTTTACTAGCTTTTAGGAGATTGATATTGAAATTGAATTATCTCTGTAATTGAAAATATTCAATATCTGAAATTCAGCCCTGTAGTATCCCTCTGAAGCTTCTTTCAAATGCCACAGGTCTGACCTGATTTTGATTCTCCAAGACAAAGTTGTGTCCAATCTCCCACAATGACCTAATTCTGGACTGTTTCAGTAGAGCGAACTTGTACGACTTGCCACGTGTCCCTGTTTTGTCCTTTGTCTCTGAAATTGATAGCGAAGAAACTACAGGCCGTGTACTGGTGATCACTTTTGACGGCACTCCAATCCAATATTCAGAGAGAGAGTTATTAAACTTTTCCCACGATCACCTCTTTGAGATGAAATTCAGGAGCCTGAAAAAGCACTACCTTCCACAGATCATATCTCCAAAAATATTGCGAACCAAGCTCTGAAATTTTTTGATGAATTTCCTCAGGATTTCAGCTTCGCACCATATGAATTTCAGATTCTTAACCTTCGTAGAAAAAAATTTATAGCGCAAATGCCACGATGACCTGTTTAGGAGCCTGAAAAAATACCTGACTTCCACAGATGATATCTCCGAAATTATTGCGAACCAAACTCTGAATTTTTTACACAGGCTTCCTCAAGATTTTTTCTTCGCACCCTAAAAATTTCAGCTTCTGAAACTTCGTAGAAACAAAGTTATAGCGAAAATTCCACGATGACCTGTTTGGAGCAGCGAAACCCTAGAATCCCAATCTCTGATACCACATGTTGTGTAACCAGCTCCAAAGAGAGAAGAAAAGAGATATTCACGCCTTAGAAATGAGCCACTTCGAGGGGGCAACCTCCAATACATTACATGAATGAACAATTCTTGGATTATACAATTTACAAAACCTCCTTTCTATATATAGGAGTCCATGGGGCCATAATGTAATCCAAGTGGGCCACAATGTAATCCTAGCCGACCTAACAATAATAATTTAAGGGCACAATAATAACAATATGGGGGTTACAGGGGTACAATAATAACAATAGGGGGGCTACACTAACATAATAAGGGGCTATCCTATTAATATAGGGACTTAACACCCAACCATTGTTGGAGCATTCCAATGACCTTCCCATATATATGACAAAGGATGGGCAGATAGTTTTTGGGGAACATCTTATGATGGATAACATCTCTCATGTTTGTGATGGATATTTCACATCATGATGGGATGTTTTTTCCTACCACCTATTTGGATCCTTATGGGGTCAACTTGGTCATTGATGAGTGGTCTTCATTTGGAGATCTCCAGGAGATTGCATTTCAACATCCCATGAAATGCAAAGACATAAATCTGATTTAGGAGGATGGTGTTCTCCATTGGAGGAATGCCACTTTTGGACATGATGATAGACACTCACCATGGGTTGGATGGGTGATTTTTATGAGCAAGAGGTTGGTAAGCCACTTGCAGATTTATGATACCACGCAACAGGAGGCAAGACTGTGTTGGTTACTCTTGAAAGAGTTTGGTCATCCTGTGACACATTCTATTTCAAAGAGTTGGTTGGTGGATGGAACTTGGCATGGCACTTACATCATATGGCAACAAGGAGTTTTGATGTTTTGGGATGATGTGATATCTTTCATATAAACTATTATGATATTGCTCCATGATTTATATGATGAGGCAACTAGAGTTGTTGTTTCTTTGGTTGTTATTGAGAGAGTATGGGATGATTTTCTCCCATACTTTGCATAATGTTGCAGGGGTAGGAGATGGAACTATCATGGTGCAAAGGGGATACTCCTTAACTTTGGAGGATGAGGAAGTACTTCCACTTTGGAAGGGATCTCCCACATATAGCAGCATTATGATTGATGACTTTGGCATGAGGGATGTCAAAGGAAAAGATAACAGCATGTGGGGAGCTCCACATTTTAGATCTTCAACGTTGTCTCTTAGGAGGATTGATCCATATTGGAGGTCTCAACTTTTGATAGAGTACTCCAAGGATCTTGGTGCTTGCATGGTTATTGATGATCCAGAGGGAGATGATAGATACATGGTGGTAATGGGGTCATCTATTCTTATGGCAGAGTCTTCTTGACTAGATCTTCTAAGCTCGAGGAGAATTTGTTACATGCAGCACATGTGGGCTTTCTTTCCATGCACCTTCATGCATATCATTCCTTGATGGAGGAGTTCACTTGGGAGGGAATCCAACAGGATGTATATCAGCATATGGGGAGATGCATAGCCTGGATGATGATGGAGAGGTTGTCACAAACACTTCCCTACTCATTGAGAGTGAGGGAGAACTTTCAGTTGAGCCATTTCAGCTCAATGACCAAGGTACATGGTAGAGGACGTACATTCATGCATTATGATTTGTACTCTTTTACTTTTTGTGAGCAGCATATTGTACCAAGGAGGATCATCCCTTCTTTTATATTGTATTATGATGTACTTGAGGCCATTTGTAGCATTTGATGTTGGCCATTTTATTTTTGTTTTATGGGGGATGCCACGTGATTTTTGGTGTGCACCATTGGCACCAAGTTTTACTTTCATGATCCCATCTTGTAGGATGATTGTGGAAACAAACAAGTGGCTGAAAAGACACTTGTTACACTTTGTTTTGAGGCAGGAAAGGGGATGCATTGTGCTGGTTCCACATAAGGAAATATGATCCACCTCTTGGTTTTCATATGGCAACTTGTTTTTATTTGTTTTTGCTTCCATGTATTGATGATGTTCTTGTTCTTATGGGAAGCTTTGTTGGGAGGATGGCTCAAGAGTTGGAGGTTCCCATTGGGAGTATGATTCTCCATACTTCATATGTTGCATGTTTCAGGAGAAACAATGGGAAAACCATGATTTCCACACTACACCTCTTGTTGTCATGTGGGAGGAGCCATTTGGAGAACTTGAGTTCTTGGGAGAGGCACTTCATGGATGTTTTGATTGGTGGGGTGACTTGGGTCATTCTTGAAGACCGTAATATTTCAGCCCAAGATCAGTAGTAGCCCCATAAATATCATAAGTGGAGAGAGAAACAATGTGGGATGGACATTTTAGTCCCACATATTCATCTATGCAGCCCACCTTCTTTGCAGAAGCCTAAGGTGGAAGAGATGTTTCAGGAGTTACCATGTTGGAGGGTGACTCACTTTTTGTGGATGATAGCTTGGGGATGGAGGCTTCACATGGGGATGATGATTCCAAATGTATTTCTGATTCCATGCCTCAAGAAGGCCTCTAGACCACATATAGTTGTTTCCATGGATATCCCACTTTTACATGATAAGAGCCATTTGAATTTTTCACCAAAGGCATACTTTTACACATGGGAGAAACAACTTGACGACACATTGATGAGAAAGCATCTTTTTCTTTGCAGGAACTTATCACTTGAGGATGCTATAGGAGGAAGAGGAGAGGCTCTTTAGTTATATCCTTGTAGTTGCTTGAGGACAAGCAACATTTGGGCGGGGAGGACTGTAATATTCCTAACTTAGCATGCAACTAATTGGAATATTAATTTTGCTCCAAACACATAGTTAGATGAATAAATGAGTAGGGAGCCCCATAAATATTTTTAGCAGTAATAAAATCCCTCTTAATGGGGAAAGGGATCATATTCATAGCTGGATAAAACTCCTTCATGTGTGAACAAAGGCTAAATGCATGTGGACAAAGTCAAGTTTGACCAATTCAACAAAGCTAGTACGGAGGATGTGGAACATTAATGAAGATAACCTAGTGGGAATATGGATCAGTTTAGATAGTTAGAATAAAGCCAAATTGAGTGTGGAAGAAGACATTGCATGAAGATCCAGTCAAGGTTGACCAAATCCAACAACGCTATTATGGAGGAGTGGCATTGATGATGGGACAACGCAGTTTTGGAGGGAGATTCGTTGCATGAAGATGGAAACCCTAATGAGTGGGACCCAAGGTGAGAAGGCTCACATTTTTTATAAGGAGGATGATGGAAGCCATATGGGGTTAGCTTATGATTATGATTTTCTGATATATGGTCTATTTAGACATATTTTTTTCTCTGACTATTTAGCTGAGATAGAGTGTTGTTTAGCACAGGGTGTTCCTGATCGGGAATCCCACCTCTTCCATTGAGTAGATCTTGGAGGAGTCTTGCACCATATTTTCCACTGTATAGTTGAAGGCCAAGCTTCATCTTCCTTTGATAGCACAGATCATGTTGAGGGTTTTTTTGTTTCAGTAAGCTGCAACAAGTGGAAACTAGATCTTCAAATCTAGTCCATTTCAGTGCTTCTTTCAGTGGAGGAGGGTTCTAATCCATTGGAGGGACAATATTGAAGGTATTGAGCTTCATTTTCATATCTTGGCAACAAGCCAATCACATTTTGTCCCCTACAGCATAGTCTTGATCCATATTTGCGTAATTTCTGAAGGAGTAGTTGCAGGGTGGTTTAGTACACCATTTGGAGAGTTGATTTGCTAAGTGTCGGGGATCTGCCCTTCACTTTGGAGATCTTTTGGAGGAGATCATATTATTGTTCATATTAGATGAGATCCACTTTCCAAATCTGTAATTTTCAATAGATCTGCAGTCTTAGATCTCAGATCTACACTTTGTACATGGTGTTTTGCTAAAACCCCCAAGGGTGTTTATTAGAGGAGCCTGTATAGTGCATGGATCTTATATAGACCTGAATTTTTATGCACATAGTAGCTCTAGATCTGATGTACAACTTACTGCTATTGTAGGAGTAATAAAATAACGTTGTCAGGGTATTTCCAGCTTTATTCATGGTTGCAACCCCTCTTTTTGCATTATTTTTGAGCAATAATAGCTTGGGAGGCTTGTTTAACTAAGCTGCCATGATTTGTTTCATATCTCCTTTTGTATATGGATGTTATAATGTATGAATGAATGGATCCATGGGCTACATTTAACTATTATTGCATACATTTCTAAAAAATGTGTTTTTATTGCACGTGTTGTTGAGTTTTCCTATTTGGGAATATTACAATATCGGTCCTCAACGACTAATCTTATCTTGGATGCCCTAATACATCCTAAAAGAGCATCAGATGCCATATTCTTACCCAATCCTCCATTGTGTCTTCCCAAGTCAAGACAAGAATGATGTGTCTATCTCTCCCTGTTAATTAGGGAGGACATATCTATTCCAATAAAGGAATGTGCTCATTCCTACGGAAGGAATGTACCTAAGCTCCCTCTTGGCTTAGTAATTTCCAAGTTTCTTCCAAGTAAGAAAATTGTTTCCAGGACCACTCTTAATTAGGGACCTACAGCAGCTCCTCCAGTAGATATGATGGGACAACCAACTACTTGAATAAATCCTCCTCACGATGTCATGAACTTCTATTCGTTATCTAGGAGTCTTCATGTTTTGGACTTCTACGTAAGGCACCGACCATCCATCACTTTGATCCATGAGTTATCCATGTCATCATCTGAAAGTGATCCATCGGTCCATATATGGTCTTCCTTTATGCCATGTTGCTTTTCCCATGCCATTTTTACTTAAGGATATTTCATCCTACTACATGTGCATCGATTTTGGAAGACATCCATAGATCTTCCCCTGGCAGCCCTGCATAAAATTATCCATATATTCAAAAATAAAGGAATGAAAATTAAAATAAACATTACCTTTATGATGGTATTTCATCATGACATCTACCAGTTCGCATCAACATCCTGCATACATATCAACACATCTCCCACAGATATATATTTTCAAGGGTCTCTTTATTATTCAGACTCCATAAGGGTCTTCATATCTTCCATGGAGATATCCTAATCAAATATTCTTGGTCTTTAGGATGTTGATTTCCTTTACCATGGTTGCATATTCCATGATCTCTTCCTTCCTTTCTTCATATATTCCATTCCCGGGATCTTCCAATCTAATTTCCTCAATTGTAGTCAACCACCTCATACTTCATCTAAGGACATATTATGTTGATTTCATCTAGTGAATGTGTGACCCACGCATTCCTGAATCCTTTTGAGGGAGTAGGCCCTTTCTTTTGATCATGCTCTCAAGATAGATAATTGGTTCATGATACCTGCAACCATATGACATGACTTCCACAATATCAAATGTAACCATACATACCTCATTTTTTTTCCTTTGGTTCATCCAAACTTCCTGCAACAACTTCCTTGATTGAAAGAGCTTCAACCCCTTGACTTGATTCACTATTATGCCATCATACCATCATCCCATGAATTCCAAAATATTGGAATTCTTTATGAAAAACTTTCTTTCCCTCATGATTGATGAACCTTTCAATGAAGATTCCATCAAATAATTTCTGAGGATCTAAAGTATCCCCATCAGCAGATGTTTCCTTTTGAAATATGTATGATGAAACTTGTACTAGATGACTTTGCCACTTATATTCCCAGTGAGCTTCCCAAGAGATATATCCTTAACTTCCATAGATTCTAACCATCTTTCATGCTTCTCAATTATGATGTCCCAATCTCTTGCTTTCAGTGCTTCTATGTTGCCTTTATGCATCCATTTTAGCGAATCATGATAGCCATATCTTATAACATAAGACTTAGGAACTTTAAAAGTATTTAGGTGAGGAATACTATCTCAATCATAGTAGAGATCTCTTAATTCCTCTTTCTTGGAATTCTTCTTTACAGCTTCCTCTACTTCCTTGGTGATGTGGGATTATTCTCTTCCTCTTTTTTTATTGTCCTTCTTTAGCTTAGGATAGTCTCTTTTGTAGTGTACATATTCTTGAAATCCATAACATTGGATTTTGGCGATGTTCTTTTTATTTTTCTGATGACCAAACTTTCCAAATTGTCCCTTTCTTATTTTCATTGCAGCATAATCTTGATTTTGATCACCTGCTCTGACATCATATTTGGCCTTTAGTCTAGATTCTTCAATATTGCATAGAGACCATATATCCTGGAATGGAGTAGATTATTTCTTCCCATAAATACTCGAAGAAAAGATACTCCACTCCTCTGGTAGTAAATTTAATACAATTGTAGTCATTTCACTATTAGACATGACTTCTCCAACTTCTTGTATTTGATCTCAGATCTCAGATATCCTCATAAAGTATGAGGTTATTCCATCTTCCTTAGACATTTTCAGCTTGTATAGTTCTTTCCTTAATGAGGCAACTTCTCCAGCAATGCTTATGGAATAAAAATCTACCAGTTTGTTATAGATTTATTTTTAATTTTAGAGTTTAGATACATATGGGATGAAGGGACCATTGATGGATTCTATGAGAATAATTTTAGCCCTAACTTCCCCTTTCATATACTTGACAAGAGCTTGAGAATATTCTTCTCTTGGTTTGGTGATAGATCCTTTAACATGATCCATGACCTCATTTTCAATGAGATTTATATCTGTCCTTTTCTTCCATGCAATATAGTTTGAATCCCCAACCAATTTGTTGCTTTTCTTGCAAAAATGAATTTTTACAGATTCATATAAGGTCACATACTTACTTAATAGGATGAACTTTTCTCCTTGTTGCTCTCTTGATGTTGATGATGATATAGACGATATAAAACTTCCTTTTGATGAAGATAGTTTTCTTCAATAATGATCCTTGATCCCACAGAGAGGGAGATCCCTTGGATATTTTGATGATGATGATGTCTTAAATGGTAGGGATCTTGCTTGAGATAAATTGCCTTACATTCTTGATGATAACGCCTCTAACTTCATTTGGATGAATAGAATTCAAAGCACTTCAACTAGATTTGAAGATCCTTTCAACTTGACTAGGCGTAGGGTTTTGGACTTATTTTCTTGATGATGATATTAATACTTGCTAGATTGGAGGTTTCTGTGGTGTAGTTTTTCAGATGTAGGACTCGGAATATCCACAGTAGTCATTTTTCTGTTTACGTTTCGTGTCTAGATCTAGACTCATCATCAGGACAATTTTCTAAGAAGAGAGAAGATCAAGGTTAATAAATAAGGGTGGAGAAGAAAAAGAAAAAAGAAAAGGAAGGAAAAAAGGCCGACCAGCTCTTTAATAAATGTAAATTAATTAATGCAATATTTCTCATTTTATTTATATTTATTCCTTTAATTTTATAAATTGGTTTATTTAATTATTAATAATTTTTAGCCTATCTAAAAAATATACTCTATAATGTAAAAGGGGTTGATTAAAATAATAATATGAGGATAGTACTAATAATTATTATAATATGGACAATTTATTTATAGATACCTAATATTTTAATTTGTAATAATTTACTAAGTAGTGATGGTTAATTTGTAACAATACTTCTTTGTAGACTTCTTGACTTTAGGATGATCTTCACTTTGAGATTTGATCCTTGAGTGTCCCTTGATAAGAATCCCTTCCTTGACTTAGTCACCTTATCTCTGATACCATGTTAAAAAATCTAGGGCATAGAGATTAAATGATTTATCTTCTATTAGTTACTATTTGTGAGTAATTTTTACTTCTTTAGATTAGGATCTCCTTTTAATTAGGTTCTTAGTGTACTTCTTCATCAAACAACTACTAATGTATAAACCATAAAGAGACAAGAGACCTAGAATATAGGCTATCAGCCAAGGAAAAAACCTCTAACTCTTTGAGAGGAAGACTCGAACAATTTTTTCTTCTTATAGAGATTCCAATCACTACAAGGAAAATACCCTCTAGTGGATGTTTTTGAGGAATCCCTTATAAAAATAGGCCAGACATCCATTTGTAACGAAGGTCACTAGAGAAGGTTAGCTGGTGGAGGTTTTTAAGGATTTTTTTTTTTAGGTGTGTTTCTAATCATAACATGCACTGGTGCACTTGATATATATGTAACCCACCACTGAATAGTAGAGGATAAAGAAGTGTCGTAGATTTATTTTTAAGTACTACAAAAACAACGGTGCACTTCATACATACAACACACCGATTCATTTTATATAAAGCGCACCGGTGCGTACTATCAAATGGAACATCGAGACACTGTGATCTTTGCACAAATCGGCCCGGTGCGTCTCAGTAAGCCAACGCATTGTAAAGAAGTGCGGTGTGCCATTAATACAACCGCTCGGTGCATGTCATAATCGAGTGCACCGAAAAATGGTTTAAAAAAAAATTATTGGTCGTAAAAAAATCATTTTTACTACTTACAGTGTTGTAGAGCTCTCAAGCACTAGTGTGAGTTTTCCTTCTCTGAAGCACCTTGCCATCGGTGCTCCCATTGCCCACATTGCTCTCGTCCATTACTCACTTTGTGGAATTTGAATTTTTCAAAACGGTGGGCAAATTTTATTTTTAGTATTCCTTTGCAAAGACGCCTCCTCGAAGTGCAAATGTGTAGGTAATCTACTTGTTTCTCACCAACTTAGGCTTTTAGCAGATTGATTTCTTAAATTGAGTTAAAGTTCATGATTAAAATATATATATATATATTTGCGGTGTGTTTGAGCCGTTTGGCTCGCACCATTTTTGATGCTCCCTGAAATTTACAGGTCGCATTGCGAATGGTGTTAACGGAAACCTCACCGAGTGGTAAATCTCACAGCCTAGTGCGGTACTGAGAAAAAGTGCACCACTTTAACAATAAAATAGTGCGGTTCGTGTCAGTTCCCAGTTGCACTGACAATTTAAAATTTTTAAAAATAACACTCTATGTACGATGGTGTGTTCATTTACCAGAACACACCAGGTAGTATGTGAAAATAGACATAACGGCTCGGTGCGTCCATATTATGGGAACGCGCCGCCACCGCCAGCAGTAAAATATTTCCAGCTGACGGTGCGTTGAGCATTAACAACTGCCTCGGGGCGGATATTTTATTCAACGTACCGCACAAAATATTTATTGAAGTAAGATTTGCTATTTTCGCGGTGCGTGAAGTTTTTTTGGGTGCACCGAATGTTTTTTTTTATAAAATTTATATTTATATATTTGTAAATAAATTTGTCATTTAATTAAAAACATTAGGTTTTATGTATGAGGGAGGTTGATGTATATAATATGTGAATCATTTAACGACGTCGACGGAGAGAGGAAAGGCAAAAACAAGAGCAGAGGGAGGAAAAATATAACATGGTACAGTAGTGGGAGGCATGGGAGAGGGAGAGACTATTGTACCCTCACCCTATTACAGCACCCAGCCAGTTTCTCATAAGGGAGGTAGGCCTCCTTAAGTTCTACGAGGAGGCTACATCCCTGAAGGAGCATAATGGGTTATTAGGACAATTGATCTATAGGTGGAATGCCCACCGACAAGCTTTCTGGGTCGATCCTGGCCAATGGTACCAGCTCACTAAGGAGGAAAATTATTTTATTACTGGCCTATCTAGGAGAAGGCAGGATATTCACGAGTTCCCAAATGTCATCGTCGGTTATGCAGCAGCGAGTCATTTTGCGTACTCCCAAAGATACATTAGGGTGATATACTTTCTCCTGCAGATTTTCAAGTGTCTGGTGGTCAGCTATGCATTGCTTCATTTGGTCCAGAGGAGGTTAGGGGCCTCTCAGTACTACTGACGACCATTGCACATTATACCAATGACGGGCAGCGCATTAGTTTCCCTCTTTTGTTTTATGTTGATTAGTTATACTACCATTTTTTGCAGCAGTTTTGTATAGCATTAGATAGATGTCATTTTCAGGCACGTGGGAGGTTGACCTTCCCTTTTGCTTCAAATTTATTTTGTCTATTTTTTGAGAGGTTTTCATATACGAGACCTAATTTTGTCTGCCATCCTGATAGGACGATGTTACATGTACGGATGCAGATGTGGGGCGAGATGATGCCCAAGAGTGGCATGTCCGAGTATCTAGCCAGGATATCTAGTGATGCACTGGAGCTGTAAGTCAGTGTTGATGATCACATGTTCGTGATGGTGTTGTGTCCTTATGTGGGTTTGGATTGGTGAGGGTTTACCAACATCCTCTTCACACATGATAAGCCACCAGATGCTAGAGGTAATATTAGTGTTTTATTTAAATTAATATAGTTTAATTTTATTGTCTTAATTAATTAGAATATAATTTATTCTAACATGTTCTTTAACTTGTTTTATTAAATTGTTTAATGAAATTGTCTAATTATTGTTATGTAATATATATTTTGTAGATATTGGCACATTCATTGGGGACATGATTCCACCCCCACCGGATGATCCTGTAGATGATGAGGAGATGGCGGAGGCTATGGATCAGGGTGACACACCTCCTCGGGTGTAGAAACACGCGGGCATGCGGTGTAGGGTAGACATCTGATTCAGGATGGAATTGGGCAACCGACTGTGTAGACTCCAGGTTGATGAGGAAGTCCTCCCTATGTCTTTCTGAGAGATATAGGCTTATGGTACGCTCACAGAGCTCTGGATGGAAATGCCTCGCAATATGATGAGCATTATGCATCATATCATCATTACTTCCAAGCTACTAGTGGTTAGGAAGTATAGGTGTCATGGAGATGAATGACATAGTAGCTCATCAGATGATCATGATCACGAGGGGAGTTATCATTATTCTATTACTCCACCTCCTCCTCCTTCACCTCGCACCGGAGAAGAGAAGCCAACATCTAGTCCTAAGCAGGCATCTTCCGAGCAGGCATCATCTCAGCAGGCACCTATTCCTAAGCAGACACCATCTGAGCAGGCACCTCCTAAGCAGGCACGTCCATCTTAGCGGCACCATCCACTAAGAAATCTGCACCATATCAATAGGCACATCCTAAGTAGACACCATATGAGCAGGAACCTCCTGAGCAAGCATGTCCATCTGATCAGCAGACACCATCGACTGAGCAGGCACCTCTGGTTGAGCAGACACATCCTTTTGAGCATGAGGCACCATCGACAGAGTAGGTCTCGAGTACTAGTTATAGTATTGATGTAGTACCACGAGATATTTGACATTTATATGCAGTTCTATTACATTTTTATATTTTTGACATTATACAGTGATATGTGTGTGTATGTGTGTGTGTGGTGCATGTTTTTTATGTTCATGTTGATGTACTTAATTTACATGTTGGTATTCATCATGATGTGTATATTGTTAGGTCATGTTAGATATGTTCATTTAATGTGCTCACAGATAGATGTGTATGTGATAGCAGTTATTTGACATGAGATGTATATTTGATGTTTGTGTTGTGATGATGTTATAAAATTCTTGTGTTTTGTTAGATGATCATGATCACGATGATTAGATAATGTTAGCGAATTTGAATGTGTATTTTAGAATATGATGTTTGTACGATGTTTATCATGATCGTGATGTTTATTTTTAATATTAAGTCATGATATTTATTAAATATAATGTATTGTTAATTGTAAAATTGTGTAATTGTAATTGTAATTGTATGTATCATGATCGTGATTGTAATTGTAATTTTAATTGTAATTGTATGTAAAAAATTTGTAAAATTGTAATTGTAATTGTGATTGTAATCTTAATTGGAATTGTATGTAAAATTGTAAAATTGTAATTGTATGTAAAATATTTGTAAAATTGTATTGTGAAATTGTAAAATTGTAATTGTAATTGTATGTATTGTCATGATTCAATTTTATTAAAATTTGTAAAGTTGTAAAATTTTAAAATTGTAAATTAATTGTCAATTTTTGAACCATAACTACCGTAAGTAAAATGTAAACTATACATATTGTTAAGTTACCATAATTGTAAAATTGTAAATTTGTATGAATATAATTTGTAAAATAATAAATCTAGAATAATATGAATTTTTGTAACATAATAAAGTTTAGAAAATAATGCAAATAAATTCATACCATATATATATATATATATATATATATATATATATATATATATATATATATATATATATATATATATATATATATGTATGTATATATAGGGTGCATTTATTTAATTAATGATATAGTGAAAAGACCATTTAAAGCAATCAAGTAATTGTATTATTTTAGGAATTGACATTAAAAAAATAACTTGATACAATGCATTGCTTTCGAGATCAACATAATTGCTTTCGAGATCAACATTGATACAATTCAAACCAATTAATTCAAAATACATACTATAATGTTTGGAAAAAAGATTCTTATAAGGTTAAGTCTTCTTATTTATAAAAAAACCCATATTAAATGGTATAAATGATGAAATAACACATGTACCATATCACTCTTTGCTCTCATGATCACCCTCATTATCTTCCAGCTCACTTTGCATGATAACACTATTTTTCTCAAAAATATGTTTTGATCTAGGGTCATGTCTCAATACGAACCACAAATCCCTATTCAACACATCTAGGTAAAAAAACACCTGGTTGCAGTGTTTGGGGAAAACATAAGCCTCCTTATCTTCATCCCACATCTTTCTAGAGTTGATACACATTAGCCTACTATCACGATATTCCTACATTATTCCCACGATCTTTCTAGAGTTGATACATATCAGCCTACATTATTCCGATCAAAGGTGTCCCACCACTTGCACCTATAAATAACACATTGGAAAGAAGAGAAGTCCACTTCAATGATCTCTTGCATATTTCCGATGTAACCTAACGTTCCTCGTACTAGGTTTTGATCATGGTGGCTAGCTCGACTAAATTGATCAAACTCGACTTCCACTCCATAGTCTTGTTTCATGTGTCTATCATCGACATTTTCTGTGCGAAAATGGTGTCCATATGCCCACATAGATGGGAACAAATGCACCTATAAAAATTTAAAAAATCATAGTGTCATGTGTCTTATAATAACCTAACTGTTAAAATATGAAATATAGATGTTACATTTCAAAGGTGCATTATTAAGTTTAAAATATGCATAAATAGATTATTACCGAGTTGCTGCACCCAATCCCTAATTTTATTGCATCCTCTTCAGTCCGCGGGTAACGACCGATTGCAACGTATTTCTCTCTAACTTGGTCAGCAACCCAACTGTCGGGGCATATAATTGGCATATTTTCTTTTAATGAGCAGGATCAGGCACGCTTCTACCATTCAACCATATGAATTCTTTCCTGTCACTATTCCATTTCATCCTCTTTTGTTCGTACAATGCAACCCATGATTGTGTTACTTCATAATTTTAAAGAACGAATTTATTGATTGCTTCAATTTTTGCATTCGCTGATGAAATCAAACTAAAATATAGTACATATGAAATCAAAATATACATTATATCGAAGTTCAACGTGAATATTTACTTCGTGTAAATTTGACAAATTATAAGTCGCTTACTCTTTATCAAATGCCTTTTTCCATTCATTTGGAGAAGCTCCCCTTATATTTTGTCTTCACCCCTTTCATCAAAATCACCGCACCTGGTTTGATTTCGATCTGCTTGATGTACTCACTGGCATAATAGAAAGACTCATATGATATGTACCCCTCTGCCATAGACCCCTTGGGTTTTTCCCTTTGTCGAACAAAACCTTCCAATTTCTTCATGTACCTCTCTAATAATAACATCCAACAATAAGAAACCACCCCAAATAATTTAACCTCATCTACTAGGTGGATTAAAAGATGAACCTGCAAGTCCATGAAACTCGTCGGCAATTCCTTCTCAAACATACAAACAATCTCAACTATTTCTTGATGCCACAGTGGAATGTTAGCCACATGAATCTCCTTTGGCGTGATCCAACGTACAAATGTAGATAATTTAGATATGGCACATCCTAGGTCTTGGGGGAAGTCATGTTTCACACACCCATGCACAAAAAAGGATAATGACACTACAAAGTTATAAACACATACAATAATATACAAAATTAGTTATGTTTTATGATCCCATGGGATAAAAATTATTAATATAACAAATAATAAAATCATGTTTTTGACATTATATACTCTTAGAAGATTCAAATGGTCATGCGATTTCAACTGCGACAAATGGTCTTCCATGGTGAAGCAGCGTCGTAGTGAAGACCCATATGAATATGGCACCCTCACACCCATTATAACTTCCTTTGCCAAATAAAGATTATATTTTTTAAGAATCCATGGGACATCATCTTCTTTGAAATACCAATTAAATGGACTAGCCTTTGATCCTGAACTTTCTAATTGTCTTGTCCACTGTTTCTTTTTAGTTTTGAAGTAATAAGATCTTTCCTAACAACCAATGTGTCACTTTGTTTCGATGATATGTGCCTCCATAAAGAAGATGAAACATTATTAAATATATACATGGGATCTAATAAGTGGGTAATCTTAAGATGCTCCCAATATGGGAGGTTATAAAAAATATATTTCCTTTTCATCCCAATGGGTAGCTTCTCAACATAGGTGTCGAAGAATTTTGGATCATCGAAAATAGGCTCCCCATTTGAATTGAACATTTCTATGAACTCCTTCTCCTTATCTCTCTCATATGCTCTAAGCAATTCAGTTGGTGCCGTTATTGTTTTCCTTTGGATTCTCTCTCGTTTACCATTAAAAGTAGATGTTTCTCTTCCGTAAGGGTGTCCTTCTGGGAGGAATACCCTGGAGCAGTCATACACTGGCTTTCGTAGGTCGTTGGACCATATAGCTTTCACCAAAGGTCCACAACATTTACATCCATAATACCCTTTTATTACAAGACCTGGGAAATTATTGTATACAATATGCATGGCACATTAAAGAATATCATGAAGATCGAAACAATTACAATGAATTAAATTAATATGCGAAAGAATATTTTTACGTATATAAACAAATCAATAAACATGTAATTTACCAGAGAACACTACTAAGCCTGGATAATCATGTGTCGTGTAAGCACGTATGCCATACAATGTAAAACTCTTCCCTGCTGCGATGGGTCTTGATACATCGTATACATTTATCCCATCCCAAAATTCCTTCAATTCATCTACCAGTGGTTGTAAGTAGACATCCATATTCGTCAATTGTCTTCTACCAGGGGCTATGAGAGACAACATAAGATGTTCATTCTTCGCGGACAACCATGGTGGGATATTGTTATTGATCACTACTACAGGCCAAATAGAATAGTTGGTGTTATGGAGGGAATATGGGTTGATGCCATCCATGGCTATGCTGAGTCATAGACTTCGTACTTCATCCTTGAATTTTTCTAGCCATGTATCCTCTATATGCTTCATGGATATTGAATTTGTTGGGATTCGCATAACTCCCAACTCACTTCTGTGTGAGGAATTCCATCCATGCAACATAGTTAATTATTCGCAATGAAAGAGCCTTTGAATCCTTGGGATTATAGGCATGTGCCTCAATATCTTAAAAGGAGGACCACGTGATTTACCCTTCTTTTTTTATTTATCATACCTGTCATGCCCACATTTTGGATATATCTCTTTGTCTACATATTCTCCTCTCTATAGCATACAATCATTTGGACATGCATGATATGATATGTACTCAACACCCAACATTTTCAACAATTTAATTTTCTCTTCACAGCTAGTAGGCAAGACATTATCACTTGGAAGAACCTTATCTTTGAATAACCTATAGTTGGTGGACAATATTAAATGTACAATGGCAATAATTATTAAAATTCATAAAATTGACCATTTTTAATGTTGATTGTGTGACAACATTTCTCAAAATACAAGGGACTTGATGGCCAATTACCTTAAAATTTCTGATAAACATAAATTCGGCAAGCCAAACTTTTCTTTCAAGTTTTACAGTAACATCGTTGTCCCTAACTCGGTAGACTTTGATTGACCGTCGGTCCAAAGTGAGGGGTGGTGGAAGAAAATTTAAGGCTTTCTAAAAAGGTATCGGTGATATGAGCAGCATCCCCTAGCTAATCATCATTCTAGAATGCATATAGCAAAATTTCCTCCGTGGAAGTTGTATCCCTTAAGTAATCATCCATACCAACCTCTATTTGATTGCCTCCATTGCTTACTTGTGAAGAACTACTATTGTTGTAGTCATTCCTAATTGGATAATTTTTTATGAAACCAGCACCAAAAATAGAAGAATAGAGAGATCAACGCCTTAGAAATCAACCACTTCAAGGGGGAAACCTCCAATACATTCCATAAATGAATAATTCTTGGATGATACAAATGAAAAAACCTCCTTCTCTATATAGGATTCCATTGGATCACAATATAATCCTAGCCGTCCTAACAATAATAATGTAAGGACACAATAATAACATTATTGGGGTTACAGGGGTACAAAAATAACAATAAGGGGGTTACACTAACAAAAATAAGGGAATATACTAGTAATATAGGGCCCTAACATGCCCCTCTCCTTCAAAAAAGTGTTTTCCTTAATGCTTGAGTAGCTCTAGATGCTTCCGTATAAAATTTTCATCCTCCCATGTAGAATATTTAGTGGGTAAGTTCTTCCAATTGATGAGATACTCTGAAATTGATCGATTTCACAGCTGTCAAGTTATTGTTTCCGTGGCTGCTTCAGGTTCCAATATTATTTTTCCTTCCTCATCAAGTTCTGGCAATATTGTTTGAACTGGAAGTTTGTTACCTATAACCTTCTTTAAGCATGAAACACGGAAAACTGGATGCACTCGCTAAGAAGCAGGAAGCTCCAATTTGTATGCCATAATACCAATATTTAGCAACACCTTGTAAGGACCATAGTACTTTGGCGATAATTTATTTTCCTTCTTAGCTTGCTTGAGGGACATTTATTTGTATGGTTATAGCCGTAAAAATACCCAATCTCCTACATCAAAACTTCTCTCACTGCGATGTTGATCTGCCTGTTGTTTCATTTAATTTTATGCCAAATTTAGGTTATCCTTTAAGAGTTGGAGAAATTATTGTTGATGCTCTATGTGATCTTCCACTGCTTGAACCTTATAATTTTCTCATAAATATTATGTGATGGATGGTGGATGATATCCACAAAGTGGCATAAATGGGGTCATTTTTTTTGCAGTATGGAAGGAAGTGTTATACCACCATCCAACGAGAGGTAACCACTTGACCCATTGTGTTTTCTTATCAGATACAAAACAATGAAGATATCCTTCCAAACATTTATTCACTATCTCAGTTTTACCATCGGATTGAGGATGATAAGATGAGCTATGAGATAGTTGAGTACCCAAACAAGAAAATAATTGCGTCCAACAATTTCCAGTAAAAATGGGATCTCTATCACTTACAATAATCTTTGGGTTTCCATGTAGCTTTTTAATTGTTTCCATAAATGTGGTAGAAACTGTACTTGCTTTAAATGGATGATATAATGCACAAAAGTGTGCATACTTGGTAAGTATGTCAACTACCAATATGATGACACTTTTTCCTTTGGACTTAGGTAAACTTGTGATAAAATCCATCGAAATCTCCTCCCAACGTTGACTTTGAATGGATAAAGGTTGTAGAAGACTCGGGTCTTAATTATCTCAACTTTATTTTGCTAGCAAACCAAACATTCTGCCACAAACTTTTGAATATTAGATTTAAGGCCATCCCAAAAAAAAATTTCTTCACCCTGTGGTAAGTTTTTAAAAATCCTGAGTTTCCTCCTAAAGGAGAAGTGTGCAATTCCAGGAAAATATTTTGTTTTAGTTGGGAATTCTTACAAATATATAAGCGATATTTGTACCATAAGGAAACATTTTTCCAACTAAATGTATCATATGTACTATGATCTTGCTGCAAATTTTGAATGAGTGTCCACACTTCTTCGTCCTTCTTCCATTCATCCCTTGATTCGGTTATCCAATTTGGTTGGATAATAGAAATGGCACAAAGAAATGCTTCCACCTCTTCATCCTTTCTTGAGAGTGCATCTGCAACAACATTTAGCTTCCCTTTTTTTTAGATGATTTCAAAGTCATAACCCAACATATTTGTGACCCATTTTTGCTACTCTTCTAAAGATAGTCTTTGTTCCAAAAAGTGTTTAAGACTATCATGATTATTTTTTACCTTAAGTGTCTTCCCATTAGGTAAGGTCATCATTTCTTTAGTGCGTGTAGTATTGCCAATATTTCCTTCTCATAAATAGCTTTTTGTAAATACTTTCCTTTGATTGGATGACTTTCAAAAGCAATGGGTCTTCCTTCTTGCATTAAAACAACGCCAATTCCATTTCCCGAGGCATCACATTCCCCAATAAAGCTTTTTGTGAAGTCTGGCATAGCTAAGATCGGTGCTAGGTACATTGCCTCTTTAATATGTTAAAAGGCCTTAGTTTCTTCAGGAGTCCATGAAAATGCATCTTTCTTCAATAATTTTGTTGGAGGTGCTGCTATTCTCCCATAATTCTTAACAAACTTGCGATAATACCCTGTTAACCAGAGAAATCCTCGCAACTGCTTTATGGTTGTGGGGACTTTCCATTCCTTAATGGCTTTAATTTTATTAGGGTCTACCTTAACACCCTCATGAGATACAATATGACTCAGATATTCCACCTCTTATACTCCAAAGAAAAATTTGGATGTTTTTGCATATAGTTTTTTCTCCTCCGATAGTTTAAGCACCTTGTCAACATGTTGAACATGATCCTTCAAGACCTGTTGTAGATTAGTATATCATAAAAAAATACTAGTACAATAAAAAATACTAGCACAAATTTTCTAAAGAAGGGCTTGAAAATGGAATTCATTAACCCTTGAAATGTAGAAGGTGCATTGGTAAGGCCAAAAGGCATGATTTGTTCTAAATGTAAAGTTTCAATTTGTACCTTTTATGTGTTTTTCACATTATTGAGATCAAAATATTGCTCCATCTGTAGTATCCATGTTACGGGATCCTTGCCATCAAAATTCCTCATATCCATATTTGGAATATGGTGGTTCTTACATCCAACATTAGAGTTTATAAAATCACTATTAACATTTATTTTATTCTCATCATGAGTTTCCTCTACTATATTTTCACCATTAGGAAACATTCTTGTATCAATTTTGTCAAACCTTCCATGTCTTCTTTTAGATCATTCTTCATGTTTTCCATGTTTTCTTTCATGTCATCCATCTTAGCTTCCATGCCAACTTCCATTCCATCAATATTAGCTTCCATGCCATCCATCTTAGCTTCCATGCATTTCTTCAAACCATCCATCTTAGCTTCCGCGCCTTTCTTCAAAACTTCCATTTCTTTTTTTGTTGCTCTTTGCGAGAGCGAAATTTGGTGCACTTGCTCTTGTAATTTTGACATGTCATGTTGCAGTTCTTCATCTTCATGAGTCATAGTAGAGCCTTCTAAAGGCTTAATGGGTGTTGAATTCTTTTTAGGGGGAATTTTAGAACCTAATGTTTTTATATAGGCGTAGTGGGAATTGAATAGGTTGTTGATTCAACCATTCTTGGTATCATTCCTCTCCGAGTTTTTCTCTTAATTCAACCTTCTCTTGATTTGACATTGTCCTAGGGTGCAACGGAAGATGGTAGGTAGGTCTCTCATCATCACTAGAATCCTAATCATTTCAAAAAAAATATTTGAACATGATTAGTACAAAATCGATGATATCAATTAGTAAGCACGTCAATGCATGACTAAATGGTTTGACGTTAAAATAATTACATTATACCAAAAAATTATTACCATTATTGTCCCAGGATTGTAGCTAGAATATGGCATGTTACAATTGGCAGGGTGAAGCGACTTTCCATTTTCATCTACCAACCGCGCCTTACGGTATGCTACTCCTGATAAGAGCTTCTGACGTTTTGGAACTGTTTGAATATTTTGTGCATCTGAACTCGATTCTGAATCTGCATGAACCTAAAAATTTGTATACATTAATTTTATTCAACTGATTGACATGGATAAAATAAATAAATTCAATTAAATGATGAAAATATAACTAAAATATGAAGTAATTATGTCTGGAGATGGATAGGGAGAACTCCGCAATGAACTTTGAGAAATACTATGGAATGAGCTGGATTTTGAAGAATTGTCCATTTGATATAATTATGAAATTTTCCCCTACATTTGAGCAAAATCAACAGTAAATTTTGGTGTACATACCTAAAATTAATTTTGGTGTCTTAAAAAAGGAGTTATTGTTATCGGTGCTAATGTATTGTTAACCGCACTGGTGCAGTTTTATTACCGGACACATTGATGTTGTTAGTTAACAAACATACCGAATATTGGGAAATAAAAAGCACAACTTTATTTCTTTGAAGTGAAAAAAAAGTGGTAACCTGAAAAATGAGCAAAAAATGATTTTTGGAAATCTAATTTCATAAAAATTTCTTTAAATAGTAAAAGCTATTCATTATTTCATTATTTTTGCAAAAAATTTCAGGGAGGGATTTGCACGAGAGACGTACCTAGAGCAAGAAAGCACTTTGGAGCAGAAAAATACTTTCGAACAACAACACTAATAAGAGAATCAAAATTTGAAACATTTGGTGATTCACACAAAAACATTGTAGTATAGTAAAATTGTTAAATTTTACTGTAATAATTGTTTTTTTTATAGTTTCTGTTAGATTTAACACATGCATAGTAAAAAATTTAAATTTTACTGTGTATTTTATTAATAAAATCATTTATAATCTCTATTCCTATTTTCATTTATTTAAAATTTAGAAAACAAAAAAACAAAAAAAATCCATTCTTACGTAAACCCTTGCTTCTTCTTGTTTATGTGACTTCACAATTAGGGTTTTTCATTTTATATTTACAGGGTTTGTATTACTATATATATAGATGTATGGCATCTAACTCGTGGGACCACTTGTAGAGTTGGATCCCAATGCCTGTCAGCCCTTGCACGATTTTTAAAAAAGAACTTTTGTTAATCGGTGCACACTATTTACAATAGCGCACCGGTGTGTGATTTTAGTATAACGCACCGGGCGCGTATTGACAAAAAACATTGTTTGATAAAAATAGTTTTTTATTAATTTATGTTTATGTTAATCGGTGCTCCGGTATTAATATAATGCACTGGTATCCTATTGACAAAGAGCACTGTACAAGTTTCTATTGTATTGATGGTGTGTTTATAAGAACCTATTGTACCTTTTTCGGTGCTTAAGTTGTGAAAGTCGCACTGAGTGTTTAATTTAGATAGACACACCGTTTTATTGATTTTTTTTTACCTGAAAATTATGTGATTTATTTATAAAATATATTAATGAATGGTAAAGATTTTATATTGATAAAAAAATGGCTGACAAGATTTCAAGTAACAAAAGTACTGATAGCACATCCAAAAAAGCAAAAAAGGCAACTTCTTTGTAAATTCTTTACAAAAATTATTATTTTTGAACTATATGTAAGTTTAACTAATATGTATTTTTTAGTTTGTATCATGCAGAGCCACAAAATGACAAAGCTCAATAAGATTCTTTTTGATCTAAGACCAGAAGAGCAGAAAAGCTTGATAGAAAAATTGCAGAAGGATGAATAAGGTGAGTGAAAAAATACTCTCGATCCAATATGAGTTTTTTTTTTTAATTTTCATTAATAATATGCTTAAAAATATTAGATAACATGTTTAAAAAAATCTATTAATTCAAATATGTTTAATGTTGTACAAGGACCAACAACAAAGAACAGGAATATAGTTCTAAGAAAAGAAAAAAATAGAACATGCAAATGAAAATAAATTGCTCCTTAGCTCATCTGAAGTGGTGTTGGAGGTTAACGAAAGGGGGAAAACCTTTTACAAAACTTTGAGGGATCTAGTGGAACGAATGTATAGATGTTCTTTCCACTTACAATACAAAAATAAATCCAATGATTCCAATAACCAAATTTTATTTAAACTACAGGAAGAGATTCTAGATAATTGGTCAATGAGACATGTCAGTATTTTAATAGCAAAAACGTACAACAACAAAAAAGAAGCATTGAAAAAGTAATATTTCTTAAAAAAAAAATTCTAGAATTATATGTATATATTACTACAAAAAAATCATTTATAAATATCACTTCTGTTATATTTAGTTTTCATATATCATTATAAAAATTAAATAGTTTATTGTCATGTTACTTTTTTCAAGAAGATTATGAAAATCTCAAAGGATGAATGAGCTGATATCAGAAATATGCAAGTAGGAATTTCCAAAAAGGTGTACAAGGAGATGGTCAAAGAAGTGGACATAATTGCATCGCACGAGGATCCATCTCAACAACAACGTGCTTCAAATGTAATATGTAATCATTGAATTTTTAGATTAGGTACAATAAATAAATAATTTAACATTAAATATTAATTTTCAAGTTTTTTCTTGTAGAAAAGAAAAGAAAATGGAACCCATTTAGCACATAAAACATGACGACAAGGAAGAAAATGGTTGATATCTAAGTTTGTGAGTAATTGTTACTTCATTATAACAACTTAACTAGATTTCATTTTTGTATATTTTAAGTTGTTTTACAACAATCATAATTGAATGTCTTCAAACAGGTGCTAACATACAAAGAAGAACCATTAGAAGAATAGATTGACATTGGGTTAAACATCGCTTGTCAATATATGTTGGCATATCAGAAATTAATTGTGGAATTTGTAAGTATCTATCTTGTTTTACTTATCTCTGTCTATAATTAATAGAACAAAAAATCTTTTATATTAAATCTATGATTTGATATGGGGTGTAAAACTTGCAGGAAGCAAAGTATGGAACTGTGCCAACAAATGAATTGTTGAAAGATGGCATGAAATTTGGTTTTAAAAGAATGTGTATAGTTCATGAGTCAAATCTTGTTGTGGTACATTTCTTTTTTATTTACATTGACGTATATTATTTAATATTGTAATTTTCATTATTCTCATCAATGTAGATACACTCATTACACGTTATTTTTATGTTTGTAGATGGAACTTGAAGAAGAAGAAAACAATCAACACAATGAACAAAACATTCCTCCAAATAACCCAAGTAATGGAAGTAGCTCAAGCAGTGACAACAGTTCCAACGAGGAATGATCATCAATATGTTTGGATATCAAAGAAAGGCATTGTATTTTTTGAAATATTTTTCTGTGAAATTAGACATTTTGTTTAATGTAATGGACTTAGTATCCCAATTGAAAGACAAAGGGATACCAATAACTGTCCCATTTTGTATGACAAAGAGTTTCATATATATATATATATATATATATATATATATATGCTATTGTGTTCTCCATTGTCGTTGTGAAAGGTTACACCACTGATTAAATATATGGATGATTAAATATTATAATGAAGAGATGTGAAATGTGATTTTATGATATAACAAATTCATCCAAACATCACAATAATTGCACTGTCACAGGTTGATGTTTCTAAAAAATAGAAAATGAACATCGGTGCATGTGTATGATACTATGCACGGGTGCGTTTGTATTATACTGTGCACCGGTGCGTTTGTATGATATCGTACACCGGTGCATTTGTATGATACTGCACACCGGTGCGTTTGTATGATACTGTGAACCAGTGCGTTTGCATGATACTACGCACCGGTTCATTTCTACAACCTATGAGCATCGTACCAAATACCAATACCAATTATAACACCCGATGCGCTTTATCAACGACTACGACCCGAGTGGATAAGAGTTGCATGCATCGGTATGGTTTTCCTTTAACGTGTCGATGTGTTTTTACACCTTAACGACCTGGTGCATTTTTACACTTTAACGTCATCGGTGCATGAAACTTCTATCGGCTTGGTGCGTATCTGTGGGTGACATGCACCGAGACATTGCTAAACACCCAGAGGCTTCCGAAATTTGTTTTCCATCTTGATGCTTGGTATGTTTACAGTACTAGTGCGTACATGTTAAAATGCACTGGTGCATTCACACTTGAAGCGCGCACTGATAAGAAATACATCCGTAAAAACTTCCGGCCGCCCAATTTTTTTTATTTGTGTTGAAGTTTCGTTAGAAGATCCGTCAAAACCTCCATTACCAAAAACGTATGTTGTAGCAAATGTTTTTTCGACAATTTTGGCCAATTTTAAAACACTAAAATCCTCCTTTATAACCTCCTCTAGAGGGTCTTTTCCTTGTAGTGAATTGATGATTACTAAGACCAAGACCCTTGACCTATTTTCTACTCCAATACCAACACACCAATTATTCTTCCTCTTCCTTGAATCAACAATAGTCAAAACCTTTGCTTGTTGTTACTTTCTCTGCATCCTTGCTCAAATTTATAAGTCTTCGACTTTGACTTTCTCGACCTCATTACTACAATTTTATAGGTCTCTTTCTCAAGCTCCTTACAAAAAATTTATAGGTCTGCAATTTTGCACTAGTGGAGATATTTTTATCCCAAAACAATCTTGTATTCTAGTCCCTCCTTCTTTGCTTGAGGAGAGGCTTCCTTGATGAGACTTCACACTTCTCTAACCGTAGACATGTTGTACCGCACACTTCTCTAATCGCAGACCCTTGTACCTCGCGCTTCTCTAACTGCATACCCTTGTACCTCACACTTCTCTAAATTTTCCATGTTCTAATATTAGGTCAAGCTACATATTTATAGTGGTTAGAGTCTCATAATTAGCCGACATGACTTTGGGTGAACAAGTGTGTCATTTTTATGAAGATATTATTATTTCTTTGAAGCCGAAATGTATTAGGATTCTTGTGCTTGTCTTGGAGGGTTGTTTGGCACTTATATTGACTCATATACAAGTGTCTCATGCCCAAGAAGCACCCTTCATACATGACATTGACAAAATTTGAATTTTATGACTAGATGACTCAATCCTAAAGGCTCGCAATGGGGGCCATTACTAAAATAAAATTCCTTGCTCATGAAACTCGTGAGACAAACATTACAATAATTTTATTTTTCTTTATTTTCATCAATTACATAAAATCATAATTACACGTGTCATTATCAAGACTGAACCTAGTTAATTTTCAACAAAGGGAGGCTCCAACTCGAATTTCGTAGGGGGAGAATGGTTTTTCTCTACTCTCTCATAAATATGATTGGGTTAATTATTGTGTGTGTGCATGTGTGTGTGTGTGTGTGTGTGTGTGTGTGTGTGTGTGTGCATGTGTTTGTGTGTGTGTGTGTATGCATGTATGTGCTATAGGAAACCCCTTCTATAGAAAAAATTACACATTGAAAATTTGAAACCTCCTATTTTCTCCCACTAATGAAATTCCACCCCTAAAATTTTCCTTGAACAAAGTTACAACCACAAAGTTGATACATTAGACATAACACAAAGCTATAAATCTCTAAGACTAGATTTCAATGAGAAGCTAAGGTCAAGGCATGCATATAAAAATAATTGCAAAGAAGGTGCAACTCATTCATTCTTCATGATACAAAATAGAATCCAAAGAGTGAAGTATTGGGATTGGTATAATTTGTGCTCTCCATTTTAAATGTTTATAATCCTAATCATCCTTTATGGATGTGAAGTATGGGGATTAATTATATCAAAAAACATATCAAACGACATCAATCAAGTGCAAAAACATTTGAGACAAGCTGTATAAGAGTAAAACATGAAACCAACCCTTATGAGATAATTCTAGCTAAAACAATATTGACTCTAATGAAATTGAAAGCATTAAGAGCATTGATTTTATAAAATAAACATTAAATTGCATCCATGGAAAATGAAAAGATTATGATTAAGCTCATGAAGACAGGCTAAAAAGGAGGAAGAAATTTGGCATTGATAGAGTAGAAAATGGTTTCAAGAGGGGGATATAGAACAAGAAAGGAACCCAATAGATAAAAAAGTGTGCTAACAACTCATGCACAGTATTTTTGTGAGAAGGAAATACTTTGAAAACATGCTAAGATAACACAACGAGACCACATAGATAACTTCATGAAGCAACAAGGAAAGATCAAACTAAAAAAAACAACTAACTTTTGACATCTTGTGGCATAAAAAAAACTATCATAACCCAACTAAGAGCCAAATCACACATGTTGAGATGCAAAAATAAATAGATGGGAATGTCCTAAGATTTATGGGGGGAAAGGTTATGCCAAGTATGTGGATGGAAGGATAGAAACAATCAATTATTTATCCTATGTTATGTGATATGCTCATAAATTAACGAGAGGCAAAATTTTCATATCATAGGTTGAGAATCAAAATTTTATGTGGATATAGTGAAAGATGCAATAGGTTGGCAAAGAAGAATATGAAAAATATGATTAGGGTTAATGAGACATTTATATCTTGACACAAAGCAAATGGAACTGAATCTAGTTGAGTAGACCAAGTCCATGACTTAGGTTCTATGATTGCACTATTGACTCACTTATCATAAGTTTTAACTTTTATCTCTTAGAAAGTGGACCACAAAATGTAGACTTTGTTATTCCATACAATTATTCAATCTCATAAGAAATTTAATATAATCATTAAAGCACCCTTGCTATTGATAGGTCATGTGTTCAATTCTCTTGACACTATTGGGGTCAGGCTCTGTGGTTGAGTCAGTAGTAACTGATCCTTTCGGGTGGATATTCCTGGTACAAATATTTTTTGAACATAGAGGTCATCGATCTCTAGCGACCATGAACCACACACACACG
Source organism: Pinus albicaulis (assembly GCA_034641835.2). Classification (NCBI taxonomy): domain Eukaryota; kingdom Viridiplantae; phylum Streptophyta; class Pinopsida; order Pinales; family Pinaceae; genus Pinus; species Pinus albicaulis. Next base: position 1,128,786,086 of record CM076579.1, on the reverse strand, counting down.
CACACACACACAGATATATATATATATATATATATATATATATATATATATATATATATATATATATATATATATATATATATATATATATATATATATATATATATATATATAACTATAAACCCCAAATAGGTCATCCAAGATCTTTATTTTTGGAATTATAAGGTAATCAACCGAAGATGGGACAAGATTTCTAATTTTTAATCTGGAGGCGTGTGAGGCCATAGAACCCAATATAACAACCATTATGGTTCTATCACTTTTAACCAACCTTCCAACAACAAGCCAACAACTTTTATGAGATTTAAACTTTGATAAGGCTAATACAATCCTTGCTTTCACCAACCCAAATAATTTCATGATTTTAATTTTTCATACATAATATATTTATTAATCTAATAATAATGAATTTTTAAAGAAAATTAATTTGCAAGGAAAATTTTGAAAAAGGTGCAATACAATATCATTTTCTAAATCTTGTTTCAAATTTAAATTCTTATTATTCATGATGTTTTAGGATAAATTCAATTCGAGGTCACGGTATGCATATCTAAGGAACAATTATCCCTTAGAAATCATGTCCAAATAAAAAACATTGATGTGGCAGGTTAACTGCTTGGAGAATTGCAAATATTATGGGCATGGAACCAAAACTTCAATACTTTGGGCAAGGTTTTTTGGGGTGTCTAAGGCTATCTAGTGTCCAGTGTTACTTTCCTCCTACTTTATCTCATTTTCCTCTAGTTCCTTTCGAACATGTTACAAAGTGTGTGAATGAATGAAGGTGTTAGTGTCAATATTTGCATACTGCCATCAGTGATCAAAAACACTCTTTTCATGTCATTTTAGGAGTCCCACTCAGAAATTTTTTTATCATTCCATTAGGTCATGTAAAAAATTCATTCACTCATGGTAGCCCTAGTCACAAATATCACTCCTCCTCAAAATTTATACTTGTTGGCCCACATTCATGTCTTGCTAAGCATATTTCAGTCATGAGAGTCTACTTCATCATGTCAAAGTCACCATGTATTCTGGTCATTCAAGGTCCCATTAGGTCATTAGATTTCATTTTCCAAGGTTCAATAATACACCATTTAATTTTCATAAGGTCAGAAAAAATAATGAGAGTGATTGAATAACATTCCTTTATCATCTGAAGATGATTTTCCAACATGAAAGATGATCTCCAAGGAAGATTTTCAAAGTTTAATTATGCTTTCAAGTTATGATTTTATTTTTCAATGTAATTTTATTCAAAAACAGAGATGTAATTTATTTTTATCTTTATGTAATTTTATGTTCACTATATGTAATATGTACTATTCTAGAGCTGCCAATTCAACTCCAAATTCCAAACTAAACACCAAGAAAAAGCAATGAAAAGAGTGCCAAACTCCAACATCATCAACCTGCAAAAGACAAAGTCAAAGTGTAAAGGGTGTTTTTTAAAAGTTTTCAAAGGTGAAATTAAAACATTAGAAAGTAGGTTTTTAATCAAATATCAAATTTAACACAAGTATAAATGCCCCCATGACATCAATAGAGACCTCATTTGTCTCTTACTACCATCGAGAAAACTCAACAAATCAGGTTTAAGTTTTGAAGGTGAAATCAGAGAAATAGGGGAGACGTTGTTCGTTTTCTTAAGGGAGGGTGTGTTTCCTTAAGGATTTGCGTGCCTACCTTAGGTTTTGTGCGCCTGCATTGTGTGTTGCGCGCTTGCCAAGGGCGCTGCGCATTTTCCCATCTTCTTCACCAATTGCCTGCAAAGCCTCCAAACTTCAAAAATCACCCTCTAGACTTCAGTAGTGATTCTTTACACCTCCAAAAAAGCAAGTTACAAATTTCTTCACTCCTCTTCATCAAAGTAATTTTGGATGTTTGAAGTTTGTTTAAAGGAAATTTGGTGTCTTCTTCAATTTGAAACCCTATTTTTCCTTAAAAACCTAATTAGCACTTCAATTTCACTCCCTAAACCTTCATATCCTTCCCCCATTTCAATCTACCCTTTCCCAAACCCCTGCATTGACATTCCCTTTCCCTAAGCTTCATTTCCTTATAACCCTAAGCCCTAGGTACACTATTTTCCTAGGCTCCCAATTCCCTACACTTGTGATAAATTCCCTATTCCAAATTCCTATATATCTCTACTCCCTGTCACATTCCTTAATTTATAAATCCATACCCCCATCTCCCTCAATTACCCTATCCCACTCCCTAGTCCTAAAAATCACATTCCACCTTATCACGCTTCCCTAGGGTTTTAACATTAAGACATCATGGAAGGAAACAGATCATACAGTGAGGGAGAAGAAACAGAGGGGAGGACGCCACACAAAGGGGGGAGAATACTCATATTATAACCAACAAATACAAAGGAACTTTTGGCATCTCCTATGGTTGTGACATGTCTCAAACATGTTGGATTTTTTGAGTTATATGAGAAAATTCAGAAGGTCCAACACCATGCCATGTTGACCAAAATTTTCATCTCTAACCTCCATGACAACCGGGTTACTCTTACTGGTGTCACTTTCATTATGTCAACTGTCATCATCTCAGCTGCCACTGGGATACAAAATGTTGGGGAGAAATGATTCAAACAGAAAGACTTGTAGGAGCATAACTATGAGCCTTTCATAAAGCCTAGGTACAAGAATGAGAGAAAGAGGCTTTTTCCTTTCTCTTACCTTCTGGAGAGATATGCTCCCATGATGGAAATAATCATGAAATAATTTTCATGTGAAGGTATATTTTCTAGATTGTATGCCTATTACATTTGGCTACTCATGCACTTCACTAGGGTAAAGATGCTCAACATACCCTACTACTTCTTTCGGAGCATTAACAAGATGGAATTTATTGTCCAGAAGAGAGAGTATGAAAAACAAATGAACAATCTCTTTCACCACTCCCTCTTCAAAATCATATTCCTTCATCACCTCAAGCAATTGAACATTCCATGGAGTTCATTCATTGTTGATGGCACATTCGTTTCTCCACCTATTCAGCATGCCCAAAATGTGCCTTCAACATCTCATCCTTCCACTTCCATTCCTCCATCTCAGCCCACATTACATTCATCATCTTCAAAGAAATCTTCTTCATCTACTTCACCACCATCATCTCCATCCCACATTGAGACTGGGTCACCTAGCAGAGCTGAGATCAATGAGCCTAAGTAGGCTAATGTGGCTGAGATAGAGCCATTGGAAAAAACATACCGTAGAGGTCATAGGACGGTGTTTTCTCCACATATTGTGGAAGGGCACCTGCCTTCTTCACCAAAAAATCAGATACAAAAGGGAAAAGAAAATATGGTAGAGGATGATGAACATGAGGCAACCATTCATGATGAGGATGACCTCCATGAAATAGAGCAGGATTTTGACCTAGTTGTTGAGATGGGGATGATGAAGATGAGAGCACTAGTGTAGTCATTAAGGGGAAGGATGCTAAGATTAGAGAGCTCCAAACTAATCTTGATAGGTCCAAATTTTTCATAAACTTCCTTGAGCAAGAGAACCAGCAGTTGAAGACTAAGCATGTTGTTGATGAGGTCAAGTACATCACAGCTCAAAGGGAGGCAGAAAAGGCCAAAGTTTTTCTAGATGAGACACTTAAAAAGTATGCTTTACTTGAAGAACAAGAAGAGCAAGCACCAAGAGGTAGACCTAGAACTAGAGGTCTGAAAAGAGCTCTAGCTCTATAAAGGGAAAAAGAGGCTGAGCTTGTTGATCATTTCACCCTAAATGAACAACTTGCAATGGTGATAAATGAAAATATGGAACCATGGCTTGATAGAGCAAATCAGCATTTGGAGAAACTTTTGGAGAAATAAAATAAATACAATGACATACTAAGGAGGAAGGTCAAACATTATACCTGAAAGGAGAAAATTGCAATGGCTAAGCTCAAAAGAGCCAATGCAAAAATTGAGGCTTTGACCATGCTAGAGGAGAAAAGAAAATTGGATATACTTGCAGAGGCTTCACTGCAAGCCTAGTCACATCATCAGCCATCATTTCAACAATTTTAAATATTTTTGGGCCATTTTTTCAAATTCTGTGGTTTTTTTTAGTTTTTGGATAGTCAGGTCACAGAGACAAGTGTCAAACGCGCAACGCCCTTGGCACTGCTCTCTTTTTTTAGCCATCTTCTGAGAAAAATGTTACCACCATTGGATGAAAAATGGTCAATACATCTCAGAAAACCACTTTGCAAGCCTTGGTTTTCAAAACAAGCAGGTGAAAATGTCAAAAACCCACCAAAAAATCATGTTTCTGCCTCATTTTTTGCCCTGGCACTACATGCTGAGAAGCCTTGAGTTTTCATAGGGAAAATGAGCTTCATTTTCAAAACTAAAGGCATATTTAGAAACTAGACTTGAAGGCCTTTCCAACAAGCTATCTTGGAGACAATTTGGACACCTACAACCCAGTCAAAAACAACCTACAAGATGGAGGACGTGTTTACCAAAGAGAGGGCATGTTTGACAATTTGCTGATATTTTTCAAATTTCCCTGCAAATTTCACTTTTGTCTTGAAAATCATGATTTTACTTATGTAATTGAGCATGGTAAATGTAAATATGATTTAGATAAGTTACCTAGGGATATTTTAATGATGTAAATGTACTCATCAAAGTCAAATGAATCAGTTTCAATGTAATTAGGGAGGTGTCACTTAGAGCTCCCTACACTCCAACTTTCAATTCAGAATTTTGTGGATCTGATCCTCAACTTGGGAATTTGACCCCTGAGGATGAGATAATGTATTTTTGATGTCTATATCTTCCCTTTCTTCACTCTTAGCAAGGGTTGGAATCAGTTTGGATGCTAGTGTATTGATTAAGAACCAGTTTGGCTTGAAACTAATGAAGAATTGTAGTTATTTCCTTGGGATTCATGTGGTATGAATGTTTGGCATAATTTTTTCTTTTTTGGATCATTTGTATGAATGTTTTGTAAGCTCATAAATATTTCATGTCTATTATATGATAAATTTCAAGTTGATAGGAAAAATACATGTTTTTCATGCTCTTTTTTGGGAAATTTGTCATAATTTGTCCATTTTCTTCAGTTTAGGTGAATACATCTCCTATGCTCTTCCTAGCTCTTCATCGGCCTTAAACCATCTCACCAAATCACCTTTAAGTGCTAAGCCTTCTACCTACCTTGCTCCATCGAATGGACTACAATTCCATATCATATGCCCTGACCTAGTCCCCTTGACCTAATTCTCATACAGAAAACCTAACCCAAATCAAATCAAAACAAACACTTTTGCATTTCATAGCTACCCTAAAACCCTAATTTATCTAGCCCTCTTGGTTGTGACCTTGTGGAGAGAGCCCTCTCTAACTTGGTAGGGCTAGATACCAAGTTAAAAGGTTGGTTTGGGGTTACCTCTGTTGGGATATTTTCTTCAATCTTAGAGATTTAGCGGAATGATAACAGGAGGAAGGAAGAAAATGGGTCTCCACATGAAACTGTGAGGGTCACAGATGGAATGGGGATTTAGATGGAGAAAAATATATGTGTGTTATTTTCACATCCATTGTCTAGCATCAACGACGTTGTTTGGAAGCTCATTTGCATATTTAAGTCCATACTTTTTATTGTGTTGCTCTCCTTCTGCCTATATTATAATGGCTATAATTTATATCTACCCCACGAAATGGACTAGATTTCATAAGACTTTTTTTGGCTATTTGGCTTGAAGTATTTGAACTATGGACTTGTAGGAATGGGGTAACGGTTTATAGTAGGGCATATGAGGGTTGAATGAGTGGGAATGAGCATGATGGTTTTAGAAATATATAAGTGGATATAGTAAATACATGCATTACATTCATATGTCTTTGTACCAAATTTGTTTTATTAGGAGTACGACATGCCTTTCCTTCATAAAATTCTTTAAGCTCAAAGCACAAGAAAGAAGTAGATAAAACTATAACTAGCACTTGAAGACATACTCATGTAATTGTGCAAGTGAAATATAGTCATATATTAGATACCATTGATCATCGGAAATATATCTACATAATTACTATATAACTTTGTAATGCCATATAGTGGGAAAGTAGAATTCCAAACCTAAAAAATTTATTTAAATCATAGCTTAGGATTTATATTGGCAAAACAAAATATGAACCAAATTGAAAATCTTTTAATTTAAAGTCAAAAAATTAGAATATTATATTCTTTGACTTTTGAGAAAATTTACTTAAATATCCTCTTTATTTTGTAGAAATCATAATAATATTTTACTTCCATCCAATAAAATCCCTATATAAAAATAATATATTCGAAATAAAGTAATATTTTGATTATTCTTTAGAAATCTATTAATAACTATATCATCACACCTCATGCTCCGGAATGCCAGCTTGCCAGCTTGCTATATGGCTTAATGATTATGTCATCATTTGTTTTATATCCAATTATGATAAGTTTTAGGATAAGGTTGAATATTAAATTTATGAAGTTGATACATACCTTGGTTGAGAAGTAAGAGATATTTGTTAGATCCACGTTTGCATGACAGAGACAGAGTTTGTGACGTGTCCAATTCGTTTTCCAACTAATGAAAAGGTAAATGGAAGTTGGTAGCCGCTAACACGCAAAAAGATATATAAAGTAAAGGTGACAACGATTGGGAGAAAAAATTAGAGATTTTATAAAGTTATTTAAAAAAAAAGCCAATTAAGTCTTGAGGTGAGCTATTAGAGATAATTCAAAATTATAAATATTTGAAACTATACATTAATGATAAATTAAAATGAAAGATATATATTGTAAAAGGGTACATCACTTTCATCCTTTTTATTACAAAGAGATACTAGACAACACAAGCTCGATACCATTTCAAGGGACACATTTGTATGCCTTTGTAATCTTATTCATCAAACTTAGTGAGATCACCAACCTCGCCTATCCTAGATATAATGGTACAAGTGTGAGTTTAACTTAATATTGGCTAAACTTTGTGACTTTAACTTAATATTGGCTAAACAAATTACATTTACCATATTCTCAGTTATGGAACACTCTTTGAGAGCGATCATAGTGAGATGCCATCCTTTATGCCATATGTTAGTGCTTTTCTAACAAAATTTCATGCACTTATGGACATTTACAATGCTGTGAGAAGTAGGCTTACCAACTTGTGTGTGACTTCTTTGGGAGTTACATGAGTTAGGTTGTGATGCTTATGGCATTGAGTTTGATTTAAGTAATCTTGCATATTTATATAGCAAGGTATTTGATTTAAGTAATCTTGCATATTTATATAGCAAGGTATGGGAATCATTTTGTGCAATTTAAAAGGAATTTGGAGTTTTTGGATATGGGATGATGGTAATTATTGCTAACCATGATATTAATGAGGAAAGTTATTATGTAGCTAGTAAACAAGGGAATAAGGTGGGTGCACTTGGGGTAAATACCTGTCTTATTACATGCTTTGCTCAATCTACTCTTGTTTGTTATAAACTGGTAGAGATAAATTGTCAACCTCACATATTTTAAAGATGTTACAAAGGTGTCAATTCCTTGATGGTAATTTTATTATCCTCATGGATGTATCTTTAATTTATGGCCTTCTTTTGACATTTAAACCAACTTTTTAATGGTACTATAATATGCATCATATTACTCTTTTCATAATAGAGGAAACTATAAGCAAATGCTTTGGAAATAGAGAGTTTGATTTGAATTTGGGATGTTTGGAAAATCGATAGTTTGGTTTGAATTTGGGATGCTTGGAAAATAGAGAGTTTGATTTGAATTTGGGCAGAGGAATTTTAAGAAATTAATGGATGAGAAAAGAAGGATACTATTATTGTCTTTGTATGGTCAAGATTTCTTGTCATTGTCATATCTCTTTAATAATTTTCCAACAAGTAATTAACAAATGCTTATATATTCTAAAGAATTTTTGGGATGAATGTGAGAATGGTTTTGAATAAAGTCTTGCCTTTCCAAGTAAGAATGCTTCGAAAGTGGAGTTAGAAGTTTATTCTTTTGATTTTTCCAATTACGAATGCGTTAATGAGTTAAATATGTAGCTATGGCCCTCGAAAGAGAGTTTGATATTCAAAATTTTCCATAAAGGAAATAAAGGTAATGAACATTAGCATATTGGTGACGCCATAAATGTTAGTTTATTAATATTTAGAAAGAATATAGTATCATAAAATTTTCATAACTTTCAAAATAGTTGCATAATTGTTAAATTGTCATGACCATAGGGATACAATATAGATAACATGAAAACTCCAATAATTAGCATTTGCAAAATAAACGTTTTGCAAAGTGTGGGTTTTAAATATGTACATAAATTACTTGCAAACGAATTCTTAAAATATACAATGTTGGGAATATAAAATATACACAGAAATTTTATCCTCGAACTCAAATTAGGAAAACCAGATTGCTTTTTCATTATATTCCTTTCAATATTACAACACATTATATACATGTCGAACTATTCATAAACCCAATCCATTAATCTTGATTACAGCATAAATGTAGTTCCCTTAACCGGATCTACAAAATACCATGGGCAAAAATGATTATGCCCAAAACCATGCGTAAAGACCATGGGTAAGTCCACCCACCATCCTTAGGTCTGCCCAACCATTATTGGGTCTTCATAAAAATAAAAAAATATGGGGCGCTGCCCCAGACTCTGTGCAAGGGGGCTACCACCCCCCTGCAACCATAACAACACCTAAGCCTAGTCGTGGAAAGAATATAACACATACCCAAGACAAAGATCATTAAAAAAGAAAAATAAAAAAGATATTACAGGATACCAAGCTGAAATTTTAAATGGGAAAGCCTATCATCATCCCTCACATACACAAGTTCTTCAATTTGGTAGTGAAGCAAGTCTTCCCTAAGCCTTAGATGTTGATTCTCATTGTGCCTATCTTTAAAAGTGGGGTTATAAGCATTCCCTCTAATTATAAAACCATTATGATTAGCCACACTTTATCCAAGTTGTATGGAATTATTTTGGAATAGAAGATTAACTTATGGCTATAAATCCATGGTAAAAAAGCTAAATGCCAAGTCGGGTTTAGGAGATATCATTTAGTTGTGGACCACCTTATTACTCTCAGGATCATGGCAGAAGAATAATGCAATAATAAAAAGTGATCTCTTTTTTTCTTTTATTGATTTTAGAAAATATTTTGACACAGTTCCTAGGACAAAGTTATAGAATAAGCTAGAAGATATCATGGTTCCTCCTGAGTTGAGAGTTTGAGAGTTGTTGTGACAAGGATGTATGTGAATGTTATTTCCAATATTAGGAAAATTTAGGGTTGGTTGAAAGGAATTAAATGTCATATCAGAGTTAAGTAAGGATGTCTCTTATCCCCTACCATTTTTGGCACATACATTGGTAAGCTAGAAGAGTGTTTGGAATATGCAGGTTGTGTTGGCCCCACACTTATTATTATAGTCATAACTCTTCTTCTTTATGTTGGGGATATTTTTTTTTTTTAAGAAACTATTATGATCTTTGAAAGCAATTAAGAATCATCCATAATTTCTACTCCATAATGGGTATGATAGTTAATACTAACAAAACTAAAGCCATGGTAATTAAATCCAACAATATCATATATGATACTTTCATATATGACAATAATTACTTAGGAAGTTCCTTCATACAAATATCTTGGAATTGTTATCCATCACAAGCTCAAATGGAATTATAGCATTGAGAAAAGCATAAATGGAGGATGGAAAGCTTATTATGTGCTTGAAAATAGTTATAAGTTAATAGATCTTTGGATATGGGATAAAAAGTACCTCCTCTTTAAGACTCTCATTAATGTTGTTATTTTATATGGATGTGAGGATTGGGGTTGTAGTATATCCAAAGAGTCATGGAGAAAGATAGAATAAATCCAAAAGTAGATTATAACCTACAATCTCAATATTAAGAGAAATACTCCCTATCATATCCTCCTGATTGAAGAAATCATTTTCCCCATTGAAGCACGACTATTACTAGGTATCTTATGTATAATAAGTTAAATAAAATGGAAGCCGGGAAGTTTCCTAAATTGCTTCTAACTCTAGCCAAAACCCCCACTTTTTGGCTCAAGTGAGGATGGGATAAAGATGCTCAATTTCGATGAGACTCTTGAGGATATAGGAGGAGACCATTTTACAGAATAAGGATAATATTAAATATATTATTACTTCAAAATTAAAGGAGAAAATCTAGGGTGATAAAGAATTAGAGGGGAAAAGGAAACTAAGATATTATAAGGAGGTGATCAACCCTAGTCTCAAAAATCAAAAGTATCTCTCTGCCTTGACTATTGTTAAGAAGAAAATGAACATTGCTAAAATAAGAGAAAAATATTATGAGCTTTATAGTGAAACTGGACATTGTTTGATTCCCAAAACACCATGGGATGAAGAAGTTTATCACCTTTGTGACAATAAGAGGGTTGAATATGAAAAATATTTTCTCTTAGATTTTCCATTTTATACTCACTTTCAATCTATTTTTTCAAAATATTTGTCACACTACCAACCTTCTTGACATTTTAACTCAATAAAACTATGTGATCTTGAAACGCTTCTATTAATGTTTTTTTAGCATAGAAATAAAATACTAAAAAATTTCAAGTAATCTATTGCCTTCTCAAAGTCTAAAAAACCATATAGATCTTTGTAGTTGTTAATCATTATCATTGTATATTTGTATTTTTAATATATATTTTTAAGTTTATAAATTAATTATAAAATAGTTTAATGATTATGATTTTATAATTCAATAAAATTAAAATCATTTAATACATGAGATTTCAATATTCTATTTTAGTGTTATAAAAATTATTAAAATACATTTAAAAATGAGAATGAAAAAAATAAACAAATAACCTAAAATAAGTTAGTTATTAAAAATCATCATATATTAATATTCTATTTTATTATTATAAAAAATATATAACATTTAAAGGTTTGTAATTTTAAATTTAGTTTTAAAGTTATAAACCTATAGTTATGGAAATGTATATATTGGTGAGATTGGTCAAGAAATACATGCAAGAGTAATTTCTAAGGGTTAGCTCAATTTGTTGAGTTCTCATTGCTAAGTACCTTGTAGTTGGGAGATCACAGGGTCAAATCTCCTCAAGGCCTTTGGGGTTAGGCCCTGCTTGTTTGGTCGACAGGTAGATCCCATAGGGTTGATCTGCCTGGATTTCCCATGGATGTAGCAGCCATCTAGTGTCTGTGAAGCACGCTTAAAAAAAACTGGATTTCTCGCGGATGTAGCAGCCACTTAGTGTCCGTGAACCACCCTTAAAAAAAAAAACACGCAAAAGTAAAAGCACATAATGCTCACATCATTAATGGCATATCTAAGAAATCAGTACTAGCAAAACACTCCAAAGAATCTAAACACCATATATGTATGGAGAATGCCAAGGTCATCCCCACCATTGAGCATTATTGTAAAAGGAAAATCTGAGAGCCCATTGAGATTGAAAAATATCCCAACAACAATAATAGAGACGATAGGTGGAAGCCCGTCAAATCTTAGACCCCATTACCCACAAAATCATTGCTTATTAATTAAATAATGAATCTAATAAAACATTAATTATTCTCTAATAATTAATTAAATAATTCTAATTAATCCTTCAATTTATTAATTAAAAATTAATAAAAAATATATTCTATTTAATAAATCTCAATACATTATATTCTAAATAATACATCTATATAAATTATATTCTAAATAATAAATCTAAAAATTATATTCTATATAAAAACATTCTAATATTCTTAATATTAATGATCTATTATATATTCTAAATAATACATCTAAATAAATTATATTCTTAATGATAGATGTAAAAATTAATCAAAATAATTCTTTAATTAAATAATTGAAAAATTAAAAAATTATTAAAATTAATTAATTAATTAAAATTATATTCTTATTTGTTAATTAAAATTTAATAATAAATATATATTATTTAATAATAGATGTAGACAAATTATATTCTAAATATATTCAGCTCTAGCTTTGTTCCTAGTGCTTTTATCAGTCTAAATCCCGAGCCCTGCGTCAAGGGAAAGTCATGGAGTGTTGATGCAGAATCCAACATCATTATGGGTGACGGTCAATGGGTGATCAAGATCTTTTGAGGTGGAAAGGGAGAATCTTCGTCTCGAGATTTAAAGGTTTGTAATTTTAAATTTAAAGGTTTGTAATTTTAAATTTAGTTTTAAATTTATAAACCTATAGTTATGGAAAGGTATATATTGGTGAGATTGGTCAAGCAATACACGCCAGAGTAAGCCCCAAGGGTTAGCTCAATTGGTTGAGTTCTCGTTGCTAAATACCTTGCAGTTGGGAGATCAGAGGGTCAAATGTCCTCAACGCCCTTGGGGTTAGGCCCTGCTTGTTTGGTCGACAGGTAGATCCCTTTGGGTTGATCTTCCTGGATTTCTCATGGATGTAGCAGCCACCTAGTGTCCGTGAACCACCCTTAAAAAAAACTAGATTTCCCGCGGATGTAGCAGCCACCTAGTGTTTGTGAACCACCCTTAGAAAAAACATGCAAGAGTAAAAGAACATAATGCTCACATCATTCATGGCATATCTAAGAAATCGGTGCTAGCAAAACACTCCAAAGAATCTAAACACCATATATGTCTGGAGAATGCCAAGGTCATCACCACCATTGAGCATTATTGTAAAAGGAAAATCAGAGAGCCCATTGAGATTGAAAAATATCCCAACAACAATAATAGAGACGATGGGTGAAAACCCGTCAAATCTTAGACCCCATTACCCAAAAAATCATTGCTTATTAATTGAATAATAAATCTAATAATTAATTAATTATTCTCTAATAATTAATTAAATAAATCTAATTAATCCTTCAATTTATTAATTAAAAATTAATAAAAAATATATTATATCTAGTAATAAATCTCAATACATTATATTCTAAATAATACATCTATATAAATTATATTCTAAATAATAAATCTAAAAATTATATTCTATATAACAGCATTCTAATATTCTTAGTATTAATAATCTATTATAATCTAAATAATACATCTAGATAAATTATATTCTTAATGATAGATGTAAAAATTAATCAAAATAATTCTTTAATTAAATAATTAAAAAATTAAAATTAAAATTAAAATAAATAAATTAATATTAATTAAAATTATATTCTTATTTATTAATTAAAGTTTAATAATAAATGTAGACAAATTATATTCTAAATATATTTAGCTCCAGCTTTGTTCCTGGCACTTTTATCAGTCTAAATCCCGAGCTCTGCGTCAAGGGAAATTCATGGAGTGTTGATGCAGAATCCAACATCATTCTGGGTGACGGTCAATGGGTGATCAAGATCTACTTTGAGATGGAAAGGGAGAATCTTCGTCTCGGGATTTAAAGGTTTGTAATTTTATATTTAAAGGTTTGCAATTTTAAATTTAGTTTTAAAGTTATAAACCTATAGTTATGGAAAGGTATATATTGGTGATATTGGTCAAGCAATACACGCCTGAGTAAGCCCCAAGGGTTAGCTCAATTGGTTGAGTTCTCGTTGCTAAGTACCTTGCAGTTGGGAGATCACAGGGTCAAATCTCCTCAACGCCCTTGGGGTTAGGCCCTGCTTGTTTGGTCGACAGGTAGATCCCTTAGGGTCTATCTACCTGGATTTCTCACAGATGTAGTAGCTACATAGTGTCTGTGAACCAACCTTAAAAAAATATTGGATTTCCCACAGATGTAGCAGCCACTTAGTGTCCGTGAACCACCCTTAAAAAAAAACACACAAGAGTAAAAGAACATAATGCTCACATCATTCATGACATATCTAAGAAATCGGTACTAGTAAAACACTCCAAAGAATCTAAACACCATATATGTCTGGAGAATGCCAAGGTCATCACCACCATTGAGCATTATTGTAAAAGGAAAATCAGAGAGCCCATTGAGATTGAAAATTATCCCAACAATAATAGAGACGATGGGTGGAAGACCATCAAATCTTAGACCCCATTACCTGCAAAATCATTGCTTATTAATTGAATAATGAATCTAATAAGACATTAATTATTCTCTAATAATTAATTAAATAAATCCAAATAATCCTTCAATTTATTAATTAATAAATTAATAAAAAAATATATTATATTTAATAATAAATCTCAATACATTATATTCTAAATAATACATCCATATAAATTATATTCTAAATAGTAAATCTAAAAATTATATTCTATATAACAACATTCTAATATTCTTAATATTAATAATCTATTATATTCTAAATAGTACATCTAAATAGATTATATTCTTAATGATAGATGTAAAAATTAATCAAAATAATTCTTTAATTAAATAATTAAAAAATATTAAAATTAATTAAAATTATATTCTTATTTATTAATTAAAATTTAAAATATATATATTATTTAATAATAAATGTAGACAAATTATATTCTAAATATATTCAGCTTTAGCTTTGTTCCTAGCACTTTTGTCAGTCTAAATCCCGAGCTCTGCGTCAAGGGCAAGTCATGGAGTGTTGATGCAGAATCCAACATCATTCTGGGTGACGGCCAATGGGTGATCAAGATCTACTTTAAGGTGGAAAGGGAGAATCTTCGTCTCGGGTCGATTTTGACATGTGAGGGTAATTGGCGATGGAAATATCCAAATCCCCCTTGTTTATGGGCTCTCTATGAAAAGAGTTTGTTCAGAAGTAAGTTTTCCACTCAGATTGGGATTTGTTTTGTGGCCACCCCCAACAGGAGTGCTTTTCTTCAAAGGACGAAGATTGTCCTCCTTTTACTGCATCGTTGGAGCCTTTTTATTTTGGATGCGTTGATGTTGATTGGATTCTGAAGGCCATGGAATATATGAAGTATTTTTTGACAAGTTCATGTGGATCTAGTCTCACAATCATATATCTACATTACCCCATTATAGATTTGTTTCTGGAGAAGGTGGTGTTAGTGGAGAAGGCAGAATGGCTCATACAGGAGAAAAATATTCAAGGGAAAGGTTGCCAGGGTCATATTCGTGCCCCTGGTTCTCAGATCTGCTCTTTTGCGCTATATCTTGAGGTAAACCAGGTAGAAAGGGTTTTTCAAAACCCATATATGAATCAATTAAGTATAGATATGCCCAAAAAATCCTTGGATCTGGCAGATATGGGGAAGAGGCAACAAAGGAAGGAAAATTTCCAAATTTTTATAAGAAAACTATATGGAAATTTTGTTATCTTGTGGATTCAAGAACATGATCTAGTGGGAGATCTGAAGTATATAATCTAGTCTCATATGGGTATACCAACAACTTTTTAGGCACTGCTCGAATATGGGGGCAAGGTACTTCAAGATCAACATCTAGTAGAATCTTATGGTGTGGGAAATGAATCTTCTATTTATTTGAGCTTGAGGATGAGGGGAGGTTCATCCAATCTAAGCTCAAAGAAACCTAACGGTTCCACATCATTGAAATATGTCGTTAAAGGGAAGATTGACGCTCCAATGACAATATATCATATTCTCAATCTTCCTAGCCCCTACATTATGAAACAATTGAATTAGGTTTCGGGAATTGCAATAGATATTTCAGAGGTAAATAATATTAGTTCAATATTGCAAGCCCAGAGAATATCTACATATTTAATGGCTTTTGGCCAAAATCAACGAATCTATTTCAATGGGTTTTTAATAGCTGGACAGTAAATTATGATATTCATTTTTATGTCAAGGGTTTTTTCATTGTTAAATTTGAATCACTTGAGGTTAGGGATTTAGTTTTGAAATAAAGACCATGGTTTTGGGGATATGTGGGCCTTTTTATAGCCCCATGGTTCCCATATTTTGATGTCAATACAATGGTGGTCTCCAAAATTTCGGTGTGGGTTAGATTGCGTAATCTCCCTCTTCATTTTTGGCATCATAAAGTACTAGAAGGAATTGGAAACAAACTTGGGAAGTATATAAATACTGATACACAGAGAACTGAAGAAGAAATATGTACTTTTCCTAGAATATGTGTGGAGGTAGTCCTTAGTAAAGGCTTACCTGATCACATTCATATGTTACATGAAAAAAATGTTGGACCCGGTTCTTAGATTTCAAGAACACAACTGTTAGATGTTGAATATGTCTTCAAATAGGGCACTTACAAAATGCATGCCCTCAAGCAAAGAAATATTCAAGAAGGAAAAAGAAGCAAGCAAAAAAACCCAAGGGATGGCAGTTTCTATAGCAACACCTATCAGAGGAAGAGGACGAAGGGGAATTCGGTAATCCCATTCCTGAGGTCAATAAAAAACCACAAGAAATAATATCAGATGGAGGAGGAAAACAAGAAGGAATAATGGTACCTAGTCTGACATATGTGAAAGTATCAAAAACTTCAATTCCAAGGCAACAGAAGGAGAAGAATCCCATTGAAAAGGAGATGGGAGGTTTCAAACGTTATCACGTATCTCAGAGTTCAAACTCAGATAAGGAAAACCCTATGGCAGTAGAAGAAAATTAGCTAGCAATAGTAAATGCCACTCCTAATCTAGGAGGTTGGTAGAAATTGGAAAAGAAGAAAGGAAGAAAATGGTAGCTAAATATTTTTACTTAGCCCCAAATTTTTATTTATTATTTTGATGTTTGTTCTAGGTCTTTATTATATTGAGCACCAGTCTTGACTAGTACGATCAAATGGTCTTAAAGCATATACAACATGTAATTTTGTTTTCTTAATACAATTATGATTTTTCCTTGGAAAAAAAATGATGAAAAAATATTTTAATATTTACTTTTTCTAATAAACATCTAAATATTCTATTTTGGAAAACAAAAAATTATAAAAACTATTACATTTATACATTGTTAATATAAATTATTAATATTGGATATTTATTATATGTTAATTTTATGAAATTGATTGAAAAATTATTTTAGATTTTATTTTTCTAATCAACATTTAATCATTTTATTTTAATTTCAATTTTGAGATGAAAAAATTATAAGGAATATTTTATTTATCCTTTGTTAATATAGACTAGCCTAGATTTATCCTAATTCTATATTTCCTTAGTGCCAAGAGGGATCAAATCTCTTTTCACTCTGAAAGATGTTTCTACCTCAAGATATTGCATCCCTCTTGGCACTTGGTAGATCCTGAGTTAAAATGCATGTAGACTAGTATATAATTTCTAGTATGTTTATCTTCCGTCATTTATTATTAACCAACTGTAAGTGTAAATTTTTCACAAATCTTCATATACACCAATAATTCTTATAACCTCTCAAATTAAATAAACACAAAAAAAATTCAACATATCAGATCTGAAGAGATCTGATCTAAGGTACAGAAGATGAAGGAGATATAATCTAAGTGATTAGGAATTCAATCACTGGCAATTTATTACAACATGTGGATCCTTAGCTAGATTTTTTTCAATACTTTTATGTGAAATTAGCATTTATTTATTGTTTGTTGTGTTGGTATAAGTTACGTAGAAAATACTAAATATCAAAATTGCAATAGTCAATCTCGCTCCATAAAATTCACCATGGAATATGAGGAAGATGGTAGCCTTCCTTTCCTCGATGTTCTTATCTCTAGAAAGCATGATGGTTCTTTCTCCCATCAGGTTTTTCGAAAGAAAACTCATACTGAGCAATATCTTCACGCTAGTTCTCACCATTTCCTCCCTCAAAAATTAGACATCCTAAACACCTTAGCCACTAAGGCATTGAGAATCTCTGATGAGTCTCACCTTCAGGGGGAAAAGACCCATCTGTTTAATGTCTTTTGTAAAAATGGTTATAGTAGGTCGCAAGGCCTTAAAGCTTTCCTTAAAGCAGAAAAAATTCCTTTAAATAAAAAATAGTCTAGTGAATGGTCTGGCAGTGTGTGTCTGTCATTCATTTAGGGTACCACTGTTAAGATTGCGAGGATCCTTAAGAAGCATAAGGTATCGTCGTCTTTCAAGCCCCTTAACACAATTCACGGCTCTCTCAAGTCGGTTAAAGATCCAATTGACCCTAGGGATGGAAAAGGTGTCTACATCATTCCTTGTTCCTATGGGACTCGTTACATTGGTGAAACTGATCGGTCTATTAATCAAAGGATCTGTGAGCATGTTGTTGACATTAAACATAGAAGATCTCACTTGTCCACCCTAGTTGAGCATGCAGAAAAGACTAACCATCATGTTTGCATCGAAAAGGCTAAGGTCAATTCTAGGATCGACCATTTCCATCATCGTAAGTTAAGAGAGGCCGTAGAAATTGAAAAAAGACCCGTTAATCTAAATAGAGATGATGGCTGGAATATCAGCAGGTGTTGCATACTTGCCTTATATTCTTGATTATTTTTTTATTATATATATATATATATATATTCTCCTTGGACCTTGCTCATTAAAAATAAATAAACAAATATATAATTAAAAATAATATATAAAGAATAATAATAAATCAATCAATCAATCAATTAGATAAAATAAGAAAAATATATATACTTATTTACATATTATTATCACTATTGATTAAATAAATAATAAGTTTAATAATAATAATAAATAAAAAAAATATATAAAAAATTTAATCTAAAAATCAAATGTAATGGTAAATTCAAACTAGTCATTATCCTAATGGCTAGTTGAGCCATTTCTACATCTATTTAAACTTAATGTCATGATCTGATCTCTCACCTAGTCCTAATGATGAACCACATTGGTTGGTTCAAAACGCGTCGATCATGTTCCATTACATGTGATTATTACCAAAAGGATTTTACAATTTGTATAATGGATCATAGAAGCTAAGATTCTAAGAACATTGAGTAACTTGATAGTATGTGGCCATGTTCAAAAACTCTGTGTATTAGCAGGAACTTGTGGATATTGTCCGAAGGAAAAATATTAAGCAAACACCCATTTTTATGAACATTTTTTTGTCAGATTTTGCAAGCAACACATGCAGGTATAGGTTTTAACCCTGTACAGAAATTATCTGCAAACGAATCTTAAAACAGAAAATAAACAATAGCGAGAGCATAAAACATAAAATAGATAAACACAGAGATTTTCCCTTGGATCCCAAATTGGGACGACCAGCTTGATTTTTCATTATATTCCTTTTAGTGTTACAACACATATATATACATGTCGAAGCATACATAAACCCCAATCCATTAACCCTGGATTAGAACATAACCGTATTTCCCTTGACAAGATCTACAAAATACTAGGGGACGAAAACCATCGTACCCCAAAACCATGTGCAAACCCATTCACAAAACCATGGGCGGATCCGCCCACCGGAAAATAAGGACCAAAAAAATTTTCCGGGGCGTTGCCCCCCCTGTGAACCCCCCACACGTGATTAGTCATGGAAAGAATATAACACAAACCTAACATTCTCCCACTTGTTGTTTTCTTTCCGCAAGGGGCCACAAGAGAGCTGAGTCATTAGCCTAGCTTTGCAACACCCATTGTTTCTCTACACCAAGAGAACTTCTGAGTGCTCACAGACTTTGTCAATGCATCTGCAACATTCTTCAAAGTGTCCACCTTTACTAGCAACACCCTTTTAGCCTCAACCATATCTCTCACAAAGTGATATTGAACATCAATGTGCTTTGTCTTTGAATGATAAGCATGGTTCTTAGCCAAGAAAATTGCACTTTGGCTATCACAGTCTATCCTTATAGCTTGTTGTACCAACCCCATACTTGAACACAATCTCTGCAACCAAACTGCTTCCTTGCTTGCATGAGTGGCTGCTATGTATTCTGCCTCTGTAGTTGAAAGAGCCACTACAGACCGTCTTTTACTCATCCAACTGACTGCGCCTCCAAATAGGCTAAACACATACCCACTTGTAGATCTTCTTTGGTCCAGATCTCCAGCCCAGTCTGCATCAACAAAACCACGAATGTCCAACATTCTTTCCAATCCTGGTCTTCCCTGGCAGCACAAGCCATAATCACTAGTGCCACGTAAATATCTGAAAACCCGCTTCACTGCTGTCCAATGCTCCTTCCCTGGGTTTGACATAAACCTGCTCAATACTCCCATTGCATGTGCAATGTCTGGTCTAGTACAGACCATTGCATACATTAGGCTACCCACTACACTTGCATATGGAACACGAGACATATCCTCCTCTTCTTCTTGTGTCTTGGGACACTGTTCACCAGACAGCTTTGTACCTACAGGAATCGAAACATTCACCGGTTTACTATCCTGCATATTGAACCTCTGCAATATAGTCTCGACATACTTCCTCTGGTTTAACCAGAGCTTCCTCTTTGCCCGATCTCTCTTAATTTCCATGCCCAAAATATAGTTTGCCGCACCAAGATCCTTCATGTCGAATTTGGAGAACAGTTGGGTCTTCAAATCTTGGATAATTTCTTTGTCATTTCCAATCAACAACATATCATCCACATATAAGACCAAATAAATAACACGGCCACCAATTAATTTAAAATAAACACAGTGATCCTCCTTGCTTCTGGTGAAGCCAAGTCCCCGTATATAGGTATCAAATTTCTGATACCACATCCTTGGTGACTGTTTTAACCCATACAGAGACTTCTTCAACCTGCATACCAGTTCTTTCTTACCATTCACCATAAAGCCTTCAGGTTGCTTCATGTAGATCTCCTCTTCTAGATCCCCGTGAAGAAATGTTGTCTTCACATCCATCTGTTCTATCTCAAAATCAAATGCAGCAGCAACAGATAAAAGTAATCTAATAGAAGTAACTTTGGCAACAGGAGAAAAAATATCACCAAAATCAATTCCCAACACCTAGGAATAACCTTTTGCTACCAACCGAGCTTTGTATTTCTCCACCTTGCCTTCTACATTCATCTTCTTCTTAAACACCCATCTCTCCCGATGGGCTTCCTTCCAGCTGGCAACTCCACTAGATCCCATGCCTCATTTTTGTGCAAGGATGCCATTTCATCAACCATGGCCTCCTTCCATATTTTTCCATCCTCTGAATCTACTACCTCCCTGACGGTCTTGGGATCATCATCAGTTATAGTTAAAGAAAAATTTGAACAAAAAACAAATGGACTATACCTTTCTAGTTGTCTTCTTTCCTGAACTGATCTTCTAATAGCTGGAGTTTGTAGCTCTTCCTCTTCTGAGTCTTCTTCTGTTGTAGAGTCTGATTCATCCTCCTTTAGCTCAAACTCTATCTTATCAGGTTCCTTTGGTAGGAATTCATGTTTAACAACATCTTTCACCTCTCTAAACACCACATCTCAGCTATACACAACCTTCCTTGTTTCTGGGTTCCAAAGCTTGTAACCCTTTAAACCATCCTTATACCCAATAAAGATGCACCTTTCAGATTTATTATCCAACTTAGTCCTTTTCTCCTTTGGAACATGTACATATGCATCACATCCAAATACCCTCAGATGTGAAAGAGAGGGTTTCTTACCAGTCCATACCTCATGTGGGGTCTTATCCTCCAACGCTGATGAAGGTGATATGTTAACCAAGTAACATGCGGTCTCCACTGCCTCTGCCCAGAATTCTTGTCCTAACCCGGTACCATTGAGCATGCTTCTTGCCTTTTCCATCAGCATTCTGTTCATTCTTTCTGCAACTCCGTTTTTCTGAGGTGTGTATGGAGTAGTCTTTTGTCGTGCTATACCCCACTTCTTACAGAACTCTTCAAATTCCTTCTTGCAGAACTCCCCACCATTATCTGTCCTCAGCACCTTTATCTTCTTCTCTGTTTGGTTTTCCACTAGAGCCTTAAATTCTTTAAATTTGTCAAAGACTTCATATTTCTTCCTCAAGAAATATATCCATGTATTCCTTGAGAAGTCATCTATGAATGAAACATAGTATACAGACTTTCCCAGTGATGGAACTAACACAGACCCAAACACATCACTGTGCACAAGTTCTAATATCTTGTTTGCCCTCTTAGCACCAGAAGGAAAACTCACCCGATTCTGCTTCCCATATACACAATGTTCACAGAAATTGAAATCCAGAGAGCAATTAGACATACCTTCTACCATACCATCTCTATGCAGTATCCGAAGGCCCTTATCTCCAATATGTCCAAGCCTTTGATGCCATAACATGGTCTTTTCTCCAGAGACAGCTAGACTTTCCGTCCCACTTTCAGGAACCACAAAAATGTTACACCCATCAATAACAATGATACCTTGTAGCTTGTACAGAGTTCCAGTCCGAACTCCCCGCATTAATACCAGTGCTCCCCGAACCATCTTGCAGGCATCTTTCTCGAACACTGTTTTTACACCTGCATCATCCATCTTGCTTACAGAAATCAGATTTCTGGCCAATGCAGGAATATGCAGAACACCATGAAGTGTTCTAATCCTTCCACCTTGCAGCTTCAGCTTGACCTTTCCACGTCCGACAATTCTGGCCTTCCTATCATCCCCTAGGAAGACATCACCACCATCATATTTCTCATACTCGCAGAACCACTCCCTATGAGGAGTGAAGTGAAAAGATGCACCTGAGTCAATCAACCATGACTCATGATCTACATGTGTATTTGAAGAAGAAGCCAAATACACATCCCCACCTTCATTCGAGGTGGTTTTTGCCTCTGCAGAAGGAGCATCATCAAATCCCTTTCCTTTCTTAGGAGCTTTAGATCTGCAGTCATTCTTGTAGTGCCCTTCCTTTCCGCATTTCCAGCACACCTTTACAAACTTTCCACGATATTTAGATCTCTCTCTAGATTTAGATCTCCCACTCGAAACCTTATTCTTGTTTCTGTTCTGGGACCTTCCTCTTACAGATAAGGCATCTCCATTCTGACCCTCCATATTTCTTCGTCTCATTTCCTCCGACAGCAAGGCTGAGACAATGTCATCAAAATTCAAGGTAGTTGTATTGCTACCTATTGCAATAACCAGACTATCCCACGAATATGGTAGAGAACACAAAAAACTAATGCACTTATCTTCATCTGAGATTTTAATATCAACATATGACAACTGACTTACCACAGTATTGAAGGCGTTTAGATGCTCTGTCACCGAGTATCCATCCTTCATCCTCAGGTTATATAGCTTTTCTGCAGGAACAATTTATTCACCAGAGACTTAGATTGGTACAAAGTCCCTAGCTTGTCCCACAAGGTCTTTGCGTAGCTTCCCCAGATACATTCAACAATACTAAATCTTAGACACACAACCGTATTGTGCTCTTTGCCTTCCAATCTAGCTTCTTCTAGTCTTCATCTGACATTGTCGTTGGTTTAGTACCCAGATCTACCATGATCCACTGATATTTATCCACCAGCAGATCCTCCATCTTGAGCTTCCACAACTCAAAACTCTGACCATTAAATTTCTTGATCTCTATCTTCCCGTCGCTTGCCATCTTCTTTCACCGTAAGAATCGATCTCGCAGATCTCCCAGTGAATAGGGTCTGCGTCAGGCCCGAGCAAAAAACCCCTCAGCAGCAAAGGCGTCCCCTTGAAGCCGAAACTTGGCTCTGATACCAAATGAAGGTTTTAACCCTGTACAGAAATTATCTGCAAACGAATCTTAAAACAAAAAATAAACAATAGCGAGAGCATAAAACATAAAACAGATAAACACAAATATTTTCCCTTGGATCCCAAATTGGGACGACCAGCTTGATTTTTCATTATATTCCTTTTAGTGTTACAACACATATATATATACATGCCAAAGCATACATAAACCCCAATCCATTAACCCTAGATTAGAACATAACCGTAGTTCCCTTGACCGGATCTACAAAATACCAGGGGTCGAAAACCATCGTACCCCAAAACCATGTGCAAACCCATGCACAAAACCATGGGCAGACCCGCCCACCAGAAAATAAGGACAAAAAAAAAAATTCTGGCGCGCTGCCTCGGACCCCGACAGGGGGGGCTACCACACCCCTTGTGACCCCCCCCCCCCCAACCTCGACGTTGCGCCCAACGCAACGTACAAGGGGGGCTATCGCCTCCCTTGTGACCCCCCGGCTCGTGATTAGTCATGGAAAGAATATAACACAAACCCAACAGCAGGTGTGTATGTTATTCTTGCAGTGGAATCAGTGGCGTAGCTCATCTTCAAAAAATGGAAATCCATTGTATGAGCACCTATTTTCATAATTTTTTCTATTAGTATGGAAACATTATATTACAATTGGTTTGCTTCTATATGGTATTGTTTACCAATCAGTGAAGACATAATACGCAGAAGATGAATTATAGTTGGAAGTCATCAAAATAAAGACCGGATAATGATTATTATTAGCATCCCCATATTTAACCTCTATATATCTCATTATCTCATTTGTGCTAACTCTTTCATCACAATCCTCGGCCAAGACACTAAAAATGGCAATGGAAATTAGACAAACATTAAATATTATCATATCAACTCCACGACACTGATGAACCCATAGTTATCCATAGATAAGCTTAATTATCTCGAGATAAGGTCAATGTTCTCAAATCCACGGATAATAACTCTGAATTGATAAATTTCTTGTATCGAATAATTTTCTCTCTCTCTCTCTCTCTCTCTCTCTCTCTCTCTATCTATCTATCTATCTATATAAATATATTTAAGGTCACGGCCAAGCGAGACACAAATTGGTGTATCGTGTATCTCCACCATATGTAATGTATAATAGAGCCTACATTTCTTAAATGTTTACATACTCCCTTTACATTACATTATGTCTACACATCTCCCATATAGATCCGACATTTAAAAAATGTTTACATCTAATGCTTGATGTCTAACCCTTGCACATCTCCCCTTTACTGGGTTCTAGAGTGTCTCTTGGCACAACTAGCACAGTTCATAGAACATAGCAATTCATGATAAGCATCAAAAACACATCTCACATTCTTTAGATTTAAAAAATTATAAAAATTAACTAAACTATAACTTTATTTTAACTTATTATTATTATTATTATTAATTATAAAGAGAATTCATATTTGAGTTAAACAATATTTTTAATCATGAAAATTCACCCCAATTTTACCATGGAAATTCTTAACTTGTAAATAGTTTTTGTTACAATACTATGAACCAATACCATGGCTTATCAATACCACCTAAACAATATCATACGTGTTGATATGACATTTTCATTAATTAATTAATTTGAGATATATTAATTAAAAGAGCATAACTAACTTAGAGAGAAATCGTAATCCTTAATTTGTATATATTATTATGAATACTCAGACATATTCTATGGAAACTACATCTCCACCATCCATCTAATAATTACTGATAATTAAATTAAAATTTTGGAAGACATATTCTAAAATAAACATGCTTATTAATATTAAATTAAAATTATGGAAGACATATTCTAAAATAAACATACTTATTAATATTAGATGTTTCTTATCTAATTTTATGAAATTGAGAAATTTATTTTATTCTTTATTTTTTCTAATCAATAACTAACCATTTTATTTTAATTTCAATTTTGAAAAAAAAAAACATGGTCTTTTAATTTCTCACCTATCTAATTTTGTGCCATTTTATTTTAATTTCAATTTTGAAAAAAAACAAACCATAGTCTTTTAATTTCTTACCTATCTAATTTTGTGAAATTGACTAAAAATATATTTTATTTTCTATTTTTTTCTTATAAACAATTAACTATCCAATGTTAATTTCGATTTTAACATGAAAAACTATAAATATTATCCTATTTCTCTATTCTTAATATGAATTATTAAATGTTCAATTTTATAAAATTAATTAAAAATCATTTATGCAATTTTTAAATTTATCATTACAATAAATCTTACATATTAAGATTATATTCCTATCATATAATCATAACAATAGAATTTAGCAAAGCTTCAATGATCCTATATAAGCAAATTAAAAGGAGAACAGTTTTTTTTGCAAATGATAACTCGTAAGAACTACCTACTTTTTAGTGATAGATTTCCAGTGACACATTGTTATAGTCAATTCAAGCAAAATATATTTAGGAGATATTAGCTTTAAAGAGATTTTTGTTGGAATATGTAATTCCTACTTGTCTCAGTTGTGACTTTCTATGTAAAGAGTTTGTTCCTATATCATAAGTGCTAGCTAAATCAATAGGTCCCTAGTTTGGTGTGTGGTTGAGATATTCTCTCAACCAACTTATTGTGCGTCCAAGATAGTTTCTATATCTTGAGACAATACTTCATGTATATATATGTAATCTTTTTTTATTAATATAATATAGTGCGCATACTCAAATTTTATCTTGGTAGCAGAGCCCATACGGGCCTGGACCTCGGCCCCTCCTGGGCTGAGGGAAATAAGAGTATATCGGTATTGCTTTTTTTAGTTTTTATTTTTGCATTCATTCAGGCGAATGTTGGAGAAGTGTGGAGCCGTGGATCTGTGTGTGGAGCCAGTGGAAATGGCACTCTTAACTACGTCAAATTGATTGAATATAGAACGCAGTGGAGCGTGGAGTGCATTATTTAATTGAGGTCGATTTGCTGCTTGAGGAGGCCGATTGTGAAGGTAAAATTGTTGCTCAGAGGTTGTGTGAAGGTCGATTCCTGCTTAGAGGCCATGAGAAATTACATTGTGGATTCGAGACATCGTGGAGTTGTCGGTTGGTTTCCGTCATTGGTTTTCGTTGTTGGAGGAGATAGAGGCGAGCCATTCCTCAAGCATGGCATGGTGTCGATCTACGGAAGACGATGGGAAATGGAAGACGTCGTGGTGGTGATGCCTTCTTTCGTGGATCTATCCTAGTAGCATGATCAAGGCCACGAAACCAAAGGCACGTGAGCTCCTGCACCAATAAGCGGAACCCTATTCCAGAGATCGAATCCGATGAGGAGTTGGAGCAAATAAAGATGGAGACGTCGAGCATCCATGTACAGACCGAGTCGGAGAAAATCAAGCGATGTCCAACGCTGTAA
Source organism: Pinus albicaulis (assembly GCA_034641835.2). NCBI lineage: Eukaryota > Viridiplantae > Streptophyta > Pinopsida > Pinales > Pinaceae > Pinus > Pinus albicaulis. Next base: position 1,128,759,095 of record CM076579.1, on the reverse strand, counting down.
ATATTTTTTGTGGGGCAAAGCGAAATTGTGGTGCTTGTGGTGACGAATACAGTACAGGGTGTTGGAGTATAGAGTTTATGATCAGGAAGTGGACCCCACGGGCGTCAGAGACAGCCTTCTGGCAGAATTCTCTGTGAATATAATGCAAGATGCCCACAAATGATGTGAGAGAGTTTGATGGAGTGCTAGAGCTCGTGGTGGCCAATGAGTCTGTGGTGGAGCGCGTGCTGCGAGGTTTGAGTTCCGAGCAGGTGAGGTCGATGCAGCCGCACTGGCTAAATCCATCAGGCACTGGATCCTCAAATATTTCCAGGAAGGGAGTCAATGGTGCTGGGAACCTGGTACTAAAGGTGAATTTGATGGCAGTGATGTCATTTCGAAGAAGAGACTGTTTATTTTGTGGTGCTAGTGAGCACAGACTTTGACCCCAATTGAATGATTGTGCAGTAAGAATTACAACATCGAAGAGAATTGGATATTGCAACCGTGGTTGGTGTTTTTTTTGCCTTAATGCATAAAATCACAGTCATATTTAGATTTTGGAATGTGCTTTTATTGCTATTTCATATTGTTTTGAAGGGAATATGTCTTGGAATTTTGTATACATATTGAGATTTGTGACCTCAATATGCAGTCATTTTGTTAGAATTCGTGACTCTAACTAATGACACATAAAGCATGGAGATTCAAGACCAGTATATCCAAAACTCAAAATCTATGATGGAAATATTCAAGCGAGAAAGCAGTGGTGTGTTCTAGCATATGAATGGTATGGTGTATTCAAGATGAGTGGCAAAGGATGATGAACAATTGAGTTTGTGGTTTTTTGTGAGTTTTTTGGAATAGACTCTTGATGATGAGTCACACATTTTAATTGTAAGCAAGTCTAGGATAGTTTTTATAGTGGTCTTTGTAAAGTATGTACCTAGTAACTCCAAGAGTTGGAGTGTGTAATGTAAGCCTTGTGAAGGCATGTGTATCCCTGTGAAGTTCGTGGTAATCTCAAAACCACCTTGTCACTTTGTAGTGATGGTTTGTGGTAAGCCAAAAACCACATGTGAGCCCTAGTGGCTATAGAGCCTTCGTGGCTACAGTGCCCTAGTGCACATAGGAACCTTAGTGCTCACACAGGAGCCTTTGTGCTCACATCGGAGTAGGTGGTCTGCAGAAACACCTTACTCACAGGAGAAACTTGGTTTCTCACAGGTCTCAGTTTACTGAGCACAAAGTGGTCAACGCTTATTTGGGGGAATTTGCAGGTATAGGGACATGTATGCAGTGATAATGGTTGACAGAACCATGTATGCGAAGGACATCCTACGAGACTAGCAGTTGCAGTGGTTGGCACCCACGCATTCTAGTGGATGGTTGCTTCTTTATATGGATGTCGACATATCATTTTGTTATGTTTGACCACAACTAGATTTTGCAAATTGATATCGAGACAAGTAGTCATTAAGGGGGTGTGTTGGAATATGTAATTCTTACTTGTCTCAGTTGTGACTTTCTATATAAGGAGCTTGTTCCTATATCATAGGAGCTAGCTAAATCTATAGATTCCTAGTTTGGTGTGTGGTTGAGATATTCTCTTAACCAACTTATTATGCATCCAAGATAGTTTCTCTATCTTAAAACAATACTTCATGTATATATATGTAATCCTTTTTTATTAATATAATATAGTATGCATACTCAAATTTTATCTAGTTTAAAGCAACCTTTCGCATAGTAGTCAAAGCTACCCTTAAGCTAAGTGTTATGGTGACAACTTGCAAAGTATCTTTGTGAAATTGTTAAATAAATACTACACATGTACATAAACCATAGAGAAGCCCACTTAAGTCATATTTATGTTCACAAAACTATCAAATATACATTTGATAGTCCGGAGACTATCATGATCCGAGAGCAACAAGGAGAAGAGTAGGCACCTCCTCAGCTATGTATTTTAATGTGAAAGCGGAAAATATATAACAATGCATTTTTTATAATAAAGGAAAGATAGAGTTTAAATGTTATGGCGACAAAAATATTAAGATAATTTTTATTGTGTTGAAATGTATATTTTATAGTTTGTTGGGAGATACGTAATATTTTATGTGTTCAATTTGGAATTGACACATTTTTTCGAATTAACATGTGTTTATGATTACAAGGAGCTAAACACATCCTTTAAAATTTACCGTGAGTGATAAGAAAACAACCCATACTATCAACCACTCAAACTACCTAAAACTTTATAAATTAAAAGACTAAACATAAATAATTGTTTAAATGCAAATTGTAATTAAATTTCTATTTATTATTTATGAAGGTGATACATCCTTCGTTGAGAAGCCAACGTTCGAATCACGTTTGAACTAATGCCTTCTTTGTGTTGACTAAGTGTTTGGGACACGTTGAGAAATGCAAATACAAGCGTTATACATATACACACGTATTTGCTATACAAAGTCCACACGTACTACCCTCACTTTCTCACGCCTTTGCTTTATGGGGTGGAAAAGTTCATAGAGATTTTATAGACTTATTTTGCATATTTAAGAAGAAAATTGAATAGGTATTATTAAGTCTAATGGCGACATTGGAGCGTTGCAAATTGCTTTTTTATTTATTATATTATATTTATAAATAATTTTAAAGTGGAAACTAAAAATTATATTTATAATTATTATAAAAATTGTGTAGATATATGATATTATGTAGATGAATAATTATATAGAATTTTTTATATTTTTTTGGGTTATATAAAGTTTGTGATGACTGTGAATATGATTTGAATTAAAATAATATTTTTTTTAATTACAAAATAATCTTAAATAAATTTTGAGGTGAAATGTTAGAGATAATCTATAGTTATAAATATTTGGGATTAAATATAAATGAGCAAGGTGATAAACCTGCATACAAATATTGCAAAGAGGTTAGATAATTTTCGTTTTTCCTATTACAAAATAGAAAATTCTCATGCCTTTGCTTTATGGGATGGGAAAGGTCATAAAGATTTTATAGACTTATTTTGCATATTTAAGAAGAAAATTGAATAGGTATTATTAAGTCTAATGGCCACATTGGAGCGCTGCAAATTGCTTTTTATTTATTATATTATATTTATAAATAATTTTAAAGTGGAAACTAAAAATTATACTTATAATTATTAAAAAAATTGTGTAGATATGTGATATTAATAATTATGATATTATGTAGATGAATAATTATATAGAATTTTTGATATTTTTTTGGGTTATATAAAGTTTGTGATGATTGTGAATATTGAATTAAAATAATATTTTTTTAATTACAAAATAATCTTAAATAAATTTTGAGTGAAATGTTAGAGATAATCTATAGTTATAAATATTTGGGATTAAATATAATGAGCAATTATGGCAGCAAACATGCATACAAATATTGCAAAGAGGTTGGATAATTTTTCGTTTTTTCTATTACAAAATAGATGGAGGGCAATGAATGCTTGAAGCTATTTCAAGGGACACAGTGTTATGTCTTTGTTAGATCATTCATGGCCCTAATGAGATTGCATACATGGCACTTCTTAGATCTAATTGTATATGTATCTTTGAAGATTTTGTGATTGTACATAACATTGGCTAAACAAATTACACTTTGTATATTGTTTTAAAGTAACATCATATGAGACCAATCATAGTGCGATGTCATCCTTTATGTCATAATTTTTTGGCTTTTCTGACAAAAATTCAATCACTTATGGACATTCACAATGTTGTGATAAGTAGGTTTCCCAACTTCTATGAAGTTTCTTTGGCACATGATGATTTAGGTTGTAAGTCTTATGGCATCAAGTTGGATTTGGGTGATCTTGTGTATTTATATACCAAGGCATGGGAATTCATTTATGCAATTGAAAAATATTTTGGGGGTCATAGTTTTGGAAACATAAGTACTAATAACAATGATATCAATGAGGACACTTTTTATGTAGTGAACGCACAAGGGAATAAGGTGGATGAATTTTGGATATATACCCATCTCAATACATGCTTTTCTCAACCTACATTTGATTGTGTTTTAAGCTAGTAGTAGATCTTGTGGGTTTGCTAACAACATTTTTGAGAGATTTGGAGAAGGCCAAGAAGGAAAGGAACATTGATGCTTCTAAGCCATCAAATTATATCTTCAAAATCTAGAGTGATATGATGACAATGGGAGCTATTGTTGAGCTTTTTCGAAAGTATGGTTTGCAAAGTCATTTTCTTGAAGACAAACTTGAAAATTTGGAACAAGAGAGAGAAGAAAGAATAAAAAAAAGTAAGATTTCTATGCACAAGTATAGAAAAGAAATAAAGAAATATTATAAGAAAGAAGAGCAGGAAGAAGGAAAAAAAAAAACGTTGTTGAGAAAAAGGCACAAGAGAAAGAAAATAAATAAGTTGGAAAAGAAAGATATGGATATTGTTCGTGAGTCCTATGTATGTTTGATCACAGATCAACATGTTGCATGCCAATTTTTAAGTATAGGTGGCCAAGTCTAATCTATAGAATCAATATGGGACAAGCATAATAGTTGAATCAGGTAGTCGTGTAATTGTTTCCACCAGTGTTTCGTGCCTTGATACTTGTCAAGCCTCACATATTTCTTCTCAAAAAGAACAAGCTATTGGGCTTGATTCCCAAGTCTGTAGGTAAGCTTTCTAACCTTTTGGCATTCTCAAAGTTCATTTGTTGGGTCATACACTATAAGTATCACAATTGGTTATGGGTAAATCACAAAAATATCTTTTCTAAACTTGTCATTACCAACTTGGTTATGGGTCACCCACAAACCCATGGTTACATATTAACCACACAAAACCTTTCTCTTCATTGGCACTTAGTACATTTTAATTATCATGGTACAGGTCACCCACAAATCCATATTTATGGGTTAATTACCACCAATAAATTATTCTAAATGGACAATTGACCCATAAATGGTAGGCTTATGTGATGTATATTTTATCAACATGGATTTCTGAGCATTGCTAATGTATTTGTATTACTTCTTCAGGTGCTTCTTGGTAAGGACATTTGTCTGTAATGTATTTAAACCCAAAAATTTAAAACAATCACATGGAATATAATAAAATACCAGTTCAAAACCAAACAAGAGAAATTAGATATACCCTGTTAAATATCTCTTCTATTAATTATATTAAAAAATAGAGGGTATTTTTCACTTACCTCTTCAAGAGGGCAACCTCCTATAGTAAAGTTCCAAGTATAATAACAAGTCTTGGAAAAAAATTGCATAACCTTCTACTCAATATTATTTATTAATAAATAATATTAACTTCTTGTGGTCCCAATTATAGTGAGGGATTCCTATGTAATTTGGATCTTATTAATAAGGAGGACCCTTTTTCCAATGAGTGACTATTACCTAACTATTTATTGGGCCTTATTCAAGGAAGGTGGCCTTATGCAACAATAAAGTATCCTAAGTAAGAGGGTTAGAGTAGGACCCTAACTTGTCCTTTTCCTTTGAAATAAGTGTTTTATTCAAGACTTGATGTGAGAAAGTTGGTGTAGAATCATTCTTGGTTTAGATGCAGCATCTTATGGTTGCATATATTTCCATTGGATTAGTACATCCTTGATTGTTTGTTGGCACAATTGATAATCTCTTGTATCTAATATTACTTCTGGCTAAAGTCAAATTGAATCTTCTTCATCAAGTTATGGTAGCTTGGTCTACAGTTTTTAATTTGATCCCACAACTTTATTCAAATAGAACACCTAAAAGACTAGATTAATCTTGGAGTGGGATAGCAGAACTAGCTTGTAGACCACATGTTCAATGCATCACATGATCTAATAAGGAGCATATAACTTGGGACCTAGCTTTTGGAGAAATCTATATTTAACTGAAGTTTGTTTATAAGGTTGCAAGTGAAAAAGCACTTGATCCCCTTTAGTAAAATGTAACACACCCCCCCACTCAACCATCTGTTGGGAATTTTATTTTTCTTATTACCCTTGTAACCTAGATTTGTACAAATTATCTTTTTTTTTATTCCCTAAACGTATGGTATGCATAATTTTTTTTCCCGAGAAAAAATCAAACTTTTTATTAAATATTAACAAAAAATTACATCACATATGTCTAGCATTCCATGAGATCTTGTCACCTCTTCGAGGGGCTAGAGCATATCTCCACCCAACACCAAAGTGTGGAACAGAAGTGGCTTGTTCACACTATAAGACCAGAAAGATAGAGAGAATCTGCATTCAATTCAAGAGCACCAATCATGGATTGTAATCCTCAGCATCAAAACGGGCCTCCCAAAAGGGAGAAACACCCGACAATAAAAACGATGGTAGAAACCATCCTAAACATGGATATGTGTGAGCCCGAATATGAATATATGTCCCCAATAAGTCTGGTAAATATAAGAAAGTATAATAGTATATAAAGTGTCCTTATAACAACAAGAATAAATAGTAACTAAGTGTCTGAGAACCAATTATGTACAACCCCTCCAGGAGATATAACAGTGCTAGAGAAAATGAAAATACAAAAGTATAAGCTGATGGAAAAAAAAAAAGTCAGATGGGGGTCCCCATTAATATGGCCTGGTGTCCGACACACGGACCTCCAGGCCATCATTTTCTTTGATCATCCACGTGTCCCAAAATTTTCCAAGACCAACCTTAGACAGGCCGTCAGCTTACTAGTTTCGTTCCCTGTAAATATGGAAAACAGAAATGGATGTAAATCTAGATTTTAGTGAAAGAATCTCTTCAAGTATGGGAAGTAGTAAATAATTTTGACGTCTTTGAGAGTTGTTAAACCAATTAATGAAATTCAAATAATCCCAAAATATATGAACCATAGTGATGTCTTTGTGCAGCAGCCAACACAGAAGAAGTTTTAAAGTTTGAAGTTCCGCAAAATTTTTGGTACCTGGGCCAAGGCCCACAGAGGCCGCAAATGAAATTTTTGAGCTTAAATGGATAATCATTCCAGCCCCACAGATCCCCCTTGTAGCCGCACCATCAAAATAGGCCCATGGAACACTCGAGGCAGTGTTCTCACACACCACCTGTCTAGGCCGATTCGTCATCGCAAGAGAGGAAAAGTGTGAGTAAATGGCAGCACATTCACTAGCCACCAGAGCAGGAGAAGAAGATTTGTCATCAAAGATACTTTTATTTCTACAAATCCATATTCCCCGTGAGATAATCAGTGGCAGACTTCTTTGTTCTGGGTCTTTACAATGTTCCCACCAGTTTCTCCATGCAATATTACACGAGATCCCCGACCAAACCAAGTCCACATTGCACAGGAATAAAGTGCAGAACCACACCTGTTTTGTGAAAGGGAAGTTGGTAAACAAGTGGTCAATTGCTTCCCCCTCATTTTTAAAAAGAAAACACCACCCAGGGCCAAAGAGAAATCTTTTTTGGAGAGTGTCCCAGGTCGGTACCTTGCGTCGAAGAATATTCCAAAATAAAAGAGTATTTTTTGTCAGGCAATCAATACCCCACAGGGCCTTGAACCACCATTCATTTTCCCCCACCTCTATGGACGCCACGAGATAGGCATAACCATCCTTAGGCGAGTATGAGCCATATTTCGAATGAACCCAGACCAAACTATCTGCAAAGTCTTTTAAGCACACCCGAGAGTTTTCCAGTTCCTGTATGTAAGACTTCCATTCCCCTTCCCAATCAAGAGCCAAATAAATCTCCTCCGCCATTTTCTAGCCCTGGGACCATAGGTTGGTTCTGCCAGGGAAAGCAATCTGATCAAGGGCGAAGAGACCTCTTTGAGATATAATTTCCTTGATCCCCTCAAATAAAGATTAATGTTCGTTGCATCTCACCCACGGGTCCAATCCAATTCTGCACCGCTTCCCGTTTCCAATATTCCAAGCCAGGCCATGGGCAATCAGATTGAAGACTCTTATAGAGGCTTTCCAGATGTTAGAGGCCCTCTTAGAATATTTAACCGAGATCCTTATCTAGTCATCCAAAGGGACTAGATCAATATATTTCCTTTTAACAACCATAGTCCATAGGTTGTTTTCTAAAATAATTCTCCAATAAGGCTTTGCTGCCAAGGTGGAGGCAAATTTGTTTAGATGTTTTATGCACCACCCCACCCCCCCCCCCCACTCTTTGGGTTTTGCTATTAAACTCCAAGCCACCCATGGAAGGACTTTTTTGTCCTCCTTCCCCGACCAAGGAAATTAATACAGATGCTTCTGATTTTGTTGAGGATGCCAATGGGAACCCACACCAGGCTGATCCAATAGACAGGAATAGCGAGTAGGACCGATCTGATTAGAACCAGTCTCCCAGCTCTGGAGAGCCACTTGTGACTCCAGGAATTTATTCTTCTCTCAATATTAGATACAAGCCAAAACCAATCCTATTTGCAGTATCCATCAGGTTTTAGAAGAAAACCCAAGTATTTGATGCTTGCTTCCAACAGATCTTGATGGAAGGAAAGTATATCAAGAACCCAAACCAGGTCGGCCTCCGGAATTCCTTCAAAAGTGAGGGGTGATTTCTAATTGTTGATAACAAGTCTAGTGGCCTTCATAAAAAGGTCCAAAATGGAATTTAGGATTATGACCTCCCCTTTATTGCCTTTGCTGAATAATAAAATATCATCCACAAAAAGTAGGTGTGTGACACAAAGGTTTGGAGCCACTTCAATGCCCCCCAAAGATCCTTCACGTCTGGCCTGGTGTATAAGTTGACTAAGACCTTCTGTTGCCAGAAGAAAAAGGAGGGGAGATAGAGGGAAACCCTGTCTCAAGCCCCTTTGATTTGTAAAAAAATGTGAAGCTGCTCCATTAATAAGAACCGCAAAAGAAATGTTAGTGATACAAATCATTATCCAATTAATAAAATCAATATAGAACCCCAAATGGGTTAATAGCATCCTCATATAGAGCCAATCAATCCCGTCATAAGCTTTGGATAAATCAATTTTGATAACCATACACTTCTTTTGAGATAGTTTGATATTGTGGAGGGTCTCTTGAGCCACCCCAATGGCTTCATGAATTTGTTTGCCATCCAGGAAGCCAAATTGTTCCCGAGAAATGGAAGATGAAATAATAGGCTTTAGGCGGTTGGCAATGGTTTTGGAGATAATTTTATAAATACAATTGCAGAGGGAAATGGGGTAGAAGTCATCGAAAGATGATGGGGAATCACATTTAGGAATAAGAGCCAAAAAAGTGGATTTTAAGGGGTCATGGATGGCTCCTTGCACTCTGGATTCCTCCACAACATTGGTGATTTCGGTCCCCATAAGTTCAAAAAAATGTTGGAAGAATTCCATCGTCCAACCATCAGGCCCAGGACTTTTGTCCACTTGCATAGATTTTATAACGTGTTCAATCTCCTTCTTTTCCACTGGAGCCAGAAGAAGGTTGTTACACTCCTCATCTACATATCATGGGAAAATTTGCGCCATATGGATAATTTCCTTGATATTTACTTCATTTTGTGCTGAGTAGAGATTTTTAAAATGATTTCTACCCAACGTGGAGATATCTTTAAATAAATTCACCTTAGTACCGTCGGAGTTCTCCATCTCCCAAATAGTATTGGTATTTTTCCAACCTTTTGCACAATTGTGAAAAAAACTGGTGTTTTCATCCCCTACCTTCAACCATATAGCACGGCTCCAGAGACGCCACATCTCCTCTCTATCCCGAAGAATTTTCATCCTGCTTGTCTCCAGCTCCTTGATTCTATTTCTGGCCTCCTCATCCATGAAATTTCGGTCCCCATTGTTATACAAACCCCCTAAAATTTCATTGATATGGTTAATGGATTTCACATCTTTCAGGGCCTTCTCCTTCACCTAGTTGATGGTGGCCTTTTTGATGATTTTCAATTTTTCAATGTGGAACTGAGCATGTGAGAGGCCAACCTCATCCAGATCAGAACTCCACAATCCAATCACTAAAATATTATAATCCTCCTCCTTAAGCCAGCTCGAGTTAAATTTCAAAGGGGCGGGAGGTTTTCGGAAGGGACCTTTGATTTCTAAGAAAATAGGGGAGTTATCTTAAATCCCCCCTAAGCTGACTCACTGATGAAATCCCATAGAGTTATCCGCAAATTCATCACTTAGAAGAAAACGGTCCAATCTCTTAGCAATATGGGCCTCCCCCCACTCTATTGTTTCTCCAGGTAGGAGTCATTTTGGTAAGGGAAGGATCAAAGAGGCACCCATCCCTCAACCAGTTCAGGAAGAAATCTGCAAAAGGATCGGTTCGTGCAACTGGCCCCCATGCCTCCGCTCTTCCCACAGAGAAATTTAAGTCACCCCCACAATCATTTGAGGACTTTTCATAAAATATTTACATAGTAAGGAGTTCCAGAAAGAGGTCCTCTCCACACATGGGCCATGGATGTTTATCACCGAGAATATAGAACCGAGTTCCATGGAGAAAGCCTCTACCCCGATCACCGACTCAGAAGTCCAGTAGTTGACCAAATTGATCGAGTTGTTTTTAAGCCAATTCATCATCCCCCCCGAGCGGCCTATAACATCTGAGGAGATGAAGGTACAGTGTTGTAGAAAAGAAGATAAAAAAGAAGACATCTGCGCCCTAGAGCCAAGTGTCTCCTGCAGCAGCATAATATCAGGATGGTGTAAATTTACAAGGCTTTTAAAGGCAAGTTTTATGGGTTCACTTGTTAACGCCCGACAATTGAAAGAGAGCACAATCATTTAGAACCCAAAACCGGGATAATCGCTGCTCTAAGCGCCCCTTTTAGGGATAATTTTTTCCCATCCACTATATCAATCATGGCTTTGTGTTAGGCTTTGGATAAATCAGTTTTCCTACCCCTGAGTTTTTTCCCTTTCTCCAATAAGGGTAATTTTCCCAAACCCCCAAACAGTTCTCTTTCTAGCAGCTTTTTTTCCCGCGGTCTCAGATTGTAGGGAACCATGTCAATGGATAGGTTAGGAATAGTGGTAATTATACTATCCATTTCCAAAGACAAATTTCTAACACTCATATATTGAGAAGAGTTGAGCCTAGAGGGACTAGGCTTATCAGAACAATAGTATAGAAGATAAAAAGAGTTTAAAGTAGGAGGGGAGGGGAAAGGGTGAGTACCTGCTAAATCCAATGTTCGATCAGTAGGGAAAATGTGCAGCTCCTCCGTGACAACATCCACAACCACATCCATTTGTGCCACAGTCTCTGGAACCTCTGTTATGTCCCTTGATTTTATGTCTACCGTTGAAACCTATACCTCCGCATTGTCCACCTAAGTCGTGACCCCCATCAGATGTAGTCCTGGTTGAGGTGCATGAACCCCATCCGCCTCTTGTACCTCATGTGATGGGCCAACCCTATCCATTACCCCCTGTCTGGCTCTGTCAAGTTGTGTAGGACCCCTTTTAATTTTTCAGCTCTTCTTGAAACCCAGGGGGCATTCACGGGTGAGGTGGCCCAAAGTGTGGCAACGATGGCAGCGAAAAGGTAGGTGTTCATAATCAATTGACTGCTCAATTGCATGACCATCGGCATTCAAAATAATCTTCCCTATCAGCGCTTCCCTGGGAGCCAAACAAACTAAAATTCTCGCTGTGTGCCTGGCCCTAGTTTCCTGAAAAGACATGTATGCATCCATAAAAGTCCCCAGAATGTTACCAATTGCCTAGAACACTTCCAAAAGCCAGAAATGAGGAGGTAGGGCCGACAGCCGCACCCATGCCGGTATGTCGTCCATTCTTTCCCTATTAGCATCAAACATGGGTGTCCACCATTTTAAAAGTATGGGTGCCACACCAAACCCCCAATGTTGCACCAAAACCCACTCAAGTGTTTCAATATTATTAAAAGTAACCATGAACCATCCTTTAGACAAATTTATAACCTTGGCCCCACCAGGAGGTGCTTCTTCCCAGTTCTTGAGAAGCCACTCAGTAATGTAATTTTCCGCAAACACCTTACCTCTAGCCTTGCCTACCAGAATTAATTATAATGTTGCCATAACACTATCAAATTATAGTTCCACTCCAAATATCAAGTTCAGACACTCCAAACTTTCCTTAATCATCTTCCCCTTCTTCCTTTTGTTCCCTTTCTGTTCATCAATTTTCACCGAGAATTTCGATGATCGTGCCCCTCCTTCGGATGAATTAATTTTTGAGCGACCACCCGCCACCCCAAGATGGCCCAAGCTGATCCCTCGCACAACTGGATCCTGCCCAGACTGTGGACCCTTCCGAGTACGACCCGAACTGAGGCTTTCCCATATGCTCGAGCGCTCATGCTCCACACGCCCAGCCTCACCCAAACCAATACCCCCCTTGAGGTCCAAAAAACCCCCACTTATACCTCCGAGAAGAAAGCTTCCAAAACCCCCACTAGAACCCCATTCCATCCTGTCTAGTCCCAGAGTCCCCAAAGAAGTTGACACCCCACACTCCAACTGAGGAATCGATTTAGAGACCTGTGTCTCCTCTGCATGAACAGCCAAAGGGTTTGAGCCGCATGGTGCTCGATCCACCTTCGCACCCTCCAAACCAGCCCCAATGAGGATATCCTCCAATCCCCCAGAAAAGTAGTGTTCACAATGAAATTTTGGCCCCAGATGCCCTAGAGAAGCAAGCAAGGGATTGACAGAAGAAAGAGACAAACCCAGGTCAAGAGGCTTTTGGGAAATTTTTCATCCAGTCCGCTCCACTGACCTCTGACCCAGGACAGTGAAGTCAAATTTCTTTATGGAAGCGAAACCGACCGTCGGATTTTCAAAGACATTAGCCACCTCCAGTTTAGCTTCATGAGACCGAGAGGGGAGGGATAGCAAGTTGGCCAGGTTAGGGTGCGTGGGTTCAAGACCCCATATAGATAAATTATCCTCAGGCTAGGGTTCCACATCGACATACTCCTTATCTTGCCCCATGGTGCACTGACCAACTGATAAAACTGAAATAGAAACCCCCGGGCCGAGACTCCACACACCCACCCAAAAAACTGGCAGACAAAGACAACCCACAACGATAAAACCAGACTAAATGCAGATAAAGACAAAAAACCTGAAACGGCCAAAATCTTCCCGCACAAAGGGTCATAGTAACTAGAATAATACCCCCCCCCCCCCCCGGATCCCCCACCAGCAATGGGCCCAAAAAAACCTCTATTAGACTGACAAAACCTCTAAAACCAGCCATTAGTATTAGACACAAGAATAAGTACCCAGGAAAATAGATTTACCTCCCCCATGAGCGAAGACAGAAATGGCCGTAAAACCAGGAAAGGAAGCACTGCGCGCAGAAGTGAGAAGGCCGGACAATGGTCTCCACAACAGCACGGACGTCAGCTACCAAGTCCATTGGAAAACAATAATACCACAGCTACAAGACCGACAGGGTAGGAGCAGGGAAATTTTTTTTAACCTGCATAGACATCCCGGAACAGAAAAAACCCCATCGTGAAACCCGCTTGCCAAAAAAAGAAAGAGTAAAGAAACCCCCAACACGAGAAATCAGAGATTATAAAATTGCTTCGGTCATGTGCATACACGCCAAGTGTGGACAAGCACGAAGAGTCAAGGAACCTGAAACAAATTGGCCCGCTCGGCTGGTCACAAATGTCCTGCATGCAAGGGCTATGGGTCACCAAGCCAAGGCACCAAAAAAGGAGCCAGACACAATAGAACAATGTGTCAAAGGGTTAGGGTAATAGCTGCTGCCATTGTCGAAGGTCTCAAGCTCCCCCCCCCCCTCGCTACCATTCCTAAAGATCTATTCTAATGGGAAGAAATGAAACTTAATTCTACTTGCATAAAAAATAAATTATGGTATGCATAATTAATGTGTTCCACCATGCAATTCTCTCATGCATAGTGGTATAAACACATAAATATGCCAGTGTTCCGTATGCATATGCAATAGACATATTTATATAATTTATCACAAAAAAAATCAATTTAAACATTCAAATTAAAATGTATCTTATTTATGGAGGTCAACTAGCTGCATACCTCAAATGTTCCTCCCAATAATAGACCACACTACTCATTTTCTCTCAACAACAAGCCACTTCCGATATTTGGCTTCAACTCCCTAGGGAAACATATTTTGTGAAACCACATACATTTCTAGTACCATATATAAACATGGCCAAGATACCAAACCCCAACATTATCTAACCAATAGGCTCACATCCCCCATAAGCCCCACACCCAAGTAGTGCACCCCATTCTCTTCTCTTCCTTGGGTTGTTCTGCTACCTCTTGGGTGTCTAACTATGTTGACCAAGGATGCCTCATAGCACTGTGGCTCTAGATGTTCTTGTTGCCCTCATAGGTCTCTAGGTACCCTCTAGGCCCTCACACTGGGGAACTTGTCTCACTTATCATAGGGCCATCCCCTATTTTCCATAAAGGTGTCCAATTCCATTTCCCTATTCAAATCCAATAGAATTTCCATTCCATAGTACTAGCAACCTTACTTTTATATGCATGTACCTTTCTTGACACATGGCACCCCTTAAAGTCACTTGATGAACTTTTGTTTAAAAACATGTGCACTTTAATGATTATTAAGTCATTCAAAGTCCCATTTTTAAAAAACATGGAGCCTTAACCCCCAATAATCTATTCATTTGACTCAATTTGTAGTATTAATGTATTTTATTAATGTGCATGAAACTTCATATTTATAAAGTTGGGCTCTCTTACCTCAAAACATATAAAAACATATGCACACCGACACATTGGCCCCAAAACATATAAACAGACATGCACATGGGCATGTCGGCCCCACAATTAATGATTAAATCACTAGCCTAATTTATATGTACTAGCTCACCAACCTAAGTTTCATATGTACCTGTTATTTACAATTTAGGGGTCGAGTTGGGGTTTTACATTCTCCTCCCCCTTGTTTATGCATTGTCCTATGTGTGTTATATATACATATATATACAAAAAATTTATCCAAGATGATGGGGGTACTCTTCCATCATTGCATCGTCATGCTCCCATGTAGCATCTTCAGGACCAAAATGGGTCCACTTCACCTTTACAAAGGTGATGGTTCAATTCCTTAGCAATTTGACCTTCATGTACGAAATTTTCACTGTTGGCCTTGAAAGTCCTCCTTGGGCTCCAATTGAATCACATTCAAGTCAATTACATAGTTATCACAATGAACACACTTTTTAAGTAATGATACATGAAACACGTTTTGAATATGCATGGATGTTGGAAATGTAATCCTATATGAAATTGAGCCAATCCTTTATAGGATTTCAAATGGCCCACAATATCTAGCTGCCAATTTTGCATAGCTATGTAATTTCAATGAAATTTTCTTTGCTTCACTCTCAAGAATACATTATCACCAACTCTAAATTTCTAATTCAATTGGTTCTTATCTTCATAGTCATGGGCAACCTTCAATTTTTTATTGACTTTTAGTACTTGCTCTTCTATTTCCATGAGAAAGTATAGCCCAACAATGGCTTTCTCCACGAGGGTTATCCCAACTCAAATGTGTGTTACATTTCCTACCATACAAGGCCTCAAATGGGCTCATCTTCAAAGATTCTTGGTACCCATTATTATAGACAATTCCACTACCAGTCAATAATGTGCCCACATAGGCATTAGTTGGAGAAACAAGAGCAAAGCCAGGATCAGAGGTGAAGGTTCCACTTCCATGACTATATGTAGAATATTCTTCCCATTTTGATAGTTTTTCCATCACATGCATCCTCATCATATCTTCAATAACTTTATTGACTCTTTCTATTTAACCATTTGAATCTAAATGTTTTGTTGTGATAAAATTTAAATTATTTCCAAATCCTTTGAATAAACCTATCCAAAAGTTTTAAACTTGGGATCCCCATTAGAAATAATTGACTTGGGCACACAATGTAGACTACCAATTTCCTTCATTGTTGACTTCATTGGAATAATGTGGGTAGCCTTAGTGATTTTTTCCACCATTACCATGATTTAATTATGTTTCCTCACAGTATTTGGGTGGATTTGTAATAAAATCAATAGAAAAAACTTCCCATTTCCTCTTATGGATGGGTATTAGCTATAGAAATATAGTTGGGTGTCGATGTTTAGCTTTAACATTTTGGCATTCTAAACACCTAGCTATATAATCAGCCACTTGTTTTTTCCAATATAAGGTACAAACTGCATCTCATTCAACACTAAAAATTTTATCCTCTGAGAATTTGGCACATAAATCCTACCTTTGTACCAAATAATTCCATCTTTTACCAATTCATAATCATGTACTTTAGTTGTAAATTACCTTGCTTTAGGTTTTCTTTTATTTTGATGTATTTCTAATTTGAATTTTCAACCTCCAATATTCTTATTTTTAAAACAAATTTGCATGCACTTATGGTTGTAGCATACATTTTATGCACCCTTATGATGAGTGCATAAACCACCTTATTTTCCTTACCTTTTATGTGATTAATTTCAAATTCATGGTCAATGAAAAATTTTAGCCATCTAATTTGTCTAGCATTTAAATTTGGTTATCCAAACAAATGCTTCAACCCATTGTGGTTAGTTCTCAATTCAAACATTTTTCCCATGAGGTAATGCCTCCACATTTTTTAAGGCATGTATAATGGCTTCTAACTCTAAATATTGAGTGGCATAATTCCTTTCATGTTATTTTAGCTTCTGTGATTCATAACATATCACATGCCCATTTTTCATGAGGACTCCTCCAAGCCCCTCCTTACATGCATTGGTGCACACAATGAAATATTCATTTGGATCGAATGTCTTTAGTATAGGTGCACTTTTCAATAACATTTTTAAATGTTGAAAGGCCTCTTCACATTTATGATCACATTCAAATTTCACTCCTTTCTTTTGCAAGGAAGTGACAGGATGGGTTATTTTTTAGAATCCCTCAATAAATATTCTATAGTAGCATACTAAGCACATGAAGGATATCACCTCTGTCACGTTTTTGGGTACTAGCCACTATTTAATTTCTTTGATTTTTTGGGGGTTAACTATTATCCCTTCCTTTGAAATGATATGACCCAAATAATGAATTTTACTTTTATAAAATGAGCATTTACTTATCTCATCATAAAATTTATGCTCTCTAAGTACCTATAACACTGATCAATTTTTTTTCATTCTCTTCCTCATATTTGGAATACACTAGAATGTCATCCAAAACTACAATATCAAAATTATCCAAATAATTCTGAAAAAATATCCCGCATAAGGCACAAGAAAACACACAGTGCATTATATAATCTAAATGGTACCACCATGAACTTGTAATGCCCATATCGATTTCACAATGTTGTCTTACTGATGTCTTCTTCCTTAATTCTTACTTGATGATACCTTGATCCCAGATCGATTTTGGAAAACACCTTAGCTCCCTTGAGCTAATCAAACAAGTCATCTATTATTGGAAAAGGGTATTTGTTCTTCAATATTGCTTTGTTCAAATAGATAAAATCAATGCATAACTTTAGTGTACCATCCTTCTTTTTAACAAAGAGCATGAGGGAAACCCAAGATGACAAACTTGAGTGTATGTACCCTTTATTTAAGAGTTTTTCTAACCGCATTTGTAATTATTTAAGTTCTAGTATGCTCATCTTGTATGGTGTTTTTAACATTGGGGAAACCCCTGGTACTAAGTCTATAGAGAAGTCAATATCTCTTTTAGGTTTTAACCCTATAATTTTGGCAAATACATCTTTATATTCCTTAAGTATCTAGTGCTCATGCTTTGTTTTCGGTCCTTGGTTGCTCCTGCGTGTGGAATACATAAATTTGGCACGCATTTCTAAAATTTATCTTCATTTTCATGGCTCATGGGTGAATGCATGAATATGGGTTACACATTTGGGTCAAATGTGGCACTGAAATTTCAAAATTTTCCTCTTTTATCGAATTGAAGCCCTCAAAATTCATATAAGAATTGCAAATTTTGATTCGGAGTAAAAACAAAATATGTGGAGAATTATGTTCTTGTCCCAATGAATTTATTTTCAAAAAAAATTAGCATCTTATAATATGTCATTTTTCCATTAAATGCAATGTTTGTCCTTGCAAATTTTCACACATCTTAAGAGCTATGCATATGTAACGCCCCCTCCCACATTTACCCACTCTTACAAGCCCTTTGGCTAAATGTGAAACAAAGTGCCACTATGAAATGACCTGGCCTCCTAGCCCCAATTAAGAAAGCGGGTCCTACAACTGATACTTTTTTACTGCAAAAAATATATCCTACATGGACTACAAATCACCTAGGAGTTGAAGAAACACCACAAGTGGTCAACACCTGAGTTGAAACTTTGCTTCAGTGACCTAGACTCCAAAACACACCCTTTACAATGCCTGTGTGTGGTTAAAGAACTCCAACTGCACTCATAATCCTTGCTCCATGTGGTTGTGAATTAAATTTCTCAATTCAGTGTGTGTGGTTCTCAGATCCAAGCCACAATTCTAGGCCAGCCTCAAGAGCCCTTACCAATATTGCCTGAGACTTCTCAAAATGATAAATGACATAAGGGAAATGCTAAACATACAAAACTTGAACAATAACTTGACCTAACCAGGTCTAACCATGACAACCATTTCCTCAAACATATAATGAACATATGAGTTACAGGTCATGAATGCATATCTGATCATAAGAATCTGAAGCCCATTTGATAATCATAAAAAATATCGAATTACCTCTCTTAATAGTTGTGTTAACACTTGTTAGCCCATGCATTCATTAACCACCAAATAATTATCAAATCCTGAACAAATCCATAACAATAACATGTTATAGAATCATTCTTATAACCAACATATAACGATAATATTAACCATGGAAGAACAACCATCAAAGCCACATAATAACTAGTATAAGTACTCATGAATCACAATAGGAATATAACTCTTACTAACATATGCAAAATCCATCCTATTCAAGGACTTCCATGTACGACCTGACCATAGATTGAGCTGAATCAAATATTTATTTCATCCAACCACCCTCATGCCATATTCCAAGCATAAATGTGGGATCTCAAGGCATAAAAAACTAGAGATTCTCGTTTATTAAACCACCTCCACCCTCAGGCTACCGCGATCTCGCCAAAACTGATCAAGATATCACGATACCAAAGCAAGCTTACATGTCTTAGATTTTCTTCACTATTAACTTGAGGAATTTTCCTATCTCCACCCACCTATCGAGGGCTTTCCTGAGATTATACCACCTCCACCTCCAATCCTTGGGAATTTTCTTGAGACCACATCACTTGGTTCAAAAACCTTACGGTAATCCAAAGCTCAAATAGAAAATAATCTCATCACACCATGGCTATATAGGAAATGGGAAAGTATGAAACCATTGTAAAACCTAATAAAACCCATGCCAATGACAATAAATTAACCAAATAAACCAATGCATGTACCATGCATTCACACATCAGCTAGGAAATCACGCATGCAACTTGTTACCTGCAATATCTTCCTATTGAAGTTGTTGATCCAACCTTCTCCTTGCTTGTTATTTTCTTTCCTTGACATTTCCTATCCTTTTCCTTCATTTTCTTTCTTTATTTCTCCTCTTGGTTCTCTTCTATCTATTTCTCACTAATTCCAAACAAAAATGACAAAAGGTTCAATCGAAAAAAGCTATGAACTGGGCCTCAAAATAATTTTTATTATTGATGCCTCTAATTTCTTCATTTTCCTTCAATTTCCCTCTCATGAAAATTTGTGACCCTTCATCTCCCTTATCTCCTATTTTCCTTTATTTTCATAAATAAATGCCAAATAATGTCTCTTTTCCTTTGCCAACTTCCTTAGCCATAAATAAACCAAAAGTGACAACCATTTGGATGTTTTGCCCAAAATTCAACGTGGAATACGTGTCCCACGACCTTGGTCTTATTTTTCCTTTATTATCCTTTATTACATGAAATTTTAACCTAGGGTTGTTACAAACACCTCCCCCTTAGGGGAATACCATCCTCAATGTTCTATGACACCTATGACCAACAAAACCGTTGAAAACCAAAACATATTTCCCATGGAGCTTTATAACTTAGCTCAATGCAATATTTACAATGAACAAACTGCTGAAAAGAAAAACCAACATGACAAACATGAAAACATGACAATCATACTACTTATTGGAGCTTTATAACATAGCTCATCGTGGTATATACAATAACAACCATACATAGATATGTACATATACCAAAACTCCTTTTCCTCAACTGGAAAATAATAAAGGATACATAGCCCGCATCTAATCAATCGTCTCCCATGTATCTTCACCGGGCCCAAATTTCTCTCGTTGCACTTTAACTTGCTCAATTTCTTGGTTCTGGAGCATGAGTTGTTTCCAATGCATATGCACCGAGGTTTCAGCTGGAATTATCCTTTTGGCTCCACCTGCAATACAATTCAGTCGATCACATGATCATCATCTATATCTTAAGTAATGAAACACGGAAAAAATCATGGACTTTCACTTTTGGAGGCAGTGTAAGTCGATAGGACACTAGCCAAATCCTCTCAAGGATCTTGAAAAGTCCCCAATACTGAGGTGCCAACTTGAAACATGATATAATCCTCAAAGAGCTCCTCTTAGGCTTGATGCGCAAATACGCATGCTCCCAAACCTGAAACTCCTTAAATACCTTGTGTTGAACTGCGTATCTCTTCTATATATCATGTGTTTCCTTCATATTCTTATAGATAACCTAAATTCATGTTCCATCTTTGCCACTCTAGTTGATAGGAGTATTACAACTTTTTCCATAAATTGCCTCAAATAGACTCATCTCAAGGACTCATGATACCCATTATTAGGCAAACTCTATCAATGGAAGCTACTCTATCAAAAAGTCCTCAAGAATCTCACTAACCCTCTCTGTCTCTCCATCTATCTGCGCATGATAAGTTGTATTGAAATCCAACTATATACCCAAAAATTCAAACAAATTCTTCCAAAACCTAGAACTAAACTTGGCATCTCTATCGGATACAATATTCTTAAAAACATCATGCAATCTCATTATCTCCCTGATGAAGACACGAGCTACCTCGCTAGCTGAATTAATAGACCCTTTTCACTGGATCACTCTAGTTGATAGGAGTATTACAACTTTTTCCATAAATTACTGCAAACAAACTCATCTTCAAGGACTCATGATACCCATTATTAGGAAAACTCTATCAATGGAAGATACTCTTCCCACTTCCACTGCTAATGCATGGCATAGATTCTCAACATGTCCTCAAGAATCACGTTAACCCTCTATGTCTCTCCATCTGTCTACACATGAAAAGTTGTATTGAAATCCAACTATATACCCAAAAATGAAAACAACTTCTTCCAAAAACTAGAAGTAAACTTGGCATCTCTGTCAGATACAATATTCTTAGGAACACCATTCAATCTCATTATCTCCCTGATGAAGACCTGAGCTACCTCGCTAGCTGAATTAGTAGACTTTATTAGAATGAAGTGAGATACCTTAGTCAACTTGTCAACCACAACCATGACGAAATCATGTTGTACAGGTGTCTTCGACAAACCTGTGATGAAATCCATGGAAATATCCTCCCATTTCCACTCATGAATCATAATTAGTTGCAATAAACAACATGGATGTTTTCACTCTACTTTTACCTGATGAAAATCCAAACACATAGCCACAAACTCGACCACCTCTTTCTTCAGATTCGACCAATGGTAGAACTTATTAACGACTCTAAAATTTTTCTGATATCCCGAGTGAGATGAATACAGCTTAACATGAAATTTCCTCAAGATAAGCTTTTTGAGCTCAGTTTCATCTGGTATATATATCCTGTCCCTAAATATCACCAAACCATTTTTTGTGAGATGATAATCCACATCCTGATCACCTGCACTCTAATGTTGTAACATGTGCTTAAGTTTCTTGTACATGTCATCATGTTTCCCTACCTGTAATATCCACTCCTGTAAGTTTGTCCCATATGAACTCATAGCTACAATGTCTTTTACTTGCACTCTTCTGCTAAGAGCATCTGCAACCTTGTTCTCCTTACCCTTAATGTACCTGATCTCCAAATCAAACTCACTAATAATAGCCAATCATCTAGCTTTCCTATCATTCATATTATGTTGGTCAAATAAGTTCCTCAGTCCACTATGATCACTCATCATAATAAGCTACTTTCCAATAAGATATAATCTCCACGTCTTCAAGGCATGAATAATAGATGCCAACTTAAGATCATGTGTCACATAGTTCTTCTCATGCTCATTCATCTTCCTTGACTCATAACATACCACCTGTCCTTCCTCCATTAGAACTCCACCAAGTCCTCTCTTGCAAGCATTTGTACATACCACGACCTCTTTATCTGGATATGCAATATCTATCACTGGAGAATTTGTAATCAATTACTTCAACTGCTCAAAAATAGTTGCACACTCTTTAGTACATTAAAATTTCTTTCCTTTTCGTTGCAAATATGTAATAGGATAGGAAATCCATGAGAAGTTCTTGATGAACCGCTTATAGTAACATACTAGTCCCATGAATGATATAACCTCATCCACATTCCTAAGAGTTTCCCACTCCATTATAGCTCTAATATTTTATGGGTCCATTGTTATACCTTCCTTTGAAACAACATGTCCCAAATAATTAACTTTACTTACTAATCTTGGCATACAATTAATGCTCTCTAAACAACCTTAACATTGTTTCTAGGTGTTTTTCATGGTCTTCCTCATTCTTAGAATATATCAATATGTCATCAATGAAAACTATCACAAAATTTTCCAGATAAGGACACAACACTTTATTTATCAAACACATGAAAGTAGTTGGAGCATTAGTAAAACCAAAAGGAACAAAAATAAACTCATAATTCTCATACCTAGTC
The DNA here is from genome assembly GCA_034641835.2 of Pinus albicaulis. NCBI lineage: Eukaryota > Viridiplantae > Streptophyta > Pinopsida > Pinales > Pinaceae > Pinus > Pinus albicaulis. The sequence goes on along the minus strand of CM076579.1, from coordinate 1,128,736,172 downwards.
TCGAGTGTTGTCTTGTAGATGTCCTCTTCTTTGATGCATACCTGATGATATCCTGATCTCAAGTCGATATTTCGAGAAAAAAATTTCTCCCTTCCACTGATCAAACAAGTAATCAATCTTAGGAAAAGGGTACTTGTTCTTGATTGTCACCTTGTTCAACTGCATGTAATCAGAACCTAGGATTATCGTCCTTATTCTTTACAAGCAATACTAGTGCATCCTAAGGCGACACACTTGGCCTAATGGATCCCTTGTAAATCATTTCCTTAAGATGAAACTTCAATTCCAAAAACTCTAGAGTGCTCATACTGTAAGGTTCCTTTAATGCTGGTGTTTCTCCCAATACCCAATCAATGGAAAATTCCACTTCCCTATGAGGAGGAAACACTAAAATCTTTGCTGGAAATAAATCCTAAAACTGCTGCAAAATTGGATACCCCTACAATATTTTAGCATCCTTAACATACTTACCGATGTCACTTGAAATATGCACTGCTAATAGTACACACTCTTTCCCACAACTACAATTTTCCTTCATAGTTGTAACCATTCTCACCAATGTAGGCATCTAATACCTTATCTTGCAAGATTATTTTTTATCTGTCATCATCCAATCACTCTATAGCCTTCTCGTAACAATCTACCTTAGTCCTATGAAATTACAACCAATCCATACCCAAAATCATATTGCACGAACCCAACAAAAGCACATTTAGATGCGCTGATGTAGGCATACCATTAAGCTCAAATGAAAAAGCTCTCACCCAATGATGAACTCTTTTCTTAATACCTGTAACCGACTACACCAACCAAGAATTTTCATGCTCTTCTTTACTTAAGTCACACTTATCCATCAGGTTAGGATTAAGTAACTATAGTTAGATCCACAATCAATCAAAATGGAAACAAATAGATCATAGAGCTTACCTTCCATCTCAATAATGGATGACTAGTGATCTTCTTGCTTGTTATCAAATGCCGCATAAATCTGAGGAATTTTCTAACCAACATCCCCAACTGTATGCACCACCTGAGAACTATAAATCTTAAGCTTGCCACCATGATACAATGAACAATCCTTCTTGCGAAATTTTTTGCTACATATCCAACACTGCAATGGTTCACTTCCGCTAGCATTAATCTACTGCTCTCTAGGCTTAAATCCATGCCCCTTCTCTATTGTATTGAACTTCTTATAAGGAGCCACGATCTCTTTCTCACCTGCATCTTGAGGTCTCTCTTGCTTCGGTGGCCACTTTCCTTTATTCTGGTAATTCCCTTTCTAATCACACTTAGGCTCATTCTTGCGCTTTTATTGCTCATAACAGTGTTTTAAATTCCCAATTACTTCCTCCAATGATTGAAGCTCATCATAATCAATCTGATTCTTGAATGCTAATGGCATCCCATTGATAAATCTCTGGACCTTTGTCTTCTCATCCTTGAGGTAAGGAACATACCTCAACAACTATAGTAACTTATTCATGTACTCCTCATCTTTCATACATACCACATTTAACTGATGGAACTCTTTAGCCTTACCATCATAGTATCTCTCTGACAAGTACTTATTTTGGAAAAGTCTCTTGAATTCATGCCAACTCAAATCCTATGTCTTGATGCCTCTGACACACTTCACATCTTCCCACAAAATGTCTACCTTTCTCTTGAGCTTGAAAATAGCTATCTATGCCTCCATGTTCTCTGTATAGTCATGCATCTCAAATAACTTCTTCATCCCAAGAAACCATGCTTATGCATCCTTCAGTTTCTTCAACTCTTTATCGAATGTAGGAGGCTTGTATTTCTTGAACTCATCTCATAAGTATCCTCTGTCAATCCTCATGTAAGGACGATACCGATGATGACCATGATTCCTATCTAATCTAGAACTAGAATAGAACCCATAACCACTACCTCTCCTGTCAAGTGTATCGAAAAACATACCATCTCTGACTGTGTCATCCATGTCCAACTTGTGCCCTCCATGATACCTGCTACCATATGGAATGTTAGTCGTATCCTCTTTTCCATAATAGATCCGTGGTTGTACATGTCTCTGCAAATATGAAAAACTCTAGGGGATCACTGCATTGACCTCTACTAGTTTTTCCTGTACCCTAGCAACTCTTTCCTGCAAATGAATGACCCTATCATTATATACCTTGCAACTTTTGATCATTTCCTTTAAATTTCTCAAGGTGTCTGCTATGTTAGGAGAGTACTCATATGTGTCTTGCTCATCTAATCTATAAGGAGAGTCACATGAACTGTAATCCACCATTATACTAGGCACCTTTGATCTTCCTCTTCCTCCAAACATACCATGTCAGATAAACCAAATATAAACATAATCAACATACCTTAGAGAAGTTCATGGGAGGCTATCTAGTATGGTCACATTAATACAAATTAGCATGATGCATATATATACGTAAATCATATAATTATATCAACATCATGCATGATAACACTAACTGCATACAAAGACCTCATGCACGAAAACTATAACCATAACAATGCATGAATAATGACATGCATCTAAATCACCTATTCCAAGTATTTGAACCATGCTTTGATACCACTCTGTAACACCCCCTCCCAGATTTACCTGCTTTTACAAGCCCTCCGAGTAAATGTGAAAAATAGTGCCACTATGACATGACCTAACCTCCTAGCTCCAGCTAAGGAAGTGGGGCATACAACTGAGACTTTCTAACCACAAAGTAACATCCTAGAGCGACTAAAGATCACCTAGGAGATGAAAAAATACCCCAGGTGGTTAATCCCTAAGTTGGAACTTTGTTTCAGTAACCTAGACTCCCAATTGCACCTTTAACACTTCCTACATGCGATTGAAGGCCTCCAACTACACTCACAAACCTTGCTCCATGCGGTTGTGACCTAAATTGCTAAGTTCAATGCCTGCAGTCTCGATATTTGTGCCACAATTCCAAGCCTTCCTCCAAACCCCTACCCAATACTACCTAAGACTTCTCATAATGATAAATGATGCAAAAATTGAACAAGAAATTGACATAACTAGGTCTAACCATGACAGCCATTTCATCATACATATAGTGAACATGTGAGTTACAAGTCATGAATGCATATATGATTATAGGAATTTTACATCCATTTGATAATCATCAAAAAGGTCTAACGCCCTCTCCTAATAGTTGCATTAACACTTGTCAGCACATGCATTCATTAACCATCAAATACTTAGCAAATCCTAAACAAATCCATAGCTAGAACATGTTATAGAACCATGCTTATAACCAACATATAATGAGAATATTAACCATGAAAAAAAATCCATCAAAGCCACATAATAGCAAGTACAAGTAGTCATGAATAAAAATAAGAAGATAACACTTTAACATAAATCCAACCAAGTTAGGGACTTTGACGTACCACCCGACCATAAATTGAGTTGAACCAAAATTTTCTTTCATCCAATCACCGTCATGTCATATTCCAAGCATGAATGTGGGATCACAAGACATAAACAACCATGTATTCCAAATATTAAACCACCTCCACCCTCAGACTACTGTGATCTCGCCAAAACCGTTCAAGAGATCATGACAGAGTTTCTTCACCATTACCTTAAGGAATTTGCATGTCTCCTCCCACCTGTTGAGGGATTCTCAAAGGTTAAACTACCTCCACCCCTAACCCTTGGGAATATTCCTAAAACGACCTCACCCGGTTCTAAAACCTTCCCAAAATCCAAATCTCAACCATAAAATAATCCCATCACACCATGGTTATCCAGGAAATGGCAATGCAAGGTTGAAACACTGTAATGCTCGAAAACCCATGCCAATAACAACAAATGAACCAAATAAACCAATGCATGTACCATGCATTCACACATCAGCTAGGAAATCACACATGCAACTTGTTACCTACAATATCTTCCTACTAAAGTTGTTGATCCAATCTTCTCCTTGCTTGCTTTCTCCTCTTGATGCTCGTCTCTCTCCTTCTCACTAATTCCAAACAAAAATGACAAAAGGCTCAACTAAAAAAAGTTGTGAACTGGTCCTCAAAAGTCGTGTTATTATTGATGCCTCTAATTTCTTCATTTTCCTTCATTTTCCCTTCAATCCCTCTCATGCAAATATATTACCCGTCATCTCTCTTTTCTCCTATTTTCTTTTATTTTCATAAATAAATGTCAAATAATGTCTCTTTGTCTTTGTCAATTTCCTTAGTCATAAATAAACTGAAAGTGACACCCACTAGGATTTTTTACCCAACATTTAGCTTGGAATAAGTGTCTCATGACCTTGGCCTTATTTTTCCTTTATTATCCTTTATTACATGAACTTTTAACTTGAGATTTTTACAATTCATGTTCATGTAGCATAACATAGTCTTAAATATATATATATATATAATATATATATATATATATATATATATATATATATATGAGCATGAGCTACACAGAGAGAACTAAAAAAATTATTTTTTTATGCAAAATTATATTTTTATTATAAGTTGGTGAAGTAATATTTCAATTTCATTTTGCATTTGCCTCAAATTTTTTCCAGCCGTTTAAATAAATACAAAAACCAATAGTACATTTTTTAACATGACTTGTAAACAAATATAGTGATAATTTTTGAATTTTATATATTTTATGTTATTGATTTTTTATTCAACCCCTTTGAAAATGTGGGAAAAAAAGTTCAAGCAATATGTTTAAAAGAAATTAGATTAAAAAACTCATATGAATTCAAAAATATCAAACTCATATGCCATTGGATAAAGGATTCCTTCCTAAATCTAACATGATCAACTTCTCCCACTAGGGTACAAAATGATGTTGCAAAGAAATATGTAGAAGATGAGCTCAAACTTTGTTTTTTAGACCCTCAATAGCTCGATTGAGTGCTTAAAATGCTCGACCAGGTGTTTGAGATATAATTTAAAATAGTTGGATTGAAGGTTTAAGAAACCCTAGATGGAGCCCTTAATGTGGTTAAATAAAGGCTAGATCGAGCTTTCACAATTATCTAAAAAAAAAAAGGAAAAAAAAAACAAATCCTCTCAATGCATATTATAAAATTGAGTGCTTAAAATGCTCGACCAGGTGTTTGAGATAAAATTTCAAATAGTTGGATTGAAGGTTTAAGAAACCCTAGATGAAGCCCTTAATGTGGTTAAATAAAGGCTAGATCGAGCTATCACAATTATCTAAAAAAAAAAGGAAAAAAAAACAAATCCTCTCAATGCATATTATAAAATTTATTTATTTCACAAAAATAATTTTTATAAATATTTAAATATATTCCAAACTCTAATTTTTCTTAATTATAAATCCAAATTTTATATTTTACCAAAAAAAATAATTATAATAATATATAGATAACTTTATATAAAAGATTTTAACTTTGCTTTTTCAATTTTGAAATTCTTAAAAATGATTGTTTGTTTCTTATTTTGATTTTAAATATAACATATTTTTAAACTTAATGATTTTATACTTTTTTTGTGTAAATTTTTTCAATAAAAATGATTATTACTATCCAATTTTAAGGTCATGGCCAAGCCAGACACCAAATTAGTTTATGAGACCCCCTTGTTTGTGGGACAAGGGACCCACCTTCCCGCAACAATTTGACTGTTAAGTCTACGAAGGCATACATACTCTACCCTCCTCTGGTTTTGAATCTGTGAGCTCTTAGGAGGAAACACATGCTCTTAACCATTAGGCCCACTCAGGTTGTATCAAATTTTTAAAAATAAAAATAAATAAATAAATAGTTACTAAACTATTTCTCACTCACATTTGAGAATTTGTCCCCATCTAGTTAACTTGAAATATGTTCACACTTTAATACAAAACTAAACACTACTTATAAAGATTCTATAGAAGATTACTCAATCATTGAAAAAAAATCATATATTATATCTTTTTCAAATCATTACATTAAATTTCTATAAATTTTATTATATTATTTGTTTTAAAATAATTTCTTACATATAGTTAAATGTAGATTACTCAAATTTAAATTAGTCAAATAACTTTTAAAATTTATGATTTTGTTATGTTTTTATTATTTTAAAAATATATATTGCAAACCTAAGTCAAGAGTAAAAATTTCTATATTAATTTAGAGCAACCACATTTTACTAGTTGAGAGAGATTTATAACAACAGATACCATTACATCCATTACAACCATATTAATTATAAGTTACATCTATTGCAACTTCGTTAGTTATTAATCCACTCTCTTTCCATGAACAAGTGGATATTACTGCATTATATATATAGAGGAAATAGCCTTTGTCACTGGAATTCACCAAATCGGACAATACAATTTCAAGATTTTTTGTTGTTAAAAATACATTTATATATATATATATATAGAGAGAGAGAGAGAGAGAGGGTGGGGGGAGATAAAATCTTGATTTTAATAGATATGATTATGATCCATGGAATCACGGCTCATCGTTTATTAACTCTTTAGTCAATTTTATAAAATATACATTTCCACCATCCTCAAATTCACATTTTTGAGTTACACTTATTCACATAAAAAATTTATAATATTTATGAAAATCAAAGTGTTAAGTTTTTTTTAATGTTTAATCAATTTATTCTTTAAATTGTATTTATAATAAATATATTATTTAAATTATAACATTTAAAATTTAAATAATATTAAAAACCAAATTTTAAGTTATCAAATTACAAATATACGAATATTACAATTTCAGTTGCAAGTGGGATATGATCCTTTTTCAAATCTATACACCAAAATGCTACAAATGTAATGAGAAATTAATCCACGTCATTGTTAATTATATATTTAAATGTAATTAGTAATTAAATTTGGTTGTTGTTGTTGTTGTTGTTGTTTTAAATTATCAAATACTTACAATTTTAAAGTCTCCATATCATTATTGATATTTACATAAATTTTAAAATTGTTAATGATGATAAAATTAAAAATGTTATCCATTTTAAGGCTCGATCAAGCCTTAAAGCACAATCAAGCTCCTAACCTGGGGTTATATAGGAGCTTGATCAGGAGTTTGTTTCAATGCTTGATTGAGCAATCTTTAAGCCCTCAAATAGCCTGATCGAGAGCTCAAATATTGATCGACCGAGTGCTTAAAAAGGCTCAATCAAGCTTCTTTTTTTCACCCACAAAGTGTCATTTCTTGCCAAAAAGTGTAACCCAGTTCTATGTGCTCACCCTGATATTTACCTGACAAAAAATTTCCTTGGAATTCCCTACACTTGTCTTTGCTTCCCTTCTTCATTAAGGAAAGTAAATGCTCTATTGTAACAATCTATTGTTGCATGATGTTTTTTATGAGGCTCATCAATAGGTATATTATAAGGGTCATGATGCCATCCTCCATATTTAGAACTATCTCTTTCTCACATTTATTTACACTTTTAGTTATATTGTTCTTAGTGAGAAGGATAAAAAAAATTTGTCATAGCATGTGGCCTAATGTGGTTTAATTACAGGCAATGGGGCATTTTTGAGATATTTTACATGCAGGGGCTCGAAGTAGACAACAAGGAGAGAATATAGGAGGTTGTCCACATCCTTCACTCCCTCAATCAACCTAATATCTCAACACACTCTCTCTCTCTCATCAGCTCGAATTCATTAGAATCCAAGCCACTATTAGTACAAGTGAGAGTAATGAAGAACAAGATCCACTATTCTCTAAGTGAAGGAGACAATCATTACTATTTCCTAGGGAGTTACTAGCAGCCACCCTCTTGTATAGAAAAACAAGAAGAAGAGCTCATTAGAATTTGAATTTTGTTTTTAGCTAGGTAGCTATTAAGCTCAAGAACTTGGCACTATTATTTTGACTTTCATCTAATGTATTAGACATTTTATTTGATGATAATGAGAAGTTTCCTATTGAGTTATCACTGAGTTAGTTCCAAGGGGTTGAGGCTCTTGGGTTTGGGCCTAAATCAGTGGCTTAGGTCCCTCTTGTATATTTGTATTTCTTTTAGCTTCAGGTATTTATTATTTTCTTACATTTGTGTAGAGAATAATACATCAAAACCTGTGGTTGTAGCCTCTACCTCACCAATCCTATGGGAGCATGAGTGGAAGGGTTCACAACCACAGTCCAAAAATATTGTGTTTCCGATTTCTTGGAAAGAGATTTATATTAGTTTTTTTGTTTTGCAATTTCTTTTTGTAGCTCAGAATTTATTTTATTAATTACATCAAATTTCTGGCATAAATTAGATATCATTTAATTTCAACTCTTTTCCACCATAGGTTATCTCATTTTTTCAATGATAAATGGATGCATGCATGTGATGATTGCAGGGTTGTGTGGATTTGCAAAGAAGGGAACCTTTACCACTTCCATCTTGAACTCCCTCGCCTCCTCTTGTCACCTCCAAAATATGTCTTAAAACTCTATTTCGTAAGTCATTTTTCCTAGGTACACCGAGAGCACTCATCCTAGTGCAAGATAGGCCTTTGAGAGGCTCTGAGCTTGGCTAGAGACTTAAGCCAACCTTCACTCATTTAGCTCAACCTCCATCCACCTCTCCATACCCTCAAGACATCATTTTCACCTTCAAAAGCCTCTCGGCAGCCCTCCTGTAGCATTATTCTCTATAATAGTAACAAACTTGTAGGGTCGATTTTCTTCATCAGTTTTGATCCCCACTACAAATTTGACGTAGTATAGATGGATTTTAACCCCCAAATGTGATTTATGATCATGGGAAGCTCTTAGGATACTCCAAACCTTCCTTTCCTTCACTACAAAAACATAGTAGAGTTAGTTTCTTTATCACAGATTTTATGGAAATAGATTATTGATTTACAAACAAGTGTGAACTAGGTAGATGGTACATGAAATTATGATTAGTAGCTTGATGAATTATGCAATAGAAGTTAACTCCCTTTCTGTAAGTAAACCTAGTAGCTTGGTGAATGTTACAAGATAAAATAGTTCTCTTTCTTCAAGCAGTTTAGCCTATGTCTTTTCTTCAATTCATTAGTTAGCATTTACAAGTTAAAGTCGATGGAATTTTCCCCTTCATAGTTAGAATTAAATTTTAATTATATTTTCATGAGCAAGATTTCATTCTATTTTAGTAGGAGGAATGTTCTTGGATCACTTTTGATCTAATGTCATAGTTAAGGGTGGCATGAGTAGAATCTCATCTACTGTCTATATAGAACTGTCACCTCTAATTTTGTACGAACCTCATGTTGATAAATAGAATTGAGGAGCCCTTGGGAGTTGCAGAACTCTTGGTGCAATACCAGGGTTCACCACTTTTTGGTGTCGTTGTCAGGGAGGTGTCTAAGTAGATGATATTTTCTACTTAAGTATTGTTTTTTTTTCTTTTTATTTTTCATTCGTTTTTGAAAAAGTGAAAAAAAAACAGCAAAAAAAATATTTCATGCCTTGTAGGAGTAGGGAAAATCAAGGAAAATTTCTACCGAAAACCCCCACACCCTAAAACAATCAAACTTCACTCTTCTTCAATGAATGTGAGCTTCCCACTCTAGCTGAAGGGGAGTTAGTTGACCATTTAGGTGAGAAACCTAAAATTTTTGAAGAACCTATTGGGGAAGAATAATAACCTACTTCACCTATCCAAGCTATGGTTGAGAACAGGAACAATAATATCTTTCCCATCATAGAAACCAATGGAGATGATAGCATGAAGAACATAAACCATGTTTCCCTTCCACACTTCCATAGCCTAACCTCCAAGGAATCTAACACTTTCATGTCTGAATTTTTTGTTGTTTTTAGGACTTATGACTATGCCTCAGATGAATAAAATTTGAAGTTGTTCCCATCTACCCTTAAGGATCCAGTCTTGCAATGGTTCATGAGTCTGCCTAGGGGCAACATCACTACCTAGGCCCAAATGAAGTATTCCTTCAATAGAAAGTACATGGATTATTGTAGGTCCAAAGAAACCAAGGAAGAAATCTTTAGGATGACCCTGGGACCTAATGAATCTTTAGAAGGCTAGAAGGAAAGATTTCAACTTAACTATAGGAGGGCCAACTGCAACCTTCATCCTGAATCACTCAAGTTAGTTCTTCTCTGAGAGATCAGGGAGGAAGTGTTGGAGACCCTCAATATGTTATTTGGAGGATATATCTATTAATTATCCTCTGATGCCATCAAAACTATGTTTAAAAACCACTCTAGGGCACCCAGGAAGAAGGGTAGGGCTAGTCAAGGCTTGGCAAGTACTTCTTCCTCCACAACATCCATCAAAGATGAGATATGTAACATGTTGGAGGATTTCAAGGGTGAAATAATGTGTACCTTTGCATTTCAAATGGATACCATGCATATCAAGAGGAAACAAGAGGAAGCAAAGAGAGACTTAGCTATTTTATGTCCTAAATGCACTAGGAGACACCCTAGGAATGAATGTCATATAAGTTTGGTCAGTTTGTGAGGAAAACCATACAACAAACAAATCCCCTTCTTTACCAGACCTAAAATTTGTATACCAAGGGGTAGAAAGTCATATTTGGTAGGGAGGAAAGAGTAAAATATATATATTTAAGGAGGGATATGCTCCTCTTTTTAAGAATCTATCCTCCCCTCCTTCTTCAAAAATCTGGGAAAAGATTTGGAATAGGGATGGGCTTCCTAAGGTTAACATTTTTTTGTTCGGAAATGGTTCATGAGAATATCCTCACAGTTGAAAATTTAAGGAAAAGGAATATCCAAGGCCCCTCTCATTGCGTGTTCTATGGTGGAGAGGAGGAATCTATCAAGCATTTTTTTTCCAATGTCCCTTCTCTATGGAAACTTGGAAGTATGTTCTTCTTCCCTTGGTTCAATATCTCACAATTCCTGAGGAGTGGAATGATTTTTTTATCCATTGGAAATATAAATACCCTATCCCAATTCCCTCTTAATGCGTTGTTGGATGGAGGTTCCTAAATATATTTGCTGCTCAATTTGGCTCTGTAGAATCCAAGCAATAATCCAAGATAAGCAATGTTCTCCAGAATATGTTGTAATCAAAGGAATGATGCTTCATTTTTAGGTGATTTCCTCCAGGGGCTACGAGGACTCGTATTTGAACGATTTGAGCATTATTGAAAAAGAGTGGCTCAAAATTCCTATTTCCAATCCCCAAGTTATCAATTCAAAATATCATAAAGTTCATCCTTATTGTATTAGAATGAATGGGGATTCCTTCGAAGATTGGAAAATAAATATATGATTCCTTTTATGGTGCTTCGAAAGGTAACCCCAAGGATGATGGAGCAGGAGGGGTGATTTTTAACCTCGAAGAAATACCTGAAACAGGACTTGGGAAAGCCTCGAACAATTAAGTTGAATGACTCTCACTCTAGCAAGGCCTAAATATCAACATCTCTAAATGCTTCAGGACTTTAATCATTGTAGGTGATTTAATGGTGGTTATCCAAAAATGTATAATTCTTTCTAGGAATGAAGGTCTTCTTGACTCAGAAACCTCTCAATTGATTATAAGGATTATGTATCTCCTTAGAAAATTAGAATATTTCAAAATCTTCCATGTTAAAAGAGAAAATAACCATTTGGAATATTCCCAAGCCAATAAAGGAGTGGAATTAGAGCAAGGAACCTTACTCATAGATTAACATAGTGTTACATGTCATCTCCCTTAATTAAAACATTAATCGTAATCCTTATGGATCATAGCTAGAGCACGAGAATTAACAAGGATCATACTACAATTAAATATGATACCATTATGAGGATACGAAGGAGCTCCTCAAGGGAGGATGACGTTAGATGGAAATTAAAGAATAGATGGGCACGGGGGAGGAACGTGACCATGTTACAATCCAACTGGGCTCTCCGCCCTTGGTTAATAAATGAGTTCTCGAGTGAGTGCAGTCTGAGTACCATCATAGTTCAATTCGATTGGAAATTTGTATTATCCCAAACGTGATATTTTAACTAAAATTGCAGAAATAAACTCGAGCAACAAAATAAATGGAAATATACACAACCACAAATAGCACACATGGATGCCGATAAAATCACTAAGCCATTTTATTAATCCATGGTAAAAATTCCATCAACGTGAAGAAACAACGGAACCTAAGATTTCCAAGCAAGCATAGCAAAACCCAGAAATATCTTTGGCCTAACTGATGAATGGAGCCGACAATGATGTAGATGGCTCGGTAAGAAAACTGTTGCAAATCGGCTACGGCAAAACTGACCTCTCCAAAATCCATTGAAGCATTATTAGATCTCTGAGTGAAACCTCCTAAAGAGTATTGGGTTTCCGTCCAATACTCGACAAATCACCCAAGGGTTTCCGTCCTAGGGCTACGGCTGAAGTAGAGAACCATGTTCTAAAACCTCTCATACACAAAAAACGATATACTCAAAGATATCCCTCAATGGCCTCCTCCCTTTATTTTATAGATCTCTTGGAGCCTTCTAGAGCCTTATTTTAATATTATTGTACTCATGGAGCACTTTTCCCTTTTATTACAATATTCCTTTTTAATGCATAAAAGGGTAAATCGGCTACCACACCTCCTCCGGTCACTGAAACTCATGTCCAACTGTCCCATCATGTAGGTATCCTCGTCCTGGTTCCAATGAACTATCACAATAAGGTTTTCTATCATGTATTCCTCTCGGAATTCCACCTTGAGCATAATTAACTGAGTTAAGCCCAAAAATAACTCAATTTTTCGAAAGTTTTCGGAATGCACTGGAACGAAAGGCAAGCTGCTCAGATGATGGAATACATCAAGCGAATGCCAACGGACACCATGGAAACTCCTAAAAAATCTTCTGAGCCCGCTGATAACACCAATATGTACCTGTGAAATGTCTGCACCTAACTCTAGAAGTCCAACCTAACCCTGTCGTAGGTGACACCAAAAAATGGAATATTACAGACCTTCTGCCCCGAGATTGCTTGCCCTCAAGAAATCCAAATATGTGGGCCACTTTTTTGGCCTGTCACAACTGAGACCCAGTGTCTGGATCCCATACAAACCCCTAGGTGCTGCTATGCACCTATATCAAGCCACTCAGACTAGACCCCTCAATGTCGGGATCCCAAACCCGATTCTGCATCACGCACTGTCAACAAAGCAATCCCTCCCTAGCACTCTAACGCCACCCATGGACATGTTGAGATTGCAACAAGATGATGAGCTTAGTGGAAAGGAGTCACCTTCACTAAGTGGGCCCGCAGGCTATTTTTGGCGCAAAGTCTATTTTTAGACTATGTCTATTTTTAGACATGTGGATCATGATTCTATGAGTTGCAGGATGCTATTTGTGGAGGGTTGGTCAAGTTGGAAAAATAGATGGACTTCTATTTTTAGACATACTGGGCGGAATCTATTTTTAGATTTCCAGTCTAAAAATAGGGATGTCAAATATTATTAGCTCTTAATAATATTTAGACTCTAAACATTATCTTATTTTCTTGGAGCACTTCAGTTTGATGCCTAGAAGTGGCACATGCAGCTGACAGAAGGAATTACGTAATTCCTAGGGTTTAGTGGAGCTATTGCATGAAGACTTCAGTTAGAACTCATGTGACAGAGTTTGGTGGAGTTGATTGAGGAGGTTAGTGGAGTTGAATTCATTTTAACTAATCTAAACATAGTTGAGCTATTTGTATTCAGTTTAACTAATTGATACAATTAATGAGAGTGGTATGAATTAATTATTAATTAATTCACTAATTAATACTCATTAATTAGCTAAAGAATGCATCAGTTAACTTCAGTGCATGGACAGTTTCAGTGGAGACCAGTGCAGGAATAGGTGAAAGAGCAGGTTAACTATCATTTGTGACTATACTGTTGCTATTTGCAACACACAGATAGGTGGAGTAAGCCCATGAGGATTGCACAGTTCAGGCCAGGTGGTTATCTATTTAATGAAGCCATCCCATAGCTTTAAAAATGCAATAGAGGCTAGCTATCAAGTGGAAAAAGATTGGATCATGTGTTTTGCTAGATCTAGCTTGATAGTGTGTAGCAATTGAGGGTGTGCATGAGAGCTTGTGAGGAGCTTTTGTACTATGATTGTTACATGATCTCCATGACATATAATATACAGATAGTTGGGGTTTTCAGCTTTAAGCTTTCCCATTAAATACCGTGTTCATATGTGTGATTGTTTGTGGTTTTAATGTATGCATGCAATTGATTTTATTTCCGCATGTGATGATCAATGGTAGAAGAGATTATGTATTATGCATGAAGCTAAAATAGTGTGTGATCAGGAGAATCTCGATGAATAATATATCAGTTATTCAAAATTTCTACTGGACAATCATCACCCAATTCCCATGGCTTGGACGACACACTGCCTCTAGCTATAGTTGATTCCCCATGAAGTGAAGTCTGCCAACAAGCATCAATGGCCCCTGGCTCCTATTGAGTTGTACCTCTAACTGTATAAGCTGCCCCACCAACTGCGTACCAACTCATCACCTCTCTCAAATCGAAGTCTTGACTTAATCCCATGTTAATCCTTCTCTCCTGAAATTGGGATGGAGTGCTAAAGAAATGACAACATGTGCCCCACTATCAGCTAGAATCCATAACATCTGTTATGTCTAAGGGCCCCTACTCTGTTGTGCTCCCTATGAAGAAAATTGTACCATCAAGAGGGTACCAACTCATGATCTCCCTCCAATATATCCTGGAAGAAGAATCCAATGTAGTGTCAACCGCATACAGAACATGCCTAGAGAGTTGTCACCAACTCATAATAAACTCACGCTACTCTGTCTCATCTGTTAACGAAATCTTCCTATAGAAGAAGGCCCCTGCCTCCATAATGGGCCAAAGTGGGCAAGATATGTTGCAAGCCCCATTGATATACTCCTTGAGAGTGCTACTCCTCGAAAGTATTGATGTTGTGTTGACTGCATATGCATCTATCTGTACCTCATCAGTGTGTCGGCCCAACGATGGATGCTCCACCATCTCCAACAGTTCATCCCTCTCCTGCTCAGGAATTTCATGCTCTTGTTGTATACTAGCCTCATGCAGAACTATCCCATCAACCTCCAACATCTCCAAAGGATATGGATCTGCAACTATTGTCACCGTACTCGATGTCTGTGCATCTAAATCCTCTGCCTCAATGGCTTACCCCAATTTTAGTTATGTATCCATCATATACTCAATATGAGCCTCCATATCGCTCTCCCCCAAAGGACTATCGTGCATGATGTGCATAGTATCCTCCTCTGCTGAATCAGGCTCCATCATATGTTGTTCTTGTTGAATTGTCACAAGTGACTCATCACCCAGGGTATCTCCCATAGAGTCCTCTGACTGCTCACCCTGCACACTGGAATGTAGCTCCTACCTACTGCCATCAACTCTGCATGACTGCTCTCACCCCCCAGAAGCATCCTCAGCTGATCCCATGGACTCATCTAAATAAGAGTCCTCATCCTGGCATACATAAGGAATGCCCTTCTATTCTTTTGTTGCCACATCATCTACATCACTCAAGCATGAGTGATCGGGTCCCCAGGGTTCTTTGTAGATGAAGAAAAGCCCCTTCCTCCTCGGCTCATTTCTGATGTATGATCCTCCAAACTGGGGCAGCTCCTCCCTGGTCAACTGTCTCTTGAATAGCTTAATATTCTGCTCAACTATCCCTTGGGATAGCCCATAAGCATTAGGGGATACTAACTGCTCTCTCCTCCAAATGCTCAACAACCTGGTTCGAAACTCTCGGCAAATGGTCTAAGATCTCTCATACATGACGACAGGATGGACTGCATGTGTGTTGTGACGGTGTCAGGATGATGTCTACTAATGTTGAAGAAGCATTGGAACATCTGCAGAATCAAGTCATCACACTCAAGGTCAAACATTATGACATATGTCTCGAATGTGGCCATACTTCCTAAAAATTTAAGCTTCATCCCAAAGGTAGAGCCTGCGTTGTTGTCCAAATCTTGGAAGGTCTCTACTATTAATCTCATAATCCTCCTCATAGCATCATCATTGTATGGATCTATAGGTGCGGTCAACTTCATGATGTTACTGAGGCATGATGCAACTGGAAGTCTGACCCCCTCACAAGGTTCCTCCAAGAATTTAGGTTCTATAAGAGCAAGCATAACAGGTTTTAGAGCCCAAATCAGTTTATGCCCTTCTTCTTGGCTTATTTTGGACAGAAGTTCTTTAAGCTCATCTAGTTTGGACATAACTCTCCATGTCATCTTCATGTGTTTAAAATCTGTCCCAAGTGCAAAAATAATGTGACCAATCCCCAATTCTTCCTGCAAATATTTTGGTTGTCCTTTTTGAAGGATGGCACAAATCCCTCTTGAAAGAGGCTCGTTGTTCTACTTAGTTTGTTGGTCTTCTGATGCATGGTGTTTCAAGGAACCAAATTTTATTCTCATCAAGCTATTTAGGAATCCCTCCATGGTTCAACCAATGATGTGATCACTGTTTTTCTGAGCTTTTATAGTGATGTAGGTGTATTTTTAGTGATAGACCAGAAATTTTGATAGTACATCATATTCATAAAATGCTATGTATAGCTAACATAGATTACAACAATCTGGAATCTACCATAATACATCTAATAAAGGAGAATGCATCATAATTTCCTCAAAGGACTTCCCATAATTGTTTGAAATGTACGAAGTTCTGGATATTCACTAACTGGTTATTTCTAAAACTTCATGATTTGTCTGGTTGCAATTTTAAGCATGGAAAAGAACAACAATTGAGTTATGAAAGGCTGAAAATTTACATGCCTCGAAATTCTGGAGCTGAAACTATCGATCTAATTTTGTCTTATTTTTGTCTTGAGTGCAAATTTACAATACATTGGTTGCATATGTTGTAGATATGGCATGCCATAAGATCTGCGGATGAAAGCTCCAGGGTATCCTTCACTGGTCAATAGTAATTTATGTTCCCTTTGTTCATAAAGCAACTCATCCTCTAGGAGAAAATTTTATCACAAAGGTGTGAAAACTCTTCCAGCCACAAAGGTAACGTGACCTATGAGTTTGAATCAACCAATTAAACCCTTCAATTTGGCCCCTTAGTATAATACGCCCACTTCAGCTATTTATAGAATTATCGTGACCTTCTCTCAGCCTGGAAATGGTAGCAGATTAGAGTCTAGCAGGATGAACCCTCGGCCCTTTTGACAATGTTTGACGACCCTGTCAAATAAATCCACTTTGAATAAACTAGCCATGCAAAAGAAATAAATGGGCCAAATACTATAATCATTCAAACCCCAACTTTAGTCTTTTATAACAGAAAATTGTCCCTTATAATATTTTGATACCAATGCAAAGCTTTGTCTTTGAGAATTTATGTCAATCGCACACAGTCCGTGAGCACTGTTAATCAAACGCTACAGGAATCTAACCCTCCTGCAATGCAACAAATTGAACTGGCAGATCGAGCTCCCAGAGATTATCAATTTGGCCTTCGGGAATATGTTCATCTACAAATTGGTACCTTGCTCTCACTCTAATCAAAATGTCATGGAATTTTTTGAAACGGTAACTCGATGCAACTTCATTTTGGAAAAAAGAATGCAGCTCCCTGCTTCTGCCATACAACACTCTAACGCTCAGCCAAGGAACGGCTCACCCATTTTACGCAAATGTGTGCTTCATACCAAACAATGAAATTCAGCCTTGTGAATAGTTTGTTTATAGATTCAGCCACTGAAATTTTAAATCAAATCTTCACCCTAAAAATCCACGACAAATATTTTGGCCCCGCAAAATATTTTATTCCCAAATAACTTGGCTCACGGCTTTACTAATAAATTTAATCTCTTAATGTCTACGGTAAGAATTGGAAATGGCCCTCCGGGTGGTTCAATAGAGGATTTCTGAACACAGTAACCCTTCAACTCGATTCCGCCTAGCCATGAAGATTGTTGCGACTTATCTCTGTTAGCTCGAAGGTGGTTCACGACAATGGATTTTGGCTTTGAATAATTTTGTGGTTCCTTTTTCCGAATTTTTTTTTCTTTTCGTTTCCCAAACAGGAATTCGACCCCTAAAATAAACCCACTCTTTCACCCTGACGGCTTGCACATGGAGCCTTTTCTAAAAGAAAAAATTATATTTTCCCACGTATAGTTATTGGAAATGTTGCCATTGACGGCAAAGGAGGTAGCAGATGCAGAGACAGGAACAGTTACAAGGAGACAAAGACAGACAATGGAGGCAGCAAAGAAGCAAACGAATGAAGTAGAGGAGACATACAGAGGCAGAGCCGTTATCACAGCAGTAGAGGCAGAGGCAAAGCGACAGAAGCAGTAGAGGCAGAGCCATGGCTATTATTGCAGAGAAAAAACTGTTATTCCGAGAATATTTTACACAGTTGGGCGTTACACACACCATAAATTACATTCCAGGCTTTATATTCAAATGTGCAGTGGAATGCAATGAGATTGGATATGCTTTGAATCAGTTAGCATTCACTGTTTGAATTATGTTTGAAATTAATCCCCAGTTTTGAACAGAGCACTTGTATTCGATTGACATGAAGGTTATATATATGGTTTATATATATGCATACACCGAAGAACTGTGCGTTATATATATGGTAGGACCATGTTGAACTGCCAGAGACCAAGGCCACTTATGAATGGAGAAGAACCATAGTCGTAACAAAGAATATATATATAATTGAAATGCGATGAATAGTTATATATATATGTATAATTGAAATCATGGAGGACCAGAACCTGGAGCGTAGGGAGAAGTGGAACCGTGACAGATGAGCAGTAACGGCGGTTTGGAGGAACAATAAAGCAAAATGGTGGTATTCATCGCACCACCCTTATACGGAAAGCGGTATTGAAGGAATGGGCAGCAATTCCATAGAATGCCTGACGCATGTCCCCGAGTGAAATTGGAAAACCACTTTTTAGTGTGCGCCATCTCGTGTTATGGTCTGCGCATGTTGATCAAGCGATATCCATTGGATCAGGCAACGGGATATCAGCCATTGAATAGGCGCGGGGATTTAACAAGGTACGTCGCGGAGTGGGCCCGAGTACTGTACACAAATGAAGAGTAAATGGTTATTAAACTTTGGTCATAATATAACATGGGCGAAGGTCAAGAATGTCATTCCGGAGGCCTCGTATATGGTGACAAAGGTTAGTCATTATCCCCCGCGGGATTTAAAGGGAATGGTTTAATATATCCGAAAAGTTTGGATATACTTCAAGGTATTTTATTTAAATATTGCAACTCGGACATACGGAGATTAAGACCATATGGTTACGATTGTGAAGTCAGCACCCTATGAAATATATGGGAATGTAATATAGTTTGAGGTTATAAAGCCACGGACTATTAATAATTGTTAATGCTTGGCTCGGAGATGGGCATACGATGGAGTAAATACATGGGTCCTCACATTTAGTGGGAAACATATATATATATATATATATATATATATATATATATATATATATATGCTGATATATATACTACGCTGATATTTAATATAGTGGGTTGTAATATTGCTCCGAAATTGTATTAAAACATTAATTGGGTTTATTACATGAGCATATTATGTATTGTATGGGTTTTATAATCGTGAGTATAAAAAGTCTCCACAGTTGATTAAAGTGCCAGCCCAAGAGATTAGAACCTTGAAAGTTTGCCCAGATTTAAAATCAGCTATTATATTAAAAATCAGTTATATATGCAGCAGGTACACAAAGTACAGTGAACAAGAATAAATATAGGAATGAAGTGAACAGATGGAATATGCCGATGACAGTGAACAAAGAGTATGCAGAACAATTTCTTTACAGCAGCAATAAAAGACAAATCCAGCAAATCCAAAATCCAAAAAAGGAGCTGAATGGAATTGAAATGTATAACTGAAAAATGCAAATGTAAATATTTTTTATTGTTTGTGATGCAAAGGCAAGTATCCTAAGGAAAAGGAAAAATCCCACTATAGCATGAAATTTTGTACACATTATTATAATTTTATTTGAGTTTGATAAAGGAATGAGAAGATAGAAGTAAAAAGGTCAGGTCTACTCACTTCAAATTCTCTGAGGAATGTAAAGATTCATGCAATGAACTCTATATATAATATCGCATTAATATGCAGAGTGGGTGTGTGAAGAATAGAGAAGGCAGAATATAAAAGATTGAGACAGAGAAGATTAAGAGAGGCAGAGCAGAAAGAGATGCTACAAAACAGAGCTGATATCTGAGGTAAATCAACAAACATTCAGTTTGATATATTGAGGAAGTTGGAGCTTCCCTATCAAGTTGCAGCTTGATAGTTGTCAGTTGTAGCTGAATGAGGTTGAAGCCTCCTGTAGGTTGGTGCCTGCAGAAAAACAGTGGTGAGAGGGAGTTGGAGCTTGCCTTTGCATCACAACAATAATAAGATGTGATTTTCTCCCTTTATGGGTTTCCACTTATATCTGGTGTCTCTGTGCACGATGTTTATTTGTTGATCTGATTTATATCTTCTACTTAATACCTGCTACTCTCATATTAAATTCTGCTGTTATATTAAATTAATATTTGCTGCTCACAGTCTAAGATTACTCACATATTAACTTGGACATGAATTGAAGGTGTATGTTAGTTTTCATAAAAGGTTTAAAAAATCCATGAATGTGTTAAACTGATTCACCCCCCCCCCTCTCAGTTTAACTAAGGTTTCAACAATTGGTATCAGAGCAGGTTCATTGTGTATCAGTCTAACAACTGAAAGGAGATCCTAAGTCCCCTAGATGGCTAGTCAAGAAGGAAGCTCAACCAATAAAGCACCTTTCTTCACTGGTGCTAATTATGCCTTCTGGAAAATCAGGATACCAAGAAATTGTATGTCTGAGGAAGAAATTAGAAAGTGCTCAACAGAAAGTGTCTATATACCCTTCTCAAATTACAAGCTTTGGTAAGTTGAATGAAATCTTGGATGCTCAAAGATCTCCTCTAATAAAAACTGGGATAGGCTATGAAGGAGAATCAAGTAAAGGCAAAGAAAAGGAAAACAAAAATATAATTTTTGTGAAAGCAAAGACGGCTGATGAAGCAGCTCAAATAATTCCTACAAAGGAAGAAACATGTAATGAGAAATACAGAGACCAGAAGAAACCTCTAATAACAAAGATTGCAACAAATACTAAGACAACAGAGAAAGGATCATATACTCCTGATTATATCAAATTTGGAAACCATCAAAGGAGATTCTTGCCTCCTATGAAGAATGCCACCTGTTATGTCTGCCATAAGCTGGGACACATTGCTGCATGTTGTCATGCAAGGAGGAGTAATTCAAACTAGCTAAAGATGCAAACAGTAAAGAGACTGTCTCAAATAAACAACTTGAGAAGACAAACTCACATCAGGTATGCAAGTTGTTTCTATGGTTACTGTTTTTATTGTAAATAATTTGGCCATAAAATCATTGAGTGTAGAAAGTATGGACAAAGATTGATTTTCAACAATTCAAGGAGGTTTATGAATCAAAGAAATTATGTTCATACTCACAACCCAGCAAAAATTATGACCAAATGTTGTGTATGCAATCAAGTTGGACATACTTCTTCCAAGTGTCCTCCCAGAAGATGTAGCCCATCATCTCACAAAAGATACCAAACAAAAGGGTGCTTCCGGTGGATAAAGAAGGAGAATAAATGTGACTTGGATCTAACTGCTCAAGACCTGAAAAGCCAATGGTACCTGGACAGTGGCTGCTCAAAACACATGACTGGAGACAAAAGCAAGTTTATAACTCTTAATGAAAAGAAATCTGGAAATGTTACTTTTGGAAATGATAAATCAGGTAAGATCAAGGGAAAAGGCTCAGTCAGCATAGACAATGGCAGAGGAAAGGCCCAAGATGTACTATTTGTAGATGGGCTGAAAGAAAATTTACTGAGTGTCAGTCAAATGTGTGACAAAGGTTGTGAAGTTCTTTTTAGCGCTCAATATTGTGAAGTCAGATCAAGCACAATAGGAAAGACTCTGCTCAAAGGTGTTCGAACAGAGAGTAATGTGTACATAGTGAAAGAGGAGGATGAAGCCTTCCATCTTAGCAAACTTGAGGAATCATGGTTATGGCATAGGAGATTGGGACATCTCAGCTTCGACCATATCATCAGACTGAGCAAGAAGAAAGTTGTCAGAAATATGCCAGAAATAAGAAGACCTTCAAATACCATATGCAAATCTTGTCAATTGGGGAAACAGACTCGCACATCCTTTAAATCTAAAGATGAGCTATCAACAAGAAGACCACTTCAGCTTGTGCACATGGACCTGTGTGGACCTGCTAGAACTAAGACAACAAGTGGAGAATCCTACTTCATGAGGATAATAGATGATTTCTCTAGGATGATTTGGGTTGCTTTTCTCAAGAACAAATCAGAAGCACTGGAAAAATTTAAGATATTCAAAGAATTAAACGAAAATCAAACTGGATGCAAACTTAAATGTATCAGATCAGATATAAGAGGTGAATTCACAGATTATGACTTTGTAGACCTATGTAATGAACATGGGATAAAGCAACAATTTACCATTGTAGGGACACCTCAGCAGAATGGAGTAGCAGAGAGACAAAACAGGTCTGTACAAAAAATGGCCAGAGCTATGATGCAAGAGAGCAACATTACTAAAACCTTTTGGGCAGAAGCTGTACACACAGCAGTACATATTCTAAACAAAGCTCATTTAAGACCTAATAGTGATAAGACTCCTTATGAACTATGGCATGGTAAACGAGCATCAATCAAGCACTTTAGAGTTTTTGGCAGCAAGTGCTACATAAAAAATAATGATGAAAATTTGGGGAAGTTTGATGCAAGAGCAGATGAAGGAATATTCTTAGGATATGCATCCAAGAGTAAAGGATATAGATGCTACAACAAGACTCTTCGAAAAATTGTAGAAAGTATTGATGTAAGATTTGATGAAGAACTCCCAAACAAGACAAGAGATATAGACTGCAGCAGCTATTCAGAAAATCATGAAGAAGAGGACCAAGATGATGATGAAACAAGCAAGACATCAGAAGATACTGAACTGAACTCGAAAACCCCCTCGAGATACACTCAAAAGAACCATCCAGAAGATCAAATCATTGGAGACAAGAGTGTAGGAGTGCAGACAAGAAGGCAGCTAACTGAAC
The DNA here is from genome assembly GCA_034641835.2 of Pinus albicaulis. Classification (NCBI taxonomy): domain Eukaryota; kingdom Viridiplantae; phylum Streptophyta; class Pinopsida; order Pinales; family Pinaceae; genus Pinus; species Pinus albicaulis. The sequence continues at coordinate 1,128,712,999 of CM076579.1, read as the reverse complement.
AGATAGAAGAGGTATACATAGCCATGTTGTCACAAATAGAGCCAAAGAAATTTGAAGAAGCCAACAAGGACAAGTCTTGGGTGAATGCAATGAATGAAGAATTGGACCAAATTGAGAAGAAAAATACCTGGGAACTAGTTCCTAGACCTGCTGAGAAGAATGTCATAGGCTCAAAATGGGTATTCAAAAATAAAATGAATGAGGAAGGACAAGTAATCAGGAATAAAGCCAGACTTGTCTGCAAAGGATACTCACAAATTAAAGGACTTGATTACGATGAAACATTTTCCCCTTTAGCCAGAATGGAAGCTATCAGAATGTTCCTGGCATTTGCATGCTATCAAAACTTCAAAGTATATCAAATGGATGTAAAATCTGCATTTCTGAATGGAGACTTAGAAGAAGAAGTCTACATGGAACAACCAGAAGGCTTCTCATTGACAAACAAAGAAGACTATGTGTGCAGACTGAAGAAGGCCTTATATGGACTGAAACAGGCTCCCCGTGCTTGGTATTCAAGACTGGATAAATATTTGCAAAAACAAGGCTTTAAGAGAGGTGGAGTAGACAACAATCTATACATAAAAGCCCATGAAAATGAACTCCTGATTGTTGTAGTATATGCTGATGACATCATGTTTGGAAGCAACAGAGAAGAACTAGCAAGAGGGTTTGCTGATGAGATGAAAACAGAGTTTGAAATTTCCATGATTGGAGAGCTCAATTTCTACTTGGGACTGAAAATTCAGCAAAAGAACACAGGAACATTCATCTCACAAGAAAAATACTTAAATGAAATGCTGAAAAAGTTCAAAATGGAGGACTGCAAACCTGTGTCAACTCCCATGACCACAGGTTGCAAGCTATGTACTGATGATGGGTCTGCTGATATAGATCAAAAACTCTACATATCCATGATTGGAAGTCTATTGTATCTGACTGCATCAAGACCAGACATCATGCTAGCAGTAGGACTAGTGGCTAGATATCAAGTAGCACCTAAACAAAATCACCTTCTTGCAGTCAAAAGAATATTCAGATATCTACAAGGAACAACACAGTATGGACTTTGGTATCCTAAAAGCAAAAACTTCACTTTATCAGCATACACAGATGCATATTGGGCCAGCTGTGTGGATGACAGGAAGAGTACAAGTGGAGGTGCATTCTATCTAGGAGAAAGTCTGGTGGCATGGTTAAGCAAGAAACAAACATCTATCTCCCTATCTACAGTAGAAGCAGAATATTTGCAACAACAACATGTTGTACACAAGTCATGTGGATGAAGCAAACTCTACAAGACATGAAGGTAAGCATTGATGAACCTATCTCAATTAAATGTGATAATACAAGTGTTATAAGTATATCTAAAAATCCTGTGCTTCACTCAAAAACTAAGCATATCCCAATCAAGTATCATTTTCTCCGAGAACAAGTGGCTCAGAAGATAGTAAAACTGGAATATGTACCAACAAAAGAACAGACAGCTGATATATTTACCAAACCTCTTGCTGGAGAACCATTTCAATATTTGAGGGATAAACTAGGGGTAGTATCTGTAGATTCTACTCTCTGATATAAAGAGAAAGCATAGTCTCAGGGGGAGAACAAAAATGATAATATCATTCCAGGGGGAGATCAGCCAGCAAGGAAAACATGAATCAGGTCCTTAGGATCAAAGGATTAAGACAAAAGAACACCAAGTTATTATCCTAGAGTTGTCTCCATTATTCAAGCATGAAAAGGTCAATTACAGAGCAAAAGCATCAGTTTGAATCCAATCATACATCTCTGATTAGATAAAAGCTGATACATTTGTATTTTATGTAGTATCATTATTCTCACTTTTAGCTCTATACAAGTGAAAGAAGTCTATGCGTTTGAACTATATCAATTTACATTGTATATTCAAATTCGATAATCCTCAAAGTGTTCTCTCAACAAGTCTTATACATCACTTTGGAGCAGCATGGTACAAAGTCAGCAGAAGAGGGCCTAAACATAACTCAGAGAGAGGAAATGAAAAAAGCAACCCTTTGCCATTGATTTCAAAGGGGGAGGAAGAGAAAACAACAGGAGAAAGAGCAAGCAAACAGAGAAAATGTATTTCCATCAATGCCAAAGGGGGAGACTGTTGGAAATGTTGCCATTGATGGCAAAGGAGGTGGCAGATGCAGAGACAGGAACAGTTACAAGGAGACAAAGACAGACAATGGAGGCAGCAAAGAAGCAAACGAATGAAGCAAAGGAGACATACAGAGGAAGAGTCGTTATCACAGCAGTAGAGGCAGAGGCAGAGCAACAGAAGCAGCAGAGGCAGAGCCACGGCTATTATTGCTGAGAAACAACTGTTATTCCGAGAATCTTTTACACAGCCAGGAATTACACATAACATAAATTACATTCTGGGCTTTATATTCAAATGTGCAGTGGAATGCAATGAGATTGGATATGCTTTGAATCAGTTAGCATTCACTGTTTGAATTATGTTTGAAATTAATCCCCAGTTTTGAACAGAGCACTTGTATTCGATTGACATGAAGGTTATATATATGGTTTATATATATGCATACACCAAAGAACTGTGCGTTATATATATGGTAGGACCGTGTTGAACTGCCAGAGACCAAGGCCACTTATGAATGGAGCGGAACCATAGTCGTAACAAAGAATATATATATAATTGAAATGCGATGAATAGTTATATATATATATATATATATATATATATATATATATATAATATTGAAATCGTGGAGGACCGGAACCTCGAGCGTAGGGAGAAGTGGAACCGTGATGGATGAGCAGTAACGGCAGTTTGGAGGAACAGTAAAGCGAAATGGTGGTATTCATCGCACCACCCTTATACGGAAAGCGGTATTGAAGGAATGGGCAGCAATTCCATAGAATGCCTGACGCGTGTCCCCGAGTGAAATTGGAAAACCACTTTTTAGTGCATGCCATCGCGCGTTATGGTCTACGCATGTTGATCAAGCGATATCCATTGGATCGGGCAACGGGATATCGGTCGTTGGATAGGCGCGGGGATTTAACAAGGTACGTCGCGGAGTGGGCCCGAGTACTGTACACAAATGAAGGGTAAATGGTTATTAAACTTTGGTCATAATATAACATGGGCGAAGGTCAAGAATGTCATTCCAGAGGCCTCGTATATGGTGACAAAGGTTAGTCGTTATCCCCCGCGGAATTTAAAGGGAAAGGTTTAATATATCCGAAAAGTTTGGATATAGTTTAAGGTATTTTATTTAAATATTGCAACTCGTACATACGAAGATTAAGACCATATGGTTACGATTGTGAAGTCAGCACCCTATGAAATATATGGGAATGTAATATAGTTTGAGGTTATAAAGCCACGGACTATTAATAATTGTTAATGCTTGGCTCGGAGATGGGCATACGATGGAGTAAATACATGGGTCCTCACATTTAGTGGGAAACATATATATATATATATATATATATATATATATATATATATATATATGCTGATATATATACTACGCTGATATTTAATATAGTGGGCTGTAATATTGCTCCGAAATTGTATTAAAACATTAATTGGGTTTATTACATGAGCATATTATGTATTGTATGGGTTTTATAATCGTGAGTATAAAAAGTCTCCACATTTGATTAAAGTGCCAGCCCAAGAGATTAGAACCTTGAAAGTTTGCCCAAATTTAAAATCAACTATTATATTAAAAAGCAGTTATATATGCAATAGGTACACAAAGTGCAGTGAACAAGAATAAATACAAGAATGAAGTGAACAGATGGAATATGCCGATGACAGTGAACAAAGAGTATGCAGAACAATTTCTTTACAGCAGCAAGAAAAGACAAATCCAACAAATCCAAAATCCAGAAAAGGAGCTGAATGGAATTGAGATGTATAACTGAAAAATGCAAATGTAAATATTTTTTATTGTTTGTGATGCAAAGGCAAGTATCCTAAGGAAAAGGAAAAATCCCACTATAGCATGAAATTTTGTGCACATTATTATAATTTTATTTGAGTTTGATAAAGGAATGAGAAGATAGAAGTCAAAAGGTCAGGGCTACTCACTTCAAATTCTCTGAGGAATGTAAAGAGTCATGCAATGAACTCTATATATAATATCAAATTAATATGCAGAGTGGGTTTGTGAAGCATAGAGAAGGAAGAATATAAAAGATTGAGACAGAGAAGATTAAGAGAGGTAGAGCAGAAAGAGATGCTACAAAACAGAGCTGATATCTAAGGTAAATCAGCAAACATTCAGTTTGATATATTGAGGAAGTTGGAGCTTCCCTATCAAGTTGTAGCTTGATAGTTGTCAGTTGTAGCTGACTGAGGTTGAAGCCTCCTGTAGGTTGGTGCCTGCAGAAAAACAGTGGTGAGAGGGACGTGGAGCTTGCCTTTGCATCACAACAATAATAAGATGTGGTTTTCTCCCTTTATGGGTTTCCACTTATATCTGGTGTCTCTGTGCATGATGTTTATGTGTTGATCTGATTTATATCTTCTACTTAATACCTGCTACTTTCATATTAAAGTCTGCTGTTATATTAAATTAATATTTGCTGCTCACAGTCTAAGATTACTCACATATTAAGTTGGACATGAAATGAAGGTGTATGTTAGTTTTAATAAAAAGATTTAAAAAATCCATGAATGTGTTAAACTAATTCACCCTCCTCCCCCTCCCCCTCTCAGTTTAACTAAAGGGTTTAATGAGGAGGTATACTTTATACCTCATGGGTGGTCCTTTAGGTATAAAAAATTATATACAACCCTTCAAGTTACACTTTAGATGAATTCAAGTTAGGATTCCATGTGGTCGAGGTGACCCACATTAGGGGTATTAAATTGTGAGGGCTATCTCATGTAAATAATGAACCATTAGTTGGAGTTCCTCCTCAAGTGGATTAACCTAAGATTTCCTCGCCCATTGGGAAGCGAGGTTTAAACCCATGGTAAGGCGACATAGAACACTTAAATCAACACCCAAAGGCTTTGATAGTCCTAGGCTTGGTTCAATCCACATAAAGGTTGTTTTCGCCCTCCCATAATTTCTAGTCTAGGAATGTTTTTGTCGGGATGTTTTGTAAAAATGTCTATACCATCTCATCTAAAGGGTAACAAAGGTATACTTTATACCTCTATATTGATAAACCATAATATTGACCCATAATATTGTAGCAAAACTAATTTATAAGTTTAAATTTTAACGGTAAAAAACAAAAACTTAAACGATGAGGACTTAAAACTAACCTTACACGCTTGTGGATCTCAATATTAGTTAGCAAACATTTTTTAATACATCCACCATTTAACCTAACCCAATAGACATTAAACATTTACATTAAGCAAATTAAGAGTAATTACTCTTAAGATAAAGCCTATGAAAAGGAACACACAACCTTAAATCAAAAATTTGTGTAATGAAATTAATATCACTAACTAAACTTTTTAATTAATAAATTCTTTATTAAATAGAGTTTTTATTTCACAATATTTGATAAAATAATTAATTTTTATTGCTTAAAATATGCTTTTAAATATATACACAAATTCAAAATCATAAAAAACATAGAAAACTTATCTATACATACTTAACAATTTCAATATTTTTAAATCAAATTTCAACTAATGTTCATTAAAATTATATATATTATAAATTTTTAAATATAACTAAAAGTTTAACAAAATTTGTTAAATATACTCCATTTTATTAAACATAATCCAAGCTCCATAGCTATTAGAAGCAGCGAATGTAAATTCAAAATTCAAAATCTAAGATAGTGACTCTCACGATCTGGTTCCTTTCAAGACTAATCAGAAATTCTCAGCTCTCGGTCCATTCCAAACTCATCCGAATTTCTACGCTCTCAATCTCGCTCCATTCCAAAGCTAATAAATATTCCCATCTTATTTGTCATTATTTATTAATTTTTTCCAAAATCTACTCACATTGATCCATTCCAAGGCGATCCAACTTTCTTTGAAAAAAATAATGCTTTGTAGCTTTCTTTCCTTCCTTGACATAGCAGAAAGAGGAAATATTGATTGATGACTCTTGCTACCCTCAAATCCTACTATAAAATAAAAGATACATCGTGCCTACAAGTTCTTCTTTGATACCCCAATTTGTATTTTCCTTGTAAAGCGAGAAACAAAGAGAATTAGAAAAACTCAAAAGATCCTTGACTTGAATGGATCCATCCACAAATTGTTCAAAATGCATGTGTGAGATAACCAATTATAATTACCACGATTTGAGTGATTATTTATTTTTTATTATAAATAAATGTTTTCTAAGCATAATAATACTGGCAATTTCTCCTAAGAAGTTAAAGATACAATGAAGGAATAAAGATTTGGAAAAATTAGCTGGCTAACTATAAACTCACCCACAATTTTCATAATTTATTTTTCATTTACCATCAAACATTTAAAAAAAAAACATCATTTAATATTTAAAAAAAAATACTTTTAAAAACATCATTTACAATCAAATAAATTTTAAAAACCAAAAAAAAATCTTTAAAACTTCCAAATTTGAGAACTAAATGGTACAACTATTTAAGAACTTGTGAAAATGCCTACCAAGAATGAGGAATCCGCCAATAGTGGAATTCAATGGTTCCTCCTGATAGAGACAATGAATAAGAGAAAATGAATATGGTGAAAAATACACAAAATTGAAATAATCTTACCCATTATTTTGTGGGAACATCAAAAGCTATATGTTCATTATATTTGAGGATATAGTTGTATCCTCATTATATTCAAAGGATATAATTGTAGTGTGAAAGAGGCATGCAGAAATTGGATATTGCATTATCCATGGAGTTTGTTGCATTATCCATAGAGTGAGATAGAAAGAACACTAAACTACACTACATGTTATGAAGCCTTTTTTCTTCATAATCAAAATCTCTCTGTTCATCTAAAATTGCATCTTGATATTTCTGAAACTCGAAGACCGAGAGATTCATATTGCTCTCTACCTCAATGAACTCCATCTCATCCATACCCTCTCATCTACCGATTACATGGCTTAGATTTTCAATGTAATTCTAAAACAAAATCCTCATAGAGTACCATCCTTTTTAATCAAATAAACCACTAAATAAAATAGTAACTGCAAACTTTTAGTCACATAAATATATATAATAATATATAAGAACCTTTTATCTCTTTGGTTTAAACTCGGTTCACTATTCTTCCTGATTATATCCCTTTGCGGCGTTTCTAATTCTAAAGCATTATACCAAATTGTAAGCCTCAAGTAGTTTCGCATGGTAACATATATCTTTCGTTACTTTCATCTCATAATATGTAGCATCTACGCCATGGCAACCTAACCAAAATATGTCTCCGCCAAAGACTTCAAACCATCATAGTCAGAAGATAGTCGTCAAAAATGATTTTAAACGTTTTGAATTTCACCTCTCCACATGGATATGGGCGTTATCTTTCTTCGGGCTTTTTAGTTGCCTACCACATGGATATGTGCATTACCTGCTTTAGTTTCCCCCTGATATCGATGATTCTATGATTGTTGTGGGTATTGTATTTGTGTTATATTGATGCATTTGTTTAATAAGTATAGTTTTATTTGTTTTGTTTTTGGTTTTTTTAATTTATATTTTACTGAATTTGTTCACATTTAATTTTTTTGGTTGATAAATTTGTTCAAATAAGAATTGTTGGTATCATAAGTTTTAAGTAAAATACTCTACAAGGAAAATCATTTTACAATTTGAAAGTCTAAAGACTAAATTAGTTTATATTAAAATTTATTTTAAATAATAAAAAATAATAAAAAATTTATATCTAACCAATTTTTTCCTAAATCCAAAACTTAGAATCTTTGTTGGACTGATTGAATTAGTTAGAAAATCTTGCAGTTTTATTCAGTTATAAGTATAAGCCATTTGATAATAATCAAATCCCTAATCTTGTAAATATTAAAATATTATTTTAAAAGTACTAAAATATTTTAGGAGCTAACTCAAATAAAGATTTCACTAGCCAAAGTTTGATAAAGTTCAACATAAACAATAGGTATCATCATTACAAACGACTTCAAGAAGCGGGATTCACAATTCATAAATTATCTCTACTAGCATGACTATTGTGATTCACATTGATTATACGAGATTTCAAAGGAAAAATTATACTTGTAACAGAGACTATTAGCACACTTTTCTAAACATCTATTGGATGGATGTTGAATTCTGAAAATCGACTTACACGATAGCAGCTCGCAGATCTAGCCTCCTCCTCTACTCAACACATCACAGTCCCCATGAGAGACTTTTGTCTTTTACGTCTGTTCACTCGAGGATTGAAGAATATTTAACCCATAAAACAAACATCTAAATATTAAGATAAAACTTGTAGCATTCTCCTCAAACTCTATCAAAGGGTGAAATAAATACATTTCTTGAGGTTTCTTTAATATGTTGAAAATAAAAAATTTAGTTGGAAAACTCAAGAATAATTCTTTTTATGGGTCAATCTTATTTGTTTTTATTCTCTTTTAAATTTTGCATACGAGGTTATGTTGGAATATGTAATTCCTACTTGTCTTCGGGTATGATTTTCTATGTATAAATTGTTCTATCCATAGGAGTTAGCTAAATCTAGGTTCCTTGTTTGGTGTGTGATTGAGATATTCTCTCAACCAACTTATCGTGCGTCAAGATAGCTTCTACATCTTGAGACAATACTTCATGTATATATATGTAACTCTATTTGATTAATAGAACATAGTGTGTATCTCAGTTTTATCTTCATATCGAAGCCCATACGGGCACGGACCTTGGCCCCTCTGGGTTTGAGGGGAAATAGAGAGTATATTGTGTTTAGTTTTTAGTCTTTTGGTTGTCCATTCATTTGCACAAAGATGCATTAGACGACGGTGCGCCAATCATTTCAAGTGGTGAGAGATGGACGCAAAAAAAAAGTGGAAGTGCGGGTTTGCATGGCGAGAGATGTGCTGGGAAGCCCCGTAGCGGTGGGCGCACGGTGACTACATGTGTTGCATGGAAAGTGAAGTACCAATTTCCAAGTTCGATTGCATGAATTCGTGAAATTGCATGAGAGAGGAGCAGATCACAAGGTTGTGGCATTTATTGGTGAGCGAGCATTATCACCATCGACGTTTGAGCGCTCGGTGTGGCGAGAGAAAAGGAGATCACGATTGAAGCTCTATTACGTATTGTGCGAGGCGAAGCCCGTGAGGCTCCCTCGAGATATAGTCATTCTTGCTTAACAACAATGCAATGCATTGTTGTGAAAGATCCGATGATTCGGAGGGTTTTGCAGCACCGCATGTTGTATGATAGATTCATCTAAATGGAGAACTTTACTACATGTTCCTGCGTGTGTTGGGCGAGTTAGATGAATGACTCTTTACGTAAGGGCCATTGGCGGTCATCGTGGAGCCAGTGCCGCGGTCTCATTATTTGGTGCCCCATCAGTGTCTCGATATTTTCCTTATTCTTTATGTGATCTACACACCCTACGTCGAAGTAGCCTCGATGTCTGAAACTCTCAGAGGAGAAGTGGAGAAAATGAGACGATAATGACATAAAGAAATCATCATGAGCACCACCTTTGCCGAGGTCACGGTGGGCCTTTGGATATTTGGGGGAATCTTTGAAGGTGGATATGATCAGCACAGCAATCCTTGGTTATTTTATCCTTCTCTGCATAGGTGTTCTTACATGGAAGGAGTGCTTTTTAGAATCGGTAGCTTTATCTAATGGCCGAGTTTTAAATTTTCTATATTCACCTTTCTAATGTCAAAAAAATCGTCCCACTCGAGAGATCTAGAGCACCTTGACTCATGGTGTGAGTCTGAAGATGTTGCCGGGCTACAGCTTGGCCTTCAAAGTGGGGTCATATATGAAAGGCAAGAGTCCTCAGCGATGGAATATCACTTGAAAAAGGTGGTCTCGAGAAGCAAAAGCCAACGTATGTCATGTTTCGAGGTTAAGTTATGAAGCTACGGCCAATCATCTTAGGCCTTGTATTCTTTCTTATTTTGTCTTCTCACAGAAAATACTCTCATCGAATCAAATGTTTAGTACATTCTTGGATTGGTGAGGGATTTATTTCTACTTCTACGAAAGAGGTTGTAGAAGGTGCATATGATGCTCTACGGATAAAATTATTGATCTAAGTTTGATCGAAGTTTATGAGATTGGTAGAGTTGAGTGTTGTAATGATACGCTCAATTGTGCCAAATGGGTTTATCACATGGTGCGGAGCCTCACAATATCTCGAGTTATAGTGTTAAGGAGAGGGCACATATTTGGTGGTGCCTCAATAGAGAGTAGTTGCATTATTATTTGCTTAAATTTTAATATTTTAGAAATTGTCCGTCATTAATGTAAATGTTGGACATTGTATTGTTGTGACATTGGATTTATTGACTATTGTCACTAGTAGAGGTCTTTGTTGGAATTGGCCATTCCGTATTAGAAAATTTATTTCTGGGAATGATTTACCACCAAATATGATGAAGACATGACAATGAAAATGGCATCTCGGCATAGTGGTTGGAGCACTACATCGAGGAGATTGGAGGATGATCGAGTTTGTGTATGCCCCGAGTGATTGGGGATTGGATTTTGATAAATAGGCAAGGAACCAAAGTGCACGAAGTTTCTTTTCTTGTGTAGCAAGAAGATGGAAATTTAGTTGTTTGTTTGAAAAGGCTGTTAAACGATTGCCCAGTCACGCATGTTCAATTGAGATATTAGCTCGACAGAGTGGATCTTTAATTTTGTAGCACAGTAGCAAGCATGCGAGCATGCTTGAAGCCAGTCACTAGCCTTAATATCATGAACATGGGAAGTGGAATTACGTCGCGATGCCGGAAGCTTGGCTGGATACTAAAGCAATTTTGTGTGTAAAATCATTGAATTTTATGCATGTTGACAATGAATTTGTGGACGACGGAGGATCGAGACCATGGAGTCTGGATTCTCACTTTGAAGGGATAATTTGTTATTGTTTCTCTCGGGTAATGTTTATCGAGTGCCTATGTTTGGATCATCTATGCTAGAATGCCTTGCATTGAGACCAATTGAAAATTTGTCGTCCGTTCTTTATTAGTGAACCCCTCGGAAGTATCAGTGGAGAAAAATGGTTGTTTGTTATATTTCGAAATAGTCATCTTTGGGCGAGAGAGAAATTTGATGTTCTTGTTAATATGAAAGAAGTTTATGTTTTTTTATTTTTATTTAGGTGGAATCATGTTTAAAATTCAAACTGAGCCTTATTGAGCCTAGCTAACTTCAATGTAGGTAAAGTTACTTTGTTAGAATTCAAGACTCTAACAAATGATAGGTTAAGCTTGGGTTCAAGATTTAGTTAGCTCAAAATACAAAGATGTTGAAGATGTGAAAATTTCAAAATATGATGTAAAGGAAGCAGTGACATCCCCATTTAAAGGATGATGAGAAATGGGTAGCTTTTGTCTAAGTTTCTTGGAATAGACTCAATAGCATCGTATTAAGTCACACATTTTAAATTGTAAGCGAGTCTAGGATGCTTTTTGTAGTGGTCTTTGTAAAGTATGTACCTAATAACTCCAAAGAGTTGGAGTTGTGTTGTAATCCTTGTAAGGCATGTGTATCCCCATAAAGTTTAGCAATCTCAAAACCACTTTGTAACTAGAGGTTTTAGTCGACCAAAAACCATTTTGCGGTCGATTTTTGGTTGGCGAGAGCACGTGTAGCAGTGAAGTGAATTTGAAAGCAGTCTGTGCTAGTGTTTTCCCACGATGAAGGAAATCCGGTGAGTCAACGATGAAAGAGATCGGTGAAATGTCGCCAATGAAGAAATCCGATGAAAGGTTGTGCGACGAAGGGATTCGGTGAAAGGTTGTGATGAAGAGATCGTGGATTTCAGAAGATGCGAGACGAATCTACACAGATGATTCAGCGATGAAGGAAGATCATGGTTACGGGTCATTTGATAAAACTCCGTTGGAGGGGGATATGTACATGCGGGTACATGTATGCAGCAATAATGGTTGACAAAACCATGTATGTGAAGGACATACTATGAGACTACGGGTTGCGATGGTTGGTACCCATGCATTCGGGTGGATGGTTGCTCCTTTACATATGGACGTCGACATATCCTTTTTGTTATGTTTGACCACAACTAGATTTTGCAAAGTGATATCGATACAAGTAGTCATTAAAGGGGGTGTGTTGGAATATGTAATTCCTAGTTGTCTTCGGTTGTGAATTTCTATGTACAAGTACGTTCTATTCCATAGGAGTTAGCTAAATATAGGTTCTTTGTTTGGTGTGTTGTTGAGATATTCTCTCAACCAACTTATTATGTGTCAAGATAGCTTCCCTATCTTGAGACAATACTTCATGTATATACGTAACTCTCTTTCATTAATAGAACATAGTGTGTATCTCGGTTTTTATCACAGTTACTCTGAGATTTGCAATTTATTTGTCGTAGGTTTCTATTAAATTTTTCAAACATCACTTCCAACTAAAAATTAAACTGAAGGATCGTAGTTTTTCCATACCATTATGCTTTGGATCCACTCATAAATTTTTATTCAATTTACGTTGCATTGTTAATTTTACTATGGCTTTTACAAAATTTCAAGAAATGCGGCCTAGTTACTATTTATAGTTATCTTACAATCCATAAAACTCAATAAATGTTGTATTTGTTATAAAATAAAGGAAATAAATAATTTGTTTAGTCATCTTTAGTGGGACTTTTTGGAATTTTTTCCATGATCTTTGATCAAATTTCTTTAAATCTTGCAAGAATTCATTGAAATCACAAGTTTGGTGTGTAATCCTCCAAATTGAAGTAACTGATTTTTTGGTCTTGGATCGATATATCTGATAAAAAAAAACAGTTTAAATTCCACAAATCAAGTTTTTCACCTCAATTTTTTCAATCAAATTCAAATACAAGAAACTCAAAATATCACACTAAATACAACTCCATAGTTGTTAGAGTAGAAATTGTAGTCAAATTGCTTTTTGTGTGTCATAGATGAATGGTTATTTTTACAACATTTCTAAGTAATAGGGGGTTGTTGATCCGGCTCAATTGATGTTTTCTAGGCAGTTTGTTGTCATAGAGATGCGGTAAACGAGTCGGTGGAGCCTCATGAGCTCGACGACACATATTCACCGAGGTTATAGGTTATTTAATGTTTGGTAGGTAGTATATGCCATGATTAAGATTTATTTTAAATTTTTCAAAATCTAACGCCGTTGAGCGATCAGGCTGCCTTGCCCACCGGCATTAAATAAGCTTATAGCCTAGAAAATAATGAGTAAGCCCATGAGCTCAGGGGATGGGGCATGGGATGGAGACAAATGTCTAAAGAGCGCATACGTACGTTGCCAGGCTAGGCCGCTTTGGGAGTGCTCCCAAATTTTTTACTCAAATTTTAGGGAGTACTGCGTTGGATAGAAAAAATTTAATTCGTCATGCAAATAGTACCATGTTGCATAATTTCAATGGATCCTCATTCATAGACTTGTGGATGATAATTTAAAGTGAATTTTTAATTGATATATTACGATAAATAAGTTTTCTTACACAAAATTCGATGAAATAATTATTTGATTATTATTTAAAATATGTTTTAAAGATGTAAAAGAAATTTCAACTAATATTCATTAAAATTATATATATATATATATATATATATATTATATCAATTTTTAAATGTAATTAAAAGTTTAACCAAATAAATTAAATATACTCCCATTTTATTAAACATATTCCAAATTCCATATCTATTAAAAACTTAGCTAATGTAAAATTTGAAAATTCCAAAATCTAAGATAGTGACTCTGGATCGAGTTCCCTTTTCAGAACTAATCGGAATTTTCACGCTCTGGTCCATTCAAACTCATCAGAATTTCTAGCTCTTGAAATCTGGCTCAAATTCAAACTAAAAATATTCCCATATTATTTTTCATTATTGATTAATTTTTTGTCCAAAATCTACTCTAAGCGGTTGATTTCTTTGAAAAAAATAATCGTTATACTTTTCTTTCCTTAAATTTCAACGAGTATTATCCACTAGAAGTAGAAAGGGCAACTTGGAACCATAAGGACAATGCGCCATTAGAGTTGATGGGAAAAAGAGCTTTCGGCCCGAGCCTGACTCATCATTGAGCTTCCAAAGATGCCAACGACGAGCCCCTTGACCCAACTCACTACTTCTTGGGAGCCCTTACAAATAGACTAAGCCATTCAAAACTTGCATTTGAACCAGCAAATAAGAATCCATGCGCGGAACTTTGAATGTCCACATATGAGATATGTTTTTATTTTATTACAAATATTGAAAAAGCGGAATGCAATTATCGACAAAAAAAAAAAAAATTAATAAAATTACGCAGAATTTTTGTGGTTGAAATTCAAACATGGCTACTAAGTTTTTATTCTATCCAAATAACCATTACGGTGTTGGACACCTAATCCTCAATGGTAGGTGTGGAAGGTGAATGGACAAAAGGATTCCCGAGACCCCTTGGAAGATGAATCTAAGGATCACCTAAAATACTATAAAAGCACATCTATGGTTAGTAGTAACATCATGAAACACTTATCTTTCTCCTTGTGTGTTTACTTGCTCATTCACCATGTGTGTGTTTAACATGGTATCAGACGGCCGATTGCTAGCTTTGCTGAATCATTTAAATTCTAAGTGCATTCTGTGTTGTCTACATTCAAAATAGAAAAGTATGCAGTCTTTATTTGGTGAATCCTATCCTCTAAATACCTTACCTACATCTACTGTCATTTTATAGTGCACTAGCCCTATCTTATAAATTAAACGTCTTTGGATATTATCCAGCGCACCCTCACCTCCACTATGCCGCTACCTTCTTGGTCTCTGGCTGCAAATTCACATGCGTTTTTCCTATCTATACAGGTTGAATTACAAATTTTTATTTATTATAAGCATAGTTGATTCTCAGCGTCCTTAGTTTTACGGAAACATAGAGTTTATCCCGGTGAAGAAAATTTATAAGAACAAACAATAAATCGACATAAGAGAGGGGTTCATTGGATCAATACTTGTAAGGTAGAAGACTTGATAGGACTATGTGTAAATCATTAGGGATTGGAAATGGCCAGTCAGTTGTGTAGATTTACGAAGAAAAGCGTGGGAAGGAAACCTCATCACTCGAAGCTCAGTGGGAGATTGACATTGAGCTCAAAGAGGTAATATCATTCATTTTTTAAGAGAAATTTATGGGTGCGGCATCATGGTATCACTCCTTAACATTCATTACTACATAACGCTCCTCTAGGATGTTGCTCCAATTTGAGCCATTGCGCTTTGTAACCATTTTAGTGGTCACGCTCCAAATAAAAATAACCTCCAGTGTCTATTCCACTTTCCTCATCACAATGCCAGATTTACAGTCAACTCCTTTAAATTCTTTCCACATTGATAAGACAACACCTACATCCAACTCCCATGGCGTATCATTGAACCTCCTACGCCCATCCTGTTGGACATCCTTACATATAAGGCTCATACATATATGTTGTTAGCTGACTCCACCCCTCAGCCTTCCATTCTTTGTGCTAGACCCTCGGCCCTCGGTACTCACTTCCCACAAGTTCATTTCATCTTCTCTGCTCCTTACATCCCTTCAATAGCTCGACACCTCTTCTTGGGCCTCCCTCCACCTTCGGCCCCTTCCCTTCCACTAATGTTGGCGTCCTCCACCTTCGCTTCCACTACCTTCGCACCTGATTGACATCGTGGAGTCAGCGCTACCTCCACACGCGGTGCCCAGAAGTAGTAAGGCACATGGCGACGGTGGAGTTCGGTGGTTACTCCTATCGTCGGTCATCTTGTTTACGATATTTAATCAAATTTATGGGTAACTAATAAAAGAGATGCCACCGTATTTGTAGATGCAAAAAACTTTCAACACTTGCTATACGAAAAAGAAAAAAAATAGGGAAGACACAAAGTGAATAAATTGCCAATTCATATGTGTTATATTACGAGTGAAAATGAATGTTATATCTTAAATTAGATCCATTTATATTCTATCCATTCCATTCGAATTCTATGTACAAGAACTTAGTTGTTGTATCATTTATATGTTGCGGCAAATATTTCACTACGTGTATTGGCATACATAGAATTGATCTCGAGTCTGAATTATTACGAAGTCTTAGGTGGTGCAAGTTCTTATAAACATTAGTATCTTGTAAGGGAACGACCCGATGGATAATCAATTAAGGGTGCCCTCGGGTTGGTATTCCCTCCACAATGTCAAAGCGGTCGAAATCCACGAG
The DNA here is from genome assembly GCA_034641835.2 of Pinus albicaulis. Lineage (NCBI taxonomy): Eukaryota > Viridiplantae > Streptophyta > Pinopsida > Pinales > Pinaceae > Pinus > Pinus albicaulis. Next base: position 1,128,696,642 of record CM076579.1, on the reverse strand, counting down.
ATGATGTACGAAGAAAGTAAGGTGATGAAGCTGGTAGAATATTATTTTGGCTCCATTAAGATTTATTGTGAGAAAGCAAGGCTTGGAGCAAGACATGTTTTGAGCGGCTTAAAAAAAAAAAAAAAAAATTGCTCATGGCCATTGATTGAGGTATATACTACTTTTGCATTGATGACATTGTTCTTATATCTCTGGGAAATCATGTAATTTGAACTATGTTGAAGCTTGTCCATAGTACTCTCCATAAGCTTTATTAGCTCTTTATATATTGAATGATGAGTGTTTTAGATTGAGGCCATGTGCATATATGGTTCATGATATATGGTTACCTGAGATTTGTTATTAGTGTATTCTCTACACTTGATATAAAAAAACCTTTTGAGGAGGAGATAAATCATTAGGGCTGTGCACATTAGTTATTTGTTGCATTTACAATAATATTCGCGGTGACATTGAATTGTGAGTGAGTATTTGCATCTTCAACATGGTTGTGATCCAGAAAATGGCCAAATTTCATGAGAAGCATTAAGAATTTCTAGAGATACTTTGATACATTCTTGTTGATGGGATGGTTAAAATCGACAAGCCTCTCTTTTTGACATTAAGTCACATGCGCAAAATGCACATGAAGATTGAATTTTTGCGGCTTGAGTCAAAGTTACGGTGAGAAGAATTATAGTGGGGAGTCATTGTTATGAACGTGTTCTTGTTGAGAACATTGAGCGATTTTCCCCATCAACAAGAAATTGCGAGATGCAATACCCATTTTTAAACGCAAATTTGCGGAAAGAAGAAAAAATCTAGCACGCACTTCCAAGCCCATCATCAAACCTTTGGAAGAGCTTGTCATAACAAGCACAAAAGGTCTTGGATATGACAGGAGTTGTCCTTTTATATTCTAGACTACTCCAATCCCATTCAATTTGAGTGCGATTTCTTTATGGAAGTTCACCTTCAATTGTTCTAGATCTTGCTCCTCTTCCATACTCCCGGCAACAATAATTGAAAAATTTCAACGTTGTGATTGGGTTAGCCCATGAAAGATCACTATTTAAGTCTTCACCCATCAAACTTTAGTGAAATTGACACCATTCTTACTGGTCTTGGAAACAAGCCTCCTACAAGAATAAAAATTCATCTTGGATGGATACGCTTCTTGGCAATGGGCATCAACAACAAGAAGATGTTTAGAGTCATGTGAAACTTTACAGAATATTGAACAAGAAGCTTGCGGTTGAGTTTTCACCATCATCTCACCTTCTAAATGAGGGGGAAAATGGTGGTCATCTATTTGAAGCCACATCAATTGAGCAGGCTTGTAATCTCTCATTCTAGATTCGAGTTGTAGCCGGAGACACAACGGTTCAAGTGGCTTTGACCTGATCTCTCATTCCGAGATTCAAATTTGTGAGGAGACATAACGATTGACGATCCCGAGCCACAGCTTGTCATTCCAAATTCGAGTTATAGTCGGAGACACGAATTCCCATGAGCATGCCTTTTTTGGTGGACAACCTTAGACCATCCATGCGAGGTTGATATTCTTCCTCTTCAAAGAATTCAAGACACTTTCTCTGTGAGAAGACTGACTTCTTGCCGGCTTTGGTAGAGTTAGGAAATGCATTAAGAATTCCGGTGTTGGTGGTCATCCTTAAACCATCACAAGTTTAAAACCTTACAGCTGGCCTTCCTGGGTTGAAGAGTCTCCTCTTCAAATGAGGATACATCTCTAAAAATCCCTCAACTTCTTGTTAGATTTTGGAAGAGTTAAATTGCACTATTTGTTCAATGTTGGTGGTAATCCATAAACCACCTCTTTATGCCAACATTTTAGAGTTGATTCAGCCTAAGTGTTCGCGATACATACTTTCATATTTGTATTACAACTCTCTTCTTGAACTCACACATACTTTGTCGAAGTTAAGGGGGAATGTTGGAAACCTAATCCTCAATGGGTAGTTGTGGAAGGAAAATGGACAAAAGGAGTCGAAGACCACTGGAAGATGAATCAGAGATTGACTAATGTACTATAAAAGCACATTTATGGTTAATAGTAACATAACTCACCTTATCTTTTCCTTGTGGGTTTACTTGCTCATTCACCATGTGTGTGTTTAGCATTTGACTAAATCGGTATAAAATAGTGTGACAATGGAACTAGAGCACATGTATTTATTTCTAGATTATGAACTATGACAAATATTAATGTAAATATACTCTGTAATTTTTGATGATAAACATTAGTTATATTTTTTATGTGTAAGTTCAATTCTCATGATTTTATTTTCACTTTTCTTAGAAAAATGTGATCTAATCTTTTAGAGATGGGAAAAATCATTTTGAAGCAGACTCAATATATCATTTATTATTTAGTTTTGGTTGGAAGTAAATGAATTTTAATTTAAACATACCAATTGATAATATATATAAATATCTAATAAAAAAATTGATAAGCTACATAAAATATCTCATAAAAAAAGAAAATAATTATAATTCTTTTTCATAATTATAAAAACAGAAACAATTTAACTATAGAAAAACAAATCAAAACAAATTAAAAAAAAATCAAATATAAAAAACAATGAAATGTATTTTGAAAATTATCGTTTATTAATTTTTTAAAAAGTCTATATTAAATAGTTATTATTATTTTTAATAAGATTATATTCTTAATTTATACTTTACTAATAATTGTTTTGAGTGATAAAAATAGAATAAATAATTTTAATTTTATTTCTAATTTAAAAAAAAAAAAAAAAATTGATAAATTATTTGTAAAACATTAAAACGATCTAAATACTTATTTATAACTAAACTTATATAGATAAAAGCACAATAAGCTATTATTCAAATTTCTACGGAGCGAAGGCGTCTTGAGGAACATCATCGAAAAAATTTGGAAGCTTGGTTCGAAATATTTTGAGATATTATCTATGGAAGTTATGTCTTTTTTGATCTCCCGAATGTCATCTCAAAGAGGTTATCGTGGGAAAATCTTCATAAGTCTCTCTCTGAAGTGATTGGAATGATGTAAAAGTAGTACCAAGTACACAAAAAATTTGGTTTCTGTCCCATCAATTCAAAGCTAAATGAGAACGGTGAGCACGTGACAAGTTGTACAAGTTCACTCTCACCAGGCCGGTCCATAATTAGGTCATCGTAGGAGATTGGACGCAACTTTGTGTAGAATCAAATCGGAGTCAGACCTGTTCGCATTAGAAAGAGGATTCATAGGGCTACCAATGAAAATTTCAGATATTGAAGATCTTAAATCACATATATAATTCGGTTCAATATGTGAGCTCCTCCAAAATCAAGAAAAAGATGTGTATTTGGTTTTTAAATTGCATAACGATTGTTTGAAAAAGCGGATTGAGTGATTTCAAGGGCATATTTTAGAAATTTTTATCGTTGATTCTATAATGCCTCCAAAAATAATTCCATATCCATTAAGCCCTCAAAAATCTATACTATGACACATGAAGAGGAAGAATTACGTGTAAGAGATATCAAAATTATGGTACCAAGTGTAACAAATTTTTGATCTTACGAAAGAAGAAATCAAGATGGAATAGATGGTTTAAACGAGAAATGGAGGCTAAGTTGGATGACTTGAAGGATCAAATAATAGCTAATATGGATGATAAGTGTGGAAGATCATCAAACATCAATAACAAGTTCTCAAACTCTCAAGGATAACTAAATTTGGTCAGAATCTAATGAAACAACGGGAAGATCGACATCATGAAAGAAGTTACGAAGCATTCATAGAAACAAGAACTCGACAAGTACAATCAATTTAGAGTATCTCGGCAAGTGGAAGAATACGTATAGATTCCACATGGGAGGATGAGAATTATTATCTGAAGCATCAATAAATAATCAGCGTTGAGGACAACACTTGTTTCAGAAGGAAGAGAGGGCATGTTAAGCCCCTACATTAATAGTAGTCCCTTATTATGTTAGTGTAGCCCCCTTATTGTTATTGTTGTATCCATGTAACCCCCATATTTTTATTATTTTGCCCCTAAATTATTATTGTTAGGTCGGCTAGGATTACATTGTGGGCCCATGGACTCCTATATATATAGAAAGGTTTTGTCATTTGTATCATCAAGAATTGTTCATTCATGTAATGTATTAGGAGTTGCCCCCTCGAAGTGGCTTATTTCTAGGCATTGATATCTCTTCTTCTATTTTTGGAAATTTGGTTTCTAACAAATACTCATTCATGATCAACTCCTTTAAATCCATTCGATTTGGAATATATTTTCCTTAAAAGTTAGCAATTGATATTTCTAACTCTATAGTCAAAGGTTTTCTTGCCTTGGCCTCCTCCATTTGCTACCATAAGCGTGTGGAATCAGCTAAAACTTCCTCCTTTACTTGATATAAAAATTTACATTCATGTTGGTTATAGTAAAGCTCATAAACACAATGCGGTTTCTACTTAAAGCCATCTACCACACGGTTTTCTTTACCTTTTACATGTTGAATGCTTCGATGTCAAACTCACTTAAGAGGCATTCCATCTTGCTTGACGAGTTTAGATCAACATGCTTAAATTAGGCTGGTTGGGGTTATACGGTTGGTTTTTAACACAAATCTCTTTCCTAACAAGTAGTGCCTCCATACCTCGGTGCATGCACTACCGTTTTCAACTCTAGATCATAGAGAATTTGAGTATCTCGGTTCATGCTCTTTGCTTCCTCAAATTCATAGGTAGCCATTTTTCCTTCTTGCGATAAAAGCGCACAAATCCTTCTTTACAAGCATCGGTACAAACCTCAAACTCTTTGTTGGGGTTGGCTACCCTCAACACTAGGGAAGTGGTCAGATGTTTTAATGTTCCTTGCTCACAGCGAGTCATTAGTCCACTTAAATACTTTTCCCTTCCTGCTATGATAAGTAATTGGGAAGGTAATTTTGGAGAACCCCTCCAATGAACCTTCGATAGTATCGACCAATCCCATAAAGAATCGGATGCTCTGCTACATTTTGGGAACCTAGCCAATCCATAATCATCTTAATTTTCTCTAGATCATGGCTATTCCCTGGCGGAAATAACATAAATTTGAATATTTGGATTTCTTTCTTGAAGAAGTCACATTTGCGAACTTAAGCGTACAAGCGATATTTTCTTAACATCTAGAACACTATTCTTAAGTGCTCCTTGTGCTCTTCCATATTCTTTAGATAAATTAAAATATCAGCGATAAATATCAACACACAATTGTCAAAAAAGGGTGAAATACTATGTGCATCGGCCTCATAAATGTTGCTCACGGAGTGGTTAAGCAGAAAGTAATATCACAAAATCGTAGTGCCCGTGTCACAGTACGAAATCGATCTTGTAGATATCCTCATCTTTTATCCCGGATCTGGTGGTACCGGACCTTAAGTCTATTTTTAAAATCTTTTGTAGCCCCCTTCACTTGACCAATGTCATCAATGCGAGTAAGGGATATTTATTTTACGGTCGGTTATTGAGTTGTCTATAATCCATGCACATTTGCATGGTTTCCATTCTTCTTCTTTACAAACAACATGGTGCTCCCAAGGGGAGCTGCTTGGTCCAAATGTAACCTTTCTCCGGCGCTCTGCAATTGTGTTTAATTGAGTTAGATATAGAATAGCTCATTAGGTATGGGGCCCTTGAAGCGGTTATGCTCTGGCATTAAATCAATAGTGAAATCAATATCTCTTCTTGGAGGCTTTGGTATATCTTAAAATACATCCATGGAGTCTTTTACCAGGTATGTTCTCCATCATAGAGTCTTCTCCTTGGAATTGAAACACTTGTATAGCATATGTCCGACATCCTTTCCTATTACATTTGTTCATTTGGGATGTTGTAATAGGACACAACTATAGTGGTTTCTTGATTCCTTGAATCTCTTTGTAGAGTTACATCTTGCATCTATAATATATAATCTTTTCTTTACAATCCACCAATGTCCAATGTTTCTTGACCAATCCATGCCCAGCAATACATCATAGGACCTAATGACGGTATATTCGAGATCCACATTTGCTTTGTTGGTTTCCATTTTCTAAGGTATTGTTTGGGATTTTGGCACTTGCTTTCTCTTTTCTCCGGTGGCTGGTTGTACCAGCCAAAGATTCTTAAACTTTTTACTTTGTAATTTACATAATTCTACTATTTTGGGGTTTACATAACTTAAATTGCACAGGTCAGCAAAATAAAAAGCAGTGCTGTAAATTAACTTACCTTCCAACTCTATCATCGTTGGTTGATAATCTACCTCATGATCCTCCAATTTTACGTTGATTTTGGGTATACTTCGGGCTACATCTCCCCTTTATAGAAGATTCTTGTAGATTGCAGGCGGTTACGCTTCTCCACAAGCTGCAGGAAATTATTATAATGGCAAACCTCACTTGCACCTCCAAAACTACGAGAGGTGGTTTGGGACTTTTCCTTGCTCGATTTGTTTGAAGCCTCTCTAGGCCGCCGGGTTCTTTGGTGGTTTCTTCCAGGCTGTTTTCTCACCGAATTCTATGTAGAATTCTTAAAGTTGCCTATTCCTAGCACTTTTGATATTGAAGCTGCTTTTATGTCCTTTTCTTGGCTTCCAATTTTGACTCTCCTTTTGCCCAGATTCTTTGGTAACACATCATTACCGTATGAATTGCTTTGTCCATGGTCCTTGGATTCACAAATTCAATTCTTTCTTTCATGTGGGTTAGAAAAGCTGTTGAATAACCAGACAGCAGCCTTTTCATCCCTTAGATAAGGAATGTACTCTTAGTAGGGAAGTGAACTTGGTTATGTAATCATCCATCGTCATTTGACCCAACATCAAATCATGGAATTCTATGGATTTTTCATCATAGAAATGTTATTTTAGATATTTATCTTTAAATTATTGCTAGAAACGAATCCACATGTCACATCTTGATATTCAAATGCTGCAGAACAATCTTCACTTCCTCCCCACCGTGGGAGTGGCCTTTTCTCTCAATTGGTAGATGGCCAATTTGGCTTTAAGGTTGTTCTTTGTACTCATAGACTTGGAAGTACTTGCTCATATTAATCAACCAAGCTTGACCACCTCTTCCACTTCTCCATCAAACGTAGGTGGTTTATCTTTTTTGTAACTCAACTTGTGGTTCCACATTTTGTTTATTAATTTTATCTTTGATCCAACACATTGCAGTTGACCTCTTTGTAGTTTACGATTTCTTGTTGCCTTCCCCTTTATTGAATGGCCATCACTCTATTAGTGGTTTAGTCCTTTATTGAAATAATTTTCATTAATGGAAAAAGGAATAGAAAGGTAACACTAAAATTATCATTGATGGAAAAGCTGAGAGAAGAAACATTTATAAGGAAAAGGAGCAGAGATCGGAAATGTGCGAAATGTGCAACGAGAGAGGCAAGGAGCAACAATAGAAATTGTAACCTCGCGAGAGGCGCAAGGCGAGAGACAGGGAGGCAACGAGGTACGGCACAAGCAACGCGAATGGGCAGAGATAAAAAGAACGAGGAACACGCAGTGACAATGAATACGGCACGGACAACGAATGCGACGAGCCGACAAAGAGGTAGAATAGTTGAAGGCATTAGGATTTTCTAGACACAACAAGGACTAGATATCTTGCACATGAAGCCCGAGGAAGAAACGAAGAGAAGAGAGGAATATGCGAGAGCCGGAGATAGCCGGGAGGAAGAGGCGAGAGCAACGAGGCCATAGTTATAGGCAAGGCGTATAAACAAACAAAAAAAAATCGGCAAAATGAGATAATTATTTGAAGAAGTCCAAGGGAGGCGACCAGACGGTCGGGATTAGATCACGAGAGGAAGTGAAGACGACATATTGGCGAGATGAGATTGAATCGCAAGTTCTCACATCACAAATATTAGTGGATAGTATTAAGGCCACCATAAGGCTAAGTTAAAAGCTGGCCATCACGTCCCAGTAGAAGGAGCACATGTCAACACTATGCAAAATCGCAGAGATCAAAAGAAATAAGAGTATAACCACAAAGTAAATCTTATAAAGTGTGAAGTGCAATCGATAGGGACTGCATTAGATCTAGGGGTAGATCCCAACGGCCGACGGTGAATCACGAGACTGCACATCACGGCGTTTAAGGGATAGCAAGAAGGTGATGTCAAGTTAGCTAAAGTTTTGCGTGCAAAATGGAGGGAAACGTGTTGACCTTGCACAACATTGCATCCGCAAAGAAATAGGGTTTAAATTCACAAAGACATCGCAAGGTATGTTCTTTTGGTTGCGATGTGGTAAGGATCAGCGACACGATGTGATGAAGGGAGTCCACATGGTAGCACCGCGCACGAGCGCAAATCACGGATCGCATGGCTCAGGACGTTTATCGCTAATGGTAGAGTGGGAAGCACAACGAGCAGAAGCATTTGCGATGAGATATGATTGGTTAAGCAACTGTGGGTTATGTATCCCTTATTCCATGTATGTTATATGTGCCATATTATAAAGTTTGTCTTGTTGATTTCTAATCATGTACGTTATATATATATATATATATATATATATGCATTGTTGATCGATAAATGTTTGTATATTGATTAAAGCTCGAATTTGTAATCCGTCGTGCCATTCGCCAAGGGGAGTTGTATCTTGGGCCATATCCCATAGGTCACAAAGAAATGGAATAAAATCAAAGAGACTAGAACTCGAGAATGAAACAGTGCAGTAGTAAATCTAATGAAGGAAATTTGAATGCGAAAAGAGTTGGGTTAAAAGGGGCACTTATGCAACAAAGGTGGAATATAATGACAAAATTAGAAAAAGACAAAAAGATATGGCAGAAATTGGAAAAACACACAAAAAGAAAAGCGGGATGAGTAAATAGTGATTATGAAAATGTAATTATTTATTTTTTATATTTTTGATGTAAAGCCTTAAGACCCTTTGTGAAAGCCTCCCATTTATCTTGTAATAGTTATATATTTTTTAACATTGAATATGTTGAGTGAGGAAATGAGTGGGTGAAGGAAAGTAAATTGCCTATTCCCTTCATATTCCCTATAGAATGAAAACAATCATAAAGTTATATGTATAAAATAGGTAATATCAATACGCAAAAATAAGAGGTGTATAGAAAAGAGAAATTGTACGACAAATTTGAAAGACGACACATGAAGATGGAAAAGCTGGATGCACTCACGAAACGGGAAACGATTTGTACTATAGTACAACATTTTTGCAACACCTTGTAAGGACCACGTATTTTGGCGTAACTTATTATCCTTCTTAGCTTGCTTGAGGACATTTTCTTGTATGGTTGTAGTGGTCAGAAATGCCTAGTCTCTATCAAAATGCAATTAGGTCCCATAATTGGTCATTGTAGGATGGACATGCTTCAAACAGAAGATCACATAATTAAGACCTATGAAATTTGAAAGAGAAGCTTTAGAGGTTGCTTTCAGTGGATGCAGATATTAGGGATCTGGTATAGAGATAATTCAATTTCAATATTGAGCTCCTCAAAAGCAAGTAAAAAGTGTGTATATTTTTCCAAATTGCATGTCTTGTTTGAAGGAAGTAAGTTGAATTGGTTCAAAGGGAATATTGTAGAGATAGATATCAGTATTGGATTCTAAAATAAAGCTAAAAATAATTCAAAACCCATTAAGGCCTTAGAGGCTCTACTAAATACGAGGACAAGAGATAGCAACATGACATATCAAAATTCTGAGCAAGTGCAACAAATTCCAGCTTTCACAAAAAGTAACAACAAAAATGACATGGAAGTTTTGAAGAAAGGTGTGGAAACTAAGATGGATGGTTGGAAGAAAGGCATGGAATCTAAGATGGAGTGGTTTGAAGAATGGCGTAAACTAAGATGGATGGCTGGAAAGCGCACTTAAGTCTAATATGGATGATGGCATGGAAGCTAAGATGGAAAACATGAAGAATGATCTAAGTGAACCTTGGAAGGTTTGAAAAAATTTAAATTACAAGAAATGTTTCCCATTAGCAGAAAAGATAATGGAAAACTACGTGATGAGAACAAAATAAATCTGTTAATCATGATTTTATCAAACTCTAATATTGGGCCATGGAAGAACCTACATATTCAAAGAAAATAGAATTATGGGGAAGTTTGATGAAAGATATTATAACATGGATACCTCTGGATAGACAATATTTGATCTCAATAATAATGAAAAAACAAAAAGAGTCGCATTGCAACTTTACATTTTAGAACAAAATACATTTTTATAGTATCGATGGCTTTGCTCAAGTAAAAAATTGTCACTTAGTGGAAATTTTATGGAGGGAAACAAATAGCACATTATGAGGATACAAAGAGAAACATTCTCTTTATCAGAATTGATAAATCTCAAACAAAAGGAGTTCAGTAGGGAGCACATTGAGGACTTCAATTGAATATAAGGAGTAGCGCTATTCAGGGAGGAACACATGATTGATCTCTTAATAGGTACTTTAAAGGATAACATCCAACATGAAGTTCGAGTTTTGAAACACGATTCATTGGAGAAGGCATTGAGGTTAGCAGAAAATTTAGATATAAAATTATGGCGACAAGGAAGCCTACCACTCACTTCTATAAAGATGGAAGTGTTGCTACTCCTAAATTTCCACATCTACAAGGTTGACACCACAACTAGTGGAAGAAAAAAGAGCAAAGGGAGCTTTATCTGTTGTGATATAAAATACCTCAAGGTCTGGTGTCTTTGAAAAATTATTTACATATATTGTGAAGAGGGAAAGAAAATATGAACAGAATCTTCAAAAATTTAGGATACACCCGGGAACCAACCCTAGAAGAGGAAGGAAATGAATCCGACCATATCGTGTATGTGTTGGCGGGAATTACCAAGCTCCTCAAACTCTCAAGATAAGACATATCAAGAGAAGAAAAAGGTAATAGTGTTGATTGATTAGAATTAGTACCCATAATTTCCAAACCAATTAATAAAGTAGCCAAGGAATTGAATTGTTTCCTATGCCCAACACCCCGAGAATGTCAAGTGAAGGGTTGCAAATGGAGGAACTATAAATTTCTACGGAAAATTCCATAATATCAAGCTAACCATGGAGATATGTATTGAATGATCTAAATATTTCAAAATTCCTGCAGGAGGTGATGATGTTGTGGTAGGGGTACAATGGTTACGTCTTTAGGGCGGTAGCTTTTCATTTTCAAGAACTTTTTTTGAATTTTTTTGAGGAAGGAAAGTGGTGTAGTATTGTAGGGGACAGGGAAAGATAATAAGCTCTAATGTCATGACAAAGCTTCTGAAAGAAGAACAACGAGGCGTAATTGCACAATTATGCTCACTAGAAGTTTACGACATCAAAATCATCTATTTACGCAGATCTCCAAAAAGTCTTGGATAATCATTCCAAGGTGTTTGGAAACTCCCAAAAGGAATCCCACCTATTAAGTGATCATGACCATGCTATTCGTTGATTCTAAGAGTATGTTTCCTCCAAAAATCGGGGTCTTATAGATATCCTTATGTCAAAAAATGAAATTGAATTTATGATTGAGAAATATTAGAAGTGGTATAATTCAACCTAGTCAAATTTCTTTCTATGCTCATGTATTATTGGTACACAATAAGGATGGATCATGGTGCATGTGTCCGATATTATGGGGAGCTCGATAATCTCACCATTAGAGTAAATTTCCCATTCACGTGATTGATGAATTATTGGATGAATTACGTAGACAATCTATTTTTACCAAGTTGGATCTTCATTGAGGGATATCATCAAATTAGAATGAAGAATGAAGATATTCACAAAAACAACATTTCAAACTCATGGGGGCTATTATGAATATTTGGTCATGTCTATTGGCCTTACCAATGCACCTTATACATTTCAAGGGTTGATGAATTCCATTTTCAAACCCTTCCTTAGAAGAATTTGTGCTAGTATTTTTTGATGATATACTAATCTACAACGGGTCTTGGAAGGATCATGTTCAACATGTTGTAGTGCTCAAACTATTGTAGGAGAAATAATTATATTAAAAACATCCAAATGTTTCTTTGAAGTACAAGGGAATTGAATATAAAGAAGTTATGTGTGTCTCATGGCCAGTTAAGGTAGACCTAACAGAATTAAAACCATTAAAGGAATGGAAGAGATCCCACAACCATAAAAAAGTTGTGGGGATTTCTCGGAATTAACAAGGTATTATCGACAATTTTTAAAATTATGGGAGAATCTCCAGCCACCTCTAACAACATTGAAGAAAGATGGAATTTTCATGGACTCTGAAGCAACTAAGGCCACAGACATCTTAAAGGCAATGTGCCTTACTTAGGTCGTAGCCTATTGTAGACTTCACAAAAACCTTTATTGTGAGATGTATATACAGATGGAATTAGTTGGTCTGTTTGTACAGAAGGTAGACCCATTGCTCTTGAAAGTGGTCCCAATCAAGGAGAGTATTCAAGCTATTTATATGAGAAGGAGATATTACTTAATCTTGCATGCACTAAAGAAATGGCGGAACCTACCTAATAGGAAGACACTTCAAGGTAAAAACTGATCATGATAGTCTTAAACACTTTTTGGAACAAAGACTATCTTCAGAAGAGCAGCAAAAATGGGTCACAAAGATGTTGGGTTATGACTTTGAAATAATATACAAAAAAGGGAAGCTAAATGTTGTTACAGATGCACTCTCAAGAAAGAATGAAGAGGTGGAAGCATTGCTTTGTGCCATTTCTATTATCCAACCAGATTGGATAACCGAAGCAAGAGACGAATGGAAGAAGGACAAAGATGTATGGACACTCATTCAAAAGTTGCAGCAAGATCCTAGTACATCTGATACATTTAGTTGGAAAAATGATTCCTTATGGTACAAAGATCACTTATATCTTTGTAAGAATTCCCAACTAAAACAAAAGATTCTTTTGGAATTGCACACTTTTCCTTTAGGAGGACACTCAGGATTTTTAAAAACTTACCACAGGGTGAAGAAAGAATTTTTTTGGGATGGCCTTAAATCTGATATTCGAAAGTTTGTGGCGGAATGTTTGGTTTGCCAGCAGAATAAAGTGGAAACAATTAAGACCCCAGGACTTCTACAACCTTTATCCATTCCAAGTAAACGTTGGGAGGAGATTTCAATGGATTTTATCACAGGTTTACCTAAGTCCGAAGGAAAGAGTGTCATCATGGTGGTAGTTGATAGAATTACGAAGTATGCACACTTTTGTGCATTATCTCATCCATTTAAAGCAAGTACAGTTGCTACTACATTTATGGACAGAATTCAAAAGCTACATGGAAGCCCAAGGGTTATTGTGAGCGACAGAGATCCCATTTTTACTGGAAATTTTGGACGGAGTTATTTTCTTGTTTGGGTACTCAATTTGCTCATAGCTCATCTTATCATCCTCAATCTGATGGTCAAACTGAGATCGTAAATAAATGTTTGGAAGGATATCATCGTTGTTTTGTATCTGATAAACAAACACAATGGGTCAAGTGGTTACCTCTTGCTGAATGGTGGTATAACACTTCCTTCCATACTGCAGCAAAAATGACCCCATTTATGGCACTTTATTGATATCATCCACCATCCATCACATCATCTTTAAGGGAAAATTCGAAGGTTCAAGCAGTGGAAGATCACATCGAGCATCAGCAAGAAGTTCTCCAACTCTTAAAGGATAACCTGAATTTGGCACAAATCGAATGAAACAACAGGCAGATCAACATCGCAGCGAGAGAAGTTTTGATGTAGGAGATTGGGTATTTTTACGGCTACAACCATACAAACAAATGTCCCTCAAGCAAGCAAAGAAGGATAATAAATTATCGCCCAAGTACTATGGTCCTTACAAGGTGTTGCAAAATATTGGTACTATGGCATACAAATTGGAGCTTCCTGCTTCTTCGCGAGTGCATCCAGTTTTCCATGTTTCATGCTTAAAGAAGGTTATAGGTGAAAATATTCCAGTTCAAACAATATTGCCAGAACTTGATGAGGAAGGAAAAATCATATTGGAACCTGAAGCGGTCACGGAAACAAGAACTCGACATCTATGAAATCGATCAATTTCAGAGTATCTCATAAAGTGGAAGAATTTACCCACTGAAGATTCTACATAGGAGGATGAGAATTTTATATAGAAGCACCCGGAGCTACTCAAGCATTGAGGAAAACATTTTTTTAAAGGAGAGGGGAATGTTAGGTCCCTAGATTACTAGTATAGTCCCTTATTGTTGCTAGTGAAACCCCCTTATTGTTATTATTGTACCCCTGTAACCCCCATATTGTTATTATTGTGCCCTTAAATTATTATTGTTACATCGGCTAGGATTACATTGTGGCCCCATGGACTCCTATATATATAAAGGAGGTTTTGTAATTTGAATCATTCAAGAATTGTTCATTCATGTAATGCATTGGAGGTTTCCCCCTCGAAGTGGCTTATTTATAAGGCATTGATATCTCTTTTCTTCTATTTTTGGAGCTGGTTTCACAACAAAAACCATAATAAAACAAACCTTGAAAGCTTCTTGAGAATGCATCTTCATCTATGTTTTCCTTCTTAGCAAGAATCAAGAAATATGTGGGCTTGCTATTAGAAAAAGGGCTTTCTAAGTACGATGCTTCCAATTGATCATAGATTGGATTATGAAATTCAAAACAATCCTATTGAAAACCCTGAAATCCTCGAAAATATGAATTTTCAATTAAAAGCATGGCATCAAGATGAGAATCTTATAATGGAAAATGAATTTGATCATGTTTAGAAGGATTATCAAGATAGTGAGGACCCGACATAACCATCAGCAAAGTTTTAAGTTCCTCAACTACTTCACGGGTATCTAAATAGTGAGATAAACCATAAATATTAATCAATGTAAAATAATTTTCATCAGATATTTTGGTGGGAAAATGATAAGTTAAATGGTAGTTACTAAAACAAGCATTATGATCAAATGGATTGATTATGGTAAGATTTTATCAGTTAGTAGACAACAAAGACAAATCAGTTTGAACAACTTTACAAATTTGAATAATAGAACCATCTCCCTCACCCGATAAAAATGACAAACCATTTCCTTGTTCCTGGTTACAAATTATACTAGCACCATAATTGTCGAAATAAGTGAAAAGGAATGCCAGTATAGAAAACACATGAATCGAGTCAGGATATAATGAGCGAATAGGAGTTTTAATCCCAAAATAAATCATGCATTCACTAGCACTCTGGAAGATTTCATGGGCGATGAAGACAAATATTAGCAGTATAACATTCACAAGAAAAATAGGAGCTGAATATTCTCAAATATATTTGATAGACATGATTCCTTCAGCCAAATATAATATTTTAAATGATCAACTTCACAACTCCACGCTTCCATGAAATATATGCACTCCAAAACCGAATTAGTACAAAGCTGCCCTGGCCAGAATGAATCAATTGAAATAGGAATATTCAATCTGATCATAAATCAAATATTTCAAATTGGAATGAGCTGACATATACGAAATAAAAAACGCATATTTCAAGAAGAGATTTGTACATCTAATGAAACCATGAAAAAAAATTATTTTATCGAAGAAAAAAAAACCATATACGACTTAGTTTTGAGGATCTTCAAAGTAACAAGGTCCCGAAATAACTATCAAAGGAAGTTAAAGTGCCTCAACTTCCTAACAAGTCTCAAAACTTTAAAGGATTGTAAAATCACATTTTGAAGATTGAATTAGATGATGCATGGTGTGTTGATAAGTATTGCCAGTAATTTAAATAAGAATGCTACTATCCAGATGAAAACTATCTCTATCACTGATTTGATTTAATTTTGAAACTTCAATAAACATATTAATCAAGTAAAAATATTCTTATAATTGAAAATATAAGGATGGATATATTGTATCAATCTCATGAGTGATCGGAATAGAAGAGTTTTCTTCATGCAATATTGGAAATGACGAGGGTTATAATCGAGACTCAATTATTTTATTATTTCCTTTTTCATCATGGATAACCTCACTACCTTGTGTAAATTAAAAATACAACTTATTATATGATGAAATTGAAGAGCATGGAGTAACTTCTTCACAAGTAAATTCATTACACATGGTAGAGCACAAAGGATAGCGAGGTGAAGAGGAAGTTTCTATGAGAAAATCGTCTTTGACCGAATCATATAATAGATCCAAATCTTTCATATCTAAATCTTCCCGAGGAACTGAAATATATGCATGTGAACTTGGGAATACATGATGATATACATCAATAGTGTCATCATCATCAAAATGATGGTTGCCTAAGACTATAAATTGATTAATAAAATTAAATTCATTTGATTGACTAGTTAGATTAGTAGATTGAAAATCATCTAAGAATTAAGGAACAACATCTTGACATAGAGGGTTTTGAAAGAGGGAAAAGAGATAAAAAGTATCTTCACCTTTCTACTCCTCTACATGTTTAATATGACCACCTTTTACTTGATCAAAATTTGAACCAACAACTTGAAAATGAAGAGATTATAAATAACTAGTTGGTGGAGCACATTTATCAAGCAAATCAAGGGAAAAATATTAATGGTATGAAGATGATAGAGGATGATAGGAAAATTCGAGATTTAGGTTAAGAGTGGTAATATAATCTTGATGCAGCAGCTCAACCTACACTTCCCAAGCCCATCATCAGACCTTGGGAACAACTTGTCCACAACAAGCACAAAACTGGTCTTGGATATGACAAGGAGTTGTCCTTTCATATTCTGGACTACTCCAAGCCCATCAAATTTCAGAGTGTTGGATTTCTTCATGAAAGTTCACCTTTAACTGTTCCAGATCCTACTTCTCTTCCATAGCAACAACAACAACAGATTGTAAAATTCCAACATTGTGATCGAGTTGGCCATATGAAAGATCATTGTTTAGATCTTCACCCATGCAAGAACTATGGTCGACACACCCATTCTTCACACAGATGCTTCAAAAACAAGCCTCCTGCAAGAACAAAGATTCATCTTGGATGGATCACTTCTTGGAAATGGGAATCAATAGCCAAGAAGATGTTTAAGTCGCATGTCAGAACTTGTTCTTGAATATTGAGAAAACTTGCAGTTGAGTTTTTTCCATCATCTTACCTTGTACCTGACAGGGGGAAAATGGTGGTAATATACAAGCTTCGACGCCACATCAAGCGAGCCTGACCCACAATATCTCTTTCCAGATTTAGAGTTGTAGCTAGAGACATAACAGTTCAAGCGAGCCTGAGCCACAATTCGTCATTCCAAATTCAGAGTTGTAGCCAGAGACACGGATGCCCTTGAGCATGCTTTTGGTTGGTGGACAACCTTAAACCTTCCATGTGAGGTTGATATTCTTCCTCTTTCAGAACACTTCCTCTAGCAGAAGACTTCAGCTTCTTGCCAATTTTGGAAGAGTTTCGGGAACTGTAATAAGCGTTGCATTCTAGTGTTGGTGGTTATCCTTAAACCACCTCTTTATGCCAACATTTTAGAGATCTGATTCAGCCTAAGTGCTGCCATGCATACTTTGCAGATTTGATCACAACTCTCTTCTTAGATTCACACATACCCCTTTGGATTAAGGGGGGGAATGTTGGACACCTAATCCTCTATGGGTAGGTGTGGAAGGCGAAGAGTCACAAAGGAGTCCAAGTGACCTTGGAAGATGAATCCAAGAGTCACACCATTGAATTATAAATGTACATCTATGGTGAATAATATGAATCTCTCATGCTTATATTTCTATGTGTATGTTTAGTTTCTTCATATACCACGTGTGTGTTTAACACTTTTTATAATTACATCATTACATCCACAAATGATGTGTCAAGACACATGGACACACATGAAATTGTCATGTCACTTGCATAATTCACAACCTGACAATGATGACATGTACTCCATGATGAGGTGGGAGTGTCACACTATTCCTCTTATTTCTTTGTCTTCAATATTTGTCATATATTTTTTTACTACTTCATATTCATGAAATATATTCTTTTCTCTTCATCTTCACCCTCCAAAGGGTCTTGAATGAATATGGGGTATTCAATTGATATTGATATTGGATCATATGTCATAGGATAATTTCCCTTTGTATTCTTACTGTATGAATTCTTCATGGTTCCCACTTCACAACTGTCTTCCCATGTGATCTTCAATGCATCCTCCTTGAACATCATAGTGTCATGTGAAGATATGGTATGTGTATATTAAATTCACTCATGACATGATTAAATCAATCTGGAATCCCCTATTATAACATTCTTCATAAAAACCACTAAGTGACCTAAAAATGAGTGCTAAACATGGAGGAAGGCTCAAGGATTGTACAATTGTTATAGCATCATTTACTACCTCTATATACTTGATGACTTATGCATTGGCCTTGGGTAGACCTTCCATTCAGACTTGGTCACATTTTTCAAAAAACAATATTTTAAAATCCATACGCGACTCTGCCCAATTTTTTCCTCATGCACACGCGGGTCCATCCATAGATGAGCCACATATGCTATTTAAAATATTAAAAAATATGAAATTTCCCTATTATTGAGGAGGGTTTTATGGTTTTTTCTATAACTTAACTACCCCAACCCATGGCCTAACTGTTCCCCAACTGAAAAAACTAATTTGAGGAACTATAAATACCCCTCAAGGGAATGGCCAAAGGGGAGAGAGAGAATACTATTGATATTATGCCTAGTTATAGCCCTGATCAAGTCTAATATTTCCCCTATTCCTCCTGCACTTCCTAGGTTTCAAGAAACCCTTGTTTCCTTGTGATGATCACCCTTATTATATGTGACATCCTTTGTGCATCATTTATGGAAGAAGCTTTGTGAGGCTAGGATTGGACGGATCTGGAGGATGGTTTTTCTTAAGGCTATGGTAGATCTCAGGTGATTTCTCCACTATTATTTTATGTACATGTTATCAATAGAATAAGTACCATCTTGTTCCTGATGTTCACGTGTTATATGTCTCCTATACATGTTTAATAATCTTGAATAGTAAATTTCATGTTATCTTTATGAGATCATGTATGCCAATTTGCTAACATATAGGACACATATGCTGTACAACTGGGTTTTATGTTTTTTCTTGATTGATTTTACAAGTTATGGAGCACGAGGAGTTGCAGGGGGTTTGAACCCTATGGGATCTACTACAAACAAAGGATAAACGAGTAACATATACAATCCTCACTTTCTAGTTTAAAGCATAGAAGTTAGTAATTAGAGTCCTTCTTGTGATGACATGTCCCTACTATGTTAGATCTTTAAACTTGGGACCTTAGGGTAAATTTTCCCATAATATAACTAGTGACTCCACTGGGGATTACATCTATGTAATTCCGAGTTTGGGTTGTTTATCTATCTTGTGTGTTCCCTGACAATTTAATCACATTTGTAGTCTAGTAAGTCTTTTTCTCGACCAGGAAGAAGCCTTGATATTCTGATTAGGGCCGAGTCTTTATTTTTTTCCTTATTTCTATTTATACACGCTAATTCGATTTTACACAGTCGTGCATGCCCTTTTTTTCCCCAAAAGAGCCCACATATACGTGCGTTTCTTTAGTTACAGTTGCATATACACATGTGTTGCACACATCGAACCCATGTATGCCTAGGAAATTTTGAAAATCTGAGTTTTGAGGCCCTGTAAGTCTTTATTGTCTATGGTTGGCCACTCTTGTGGTACCTTTTAGGTGTCTAGGCTGTGTTTCTTGTGGTTGTATGTCAGTTTATCTCTTTTTCTTTCGAATACCTAGTGATTTTATGGTTTTCCCTATTTTGCAAAGTTGTAATTATGACTGTAGCACCAAGACCTCTTCCTGCAGTTCTTGGTTGTTTTGATCATTGATAACAGTGAGTCTCTACTTGTTTGGTCATGTTTTCCTTATGCATTGCTTCACTTTTTGTTTTTTCCTCTTTGGCATCTTTGGTTTTCTTGTCTTCTTGGGACTAGCCTTCTAGCGAATCTTGAAGTGACCTTTTCTTGGTTTTTTAAGTTTTTGTTTGCTAGAAGTGTGTGCTACTATTCTGAATCAGTTTCATGGGCCTTTTGCTTATTATTTATTGTTTAAGTCCTGCTACAAAAGTAGAATAGTTGGCTTATGCATTTTGAAGTCTATTTGTCGCTCATTCTCTTGATTCAGGTTCTTGAGTAGTTTTATGCTTGTCTCTTTGAAATATTTTTTCTCCCCTTAAAAGTGAAAAGCCAAAAAAAATTTCTTGTTTTTTGTTGCTTTTGCTTTGGTTTCCTTGTTACGGTTTTCATACATTTCGAAGTATTTTGTTATTTTCTTCTTTTTGGTTCATTTTCTTGGTCTTGAAAAGAGTCTTTCTCTAGATTTATCTCTCTTTTATATCAAGTGTATTTTGTCTTTGCATGCGAAGGAGTTCTTGTTGGGACTTGCCTTTCTTGTTTCTCAAAAGTGATTGAACCGTTCTTCCTGGAAACTCTTTTTGATTCCTTAGTTAGTAATTCTAGAATTTGCATATCATTGGTAGTTTTTACATTAGTTGCACTGGAGGATTTTAGTCTTTTTGATAGGTTTTTGAAATGTGTGAAGAGTGAGTAACTGAAAAGAAAAATGAAGTTTTTTCTTATTTAGTTTCATAGAACCCATTTAGAAATATCTTTTCATTGAAAGAAACATATTACATTTTCATGTAGTAGGTTTTCATTGATTCCTTTTGCGTCAATAAACACCATCAGTTTCACTTCCATATACCTCTTACCTAAGTAATAACCACATAAAATCGAGCGATACAATTAAAATGAACTAGAATTTTTTTGTATTTTCATTAATTATACTCCAACTAGCTAGGCCATAGGGCTTTGGAGTAGGTGAGTGGAGAGTTAACTCTCCAAGGCCGCTCACAACTCTAAAACATAGAAAGTTTATTAATGAGCGAAATCCAATTCCGTTAAGTGGACCGGGAATGATCTACCTTTAGAGATTTAAGCGCGAGGGAGAGTGAAGACAGAGAAGAGAGATACCCCCTCTCCTATTTGTTGAATCTTGATCTAAGACCGTTCCTCCCGACTGCTAATACAGATTGGTGCCCTTAGTTGCCTCTCCTAGGGACCACATAGGTGATTATGGGGGGGGAATACCCATGGTACCTGAGACAGACATTGCATCACATTCATCAGTACTTCTGGAGGGTGCCCTTGCGAAGCTCAGGGACTTGCATCAGAAAAGGCTGTTGTTAGGAGGTCAACGTAATTATTTATGTTACCTTCGCTAGTAGGCCTGGGGCATAATTACCCTAGACTATTTTTGAATGGTCCTCTTATTCACTTTCTTGTAGTTTGGTATCCAGTCCTATTCACCCGGAGCAGAAATACCTGAAGGCTACTTGATTGACTGTATCTTAGGGATTTTTATAGAGTGTGCTCTTTTCTCCTAGATTGCTTAGCTTCTTATATTTTTTGAGTCTAATTAATCTCATAAAGTGGCTGACTGATTTCCCTGTCGATCAAGGAGGCTTCGTGGGCTTTCCCCTGCGACTGCTGTGCCTTCTTCAAGAAGGCGTAGGAGTAATTCAGTGGGTGATTTTTATTCGTTGGTTTCGAATGCAACAGAGAGCAATCCTTCGTATGGGATTTTTGTTTCTGTGGGTGGTCCTAGTGCTGGTTCTATTGTAGAGAGGAGTACTCCACTCATCTCTAGAGTCTTTTTTATGGCAGAAGAAGTTGAAGTTGAAGAAGTTCCTCAGCCTCCTGAGATTTCTTCATCTCCTTTTCCTGCTAGTTTTCCTGTCATCCTTTTGTACATTGGGCCTGAGTCTCAAAGACCAACTAGCCCCTTTCCTTCATATCCCTTTATTTCAATGGCCACAGCTGGGAACACAACTTCGACTATGAGCACTGCAAGTTTTCATACTCCTCTTTTAGGTGAAGGAGGAGGTACTATTTCCATTTTCACAGTCACTTATCATGCTACTATGTTTGGCTCTACTTCTATTCCACCTTCGAGTGGAAGCACCCAAGCATATGCTTCTCAATCTGGTCCATTTTCTTTTGGGATGCCTTCTAGTGGGATTCCTTTTTTCTCCTTTACCATTGCTTCAACTGTCTCCGTGCCTATGCCTCTATGGCTAGTGGATCAGCTTCATTTTAGGTTTTCCCCTTTGGAATTGGGCATATTCCTCATTCAAACCCTTCCTTAGGATCTTTTCCTTTCACCTCTCCAAATCAAGGATTGAATCCTTTCATTGAAGGTCAAGGATGTAATGTTTTTTCGGGATGGAACCCTTCTTTTATAGGGTTAGGAGATGGGAGTCAATTTTTCTCTAGTTAGTAAGAGAATGTTCCTTTCCATTTGGTAGGGGCTTCTTAGGAATTTTGTGCATTCACTAATGCTTGGAACCCTTACCAAGGGGTTTCTTCCTCTTTTAACACTTATATTGGAGGAAATTTCCTTGTATATAGTAACTCTATGATGGGAGGGGGTCCTTCTCCGAATGTTGGGTCACAAGGATTTTCTTATGGCTTAGCATTTTCTACGAACAACATCTCGAAACCTAGTGCCTCAACAAATCCAGGCTATTCTTTTTAGAATGTGGGGAATCCTTCCTACGGGGGATGGAATTCCTAGGCTCCTCTGCACTTACCATTCCAACTTTAAACTTTCAAGATCTATCAAAATCAAAAAACGATCCTATACAGTATAGTCCATGTTGGCCTTTGGTCCCCACTAAACTACCCTTAGACATTCCAAAGTTTGAAGGGAAGGCTAGCGAGGATCCAGTGGACCATGTCACCACTTTCCACTTATGGTGTTCATCGAACTCCCTTATCGACGATTTGATTAGGTTGAGGTTATTTCAACGAACCCTAATAGGGAATGCAACGAAATGGTACATTGAGCTAACAGGTGGGATTTTTGATACTTTTACTGAGTTTGATACTATGTTCTTAAAAAATTTTCAACTTCCTGTCCGTTATGATGTCGGGACTGATCTCTTGGCCAATTTCTAGTAGGACAAAGCAACTCAAATTTTATATCATATTTAGGAATGGAGGAGAAGGAAGAGGCTAATCAAAGCCCAAATTTCGAATGAGTTCCTTCTCGAATGGTTTCCAAAATATCTGCAGGAAGAAATCTCAAAGGATGTATCCCTTTTAGGGGTATTTTCGGAAGAGCGGGCTATTTTTAGGGATTAGTAGCTAGAACTGATCTAGTCACAGTTTGGGGTCCTTAATAAAATATTTTCAGATGCTCCTCACTCCAAGCTATATTTAGCCAAAACCAAACTAGGTCCTCATGGTGATGGACTTATCGGTATGATCGATAGTGGTACGACTAACCTGTTAAATCAATTGTAGTAGTTTTCTATACAATCTTCTCCTTCTGGTCAGGCTACACCTTCAGTGTCAACTCCTTCTCAGCCCCTGGTTATTAATTTCGTTCAAAATTATAACCCCAAAAGAAATCAACAATCTGATGGGAAGAAGAAGGGACAGAATAATAAGAAGAAAGACAAGGATGGAAGGGGAATGCGAGTATATCCAACGATCATGTTCGACAGGGTAATAGGGATAATAAAAATAAGGTTATGTTTCCATGAAAGTTATGCACTGGAGACCATCTCACTCACCTCTACCCTAAAATTCAGGATGCTCAGTGCTTTTTAGCTTAGCAGGGTTCTTCTAGCTCCCAGGATGTATTGACAAACCCTTTTCCCCAAGGGCAACAATTTCTTGCTGCCGCAAATGCGAATATTGGAGCTCCCTCTGGGGGCAACCAGGAAGGGGAAAATCCATCGAACATATACATGATGAGTGCTCACGCAGATATCACTATGAGATCTCGTGATTATGGAAAACCTGAGTCTTTGAAAGCTAAAGGTGC
The DNA here is from genome assembly GCA_034641835.2 of Pinus albicaulis. Taxonomy (NCBI): domain Eukaryota; kingdom Viridiplantae; phylum Streptophyta; class Pinopsida; order Pinales; family Pinaceae; genus Pinus; species Pinus albicaulis. The sequence goes on along the minus strand of CM076579.1, from coordinate 1,128,672,765 downwards.
TCCTAATGATACTAAGCCACTCCATATAGAGAGGCCTGTAGTTGAGTCTATACTTCAGATGCCGAAAGCATCTACAATTCATATGACGATAAATCCTAATGCCAAGGTTTCCCAAAACTACTTGATTGTAGAAGATATGGCTCAAATTCCTTACGCCATGTATGCATTAGAGGTGCTCCAGTCGTGTCCTAAAAAAAGGGGTGCATTTATCACTGCCATTGGGGATGTTGATCGAAATAATTCTCTAATGATAAAATTTGACATGTCGACTTTCAAAAAGAGACTTCCTCATCATATGGATTTTCAAATTAAGTCTACATATCAAAAGTTTAATATCTTTCGAACAATATTCGATGAGGGTGTGTCCATGTGTGTGATGTATGTCTCATGCTGGAAAGCTATTGGATCTCCTTCAAATATCCCTTCTACTACTCTTCTAATTGCGTTTGATGGTCATTCTCACAGGCCACATGGCATTGTTCCAGATTTACCCATCCGTGTTGGGGGTAAAACTGTCAATATCGAGGTCAAGATAGTTGATGAAAATCTAGACTACAACCTTTGATTGAGGCAAAACTGGATTTAAATTAGATTTATGAGATGGATTCTATTGCTTCCTCATTATTTCGAATTTTATCTTTCCCTCATGAAGGGAGGATTGTCACTGTTGATTAGATGGACTATTCTCCTATAGATGCAAATACATCCAATGACTTGACTATTCCCTTGGTGAATGACACCAAGCAACCTGTTGGTAATTTAGGGGTTGGAATGTATACATATTTGATGGGTACTTTTGATTTTCTGCCTCCTTCGGTTCATATCCATACTATTTCATCTTTCAGGGTTCCTACTCGAAGAGATTTCTTCCGAACTCATTAATTTTCGGACCCTTGGACCTTGCCTTCTCCTACCTCCACATTAGAAGAAGGCCAAGTGGGTGGAATGGAATTTCCTATGTCTGCAGTAGAGATTGCCTATCGATCTATTGCTAACTTTGTAGATTCCATACCAGTTTCTCTTTCATCAGAGGAATTGGATGTGGCTCCGGCTTGGAATCTTACTTTATCTTCTACTCAAGATTGCATTGATACCACTAGACCATCCTTGAAGCAATGACTAGTGTAGAGAGACCATGGGATGATTTCCATCATTGGTCCTATTTTCTACCAAACTTACGAGAAGTTGAAACAAGTTTGTCTAGCCCTCAGTCTTCTGGTCTTGTTCACCCAGTCCTGACCCCTTAGCACCAACACAGGTATTTGCTGAAGGGAGCATGGCTGTCATTTATGCTACTACCCCGGTGAAAATCTCTAGAGATCCAAACATTATTGATAATGTCTTCATTGGAGTTGAATGTTCCCCTGAAGATATTCAGACTTACATTGATCTCTTTTGAGAATTTCGGATGTGTTTGCTTGGTCTAATGAGGAAATTCCTAGTATAGATCCATTTATTGTCCAACATGAGATCAAGGCAAACGAAAATGTTAAGCCCATTCGATAGAAGCTTCATCCGGTCAACCCTAGGAAGGTTGTAGCTATCAAAGCTGAGGTTGAGAAGCTGCTAATGGTAGGTTTCATCTACCTTGTTCCATTAACTGAGTGGGTTTCGAATCCAGTTCCCATGGACAAGAAATAAGGAATGATCCAAGTTTGCATCGATTTCAGGAATTTTAATAATGAATGTCCTAAAGATAATTACCCCACACTGTTTATAGATCAGATTATCAGTGAGTGTGTGGGGAATGAGAATTTCTCCTTCATGGATGATTTCTTGGGATATAGTCAGATCATTATCTGTCCTGAAGATCAACATAAGGCTGCTTTTATTTACCCCTGGGGTACATTTGCTTACAAAAATACGCCTTTTGAGCTTAAAAATGTTGGAGCTACTTATCAGCGGGCTATGTTCTATGCCTTCCATGACATCAAACATATTATCGAGGCATATTTGGATAATTTAGCTGCTCGTTCTCGCAAGAGGATTGATCATCCTTCACACCTTCGTCAAGTTTTTGAACGATGTTGGTATTATAAAATCCAGCTGAACCCTAATAAGTGTGTTTCGCTATCATATCCGATCAGTTTTTAGGATTCATCATGTCTACGGAAGGTATTTGGGTAGATCCCTTCAAGGTTGAGGCAATACTTCAGTTTCCTACCCTGTCTTTGATCCGTAAACTTCAAAGTCTACAAGGCAAAGCCAATTTATTACGGAGATTTATCATGAGTTAAGCTGAGATTACAAAGTGATTTATGAGGTTGTTAAAGAAATGAGTTCCATTTTTTTGGGATGAATTTTCTCAATGTTCATTCGATGCTTTGAAAAAAGAATTGACCTCTGCTCCATTACTGAGTCCACTTGATTATAGCAGGGATTTCCTCTTGTATCTCGCTATAGTAGAATCTACCATAGGCATGGTTTTGGTTCAAGAAGATGATTCTCTTTGCTATAATGTTGTATACTACCTTAGTCAAGGCTTGGTGGGTCCTGAACTCTGGTATTCCCTGATTGAGAAGCTAGCTTTCGCAACTGTCCATGATGTCTAGCGGCTCAGACATTATATCCTCCTTCGAAAAACTTATGTTTTGTTGGTAGTTAATCCCTTTCAATTTGTTCTCAGTAGACGAGTGATTGGGGGAAAATACAATCGATGGGTTGTTATTTTGAAAGAGTTTGATCTCGAATTATTGTCTTCCAATCCAAGAAGTATTTGGTATTTACAAAGTTAATAATTGAGTTTCCCTGTGGAGAAGAGATTGTTTATGAAGAATCATTTCTTGATGAACATCTTTTTCTAATTTCTTCACAAGATCCTTGGTATGGAGATCTCATAGTTTATCTCCAAACTACGAAGTTTCCCTTATCTTTTTTGAACGATGAGCGTCGAAAGTTGTGTCACTTAGCTAAAATTTATTTGATTATCCTTAGACGTTGCTTAAATCTCAAAGAAGCCGAGGTTGTGTTGAATTATTTCAATAGTGGAGCTTGTGGTGGTCATTTATCCGGGCTTGCTACAGTGCAAAAAATCTTGCGTGCAGGATACTTTTGGCCCTCGATTTTCAAAGATTGTGTTGAGGTGGTAAAAAATTGTCATCCCTGTCAAGTTTATACCTGAAATATGTGCACTTTTCTAGCTCCATTTTATCCTATAATCACTGTCGGTCCATTCACAAAGTGGGGTATTGATTATACTACTTGTAACCCACCTTCAACTAAGGGTCATAAGTACATTATTGTAGCGGTAGACTACTTTTAAAAGTGTGTTGAGGCTATGCCTACTTTTGGGAATGATGGTGAGACATCAGCCCTGTTCTTATTTAATTAAGTCATTTCTTGGTTTGATATCCTCAAAGATATTTTCACTGACCATGGAAGTCATTTTCAGAATAGTATGATGGTTGAATTGGCTCTCAAATTGGGTTTTCGACAGGAGCATTTGTCTCCTTATTATCCTCAAGCCAATGGGAAAGTTGAAGCCGTTAACAAATCCTTGAAGACTATTCTTCAATGGGCAATCGATAAATCCAGATCCAATTGTCACGTCATGTTGTACTCTGCACTTTGGGCATACCAGATGTCTGTAAAGACTGTAGTCAGTTTCACTCCGTTTCAACTAGTTTATGGGTTGGAATTTATATTTCCTATTGAATGCAAAATTCATTCCCTTAAGCTAGAAGTTGAGCTTCTTCTTGACACTTCTAGTCTTGAAGAATGCCTTATCCATCTAGGACATCTCGATGAGCAGCGCTGAGATGCATCTAATATGAATTAGGCGCATAAGTAATTGGTGAAGGTCCAGTATGATAAGGCGATCAAGCCTAGGGTTTTCTCTGAAGGTGACCTTGTCATGGTTTATGCCCAAGAGAAGGATGCCTTAGGGGCAGGCAAGTTCAAATCCATGTGGTATGGCCCCTTCATCGCCAAGAAGGTCCTAAAAAAGGGAGCTTATGCCTTTGTTGATTTTGATGGGAATGAGTTGGTGGAGCCCAGAAATGGGCTCTATTTTAAAAAGTATTATGCCTAGGCTTCAACCTAGCATTTTCTTTGTTGTATATATTTTATTTTTGTACATGTCTGTATTTTTATTTTTGGTGTGAATTTGATGATTTTGATATGCTTTGGCAGGTATTATTGGATGAGATGAGTCATTTTGGATTTTTCGATGGTGCTAGTAGACATACCCAGAACTTGGCTTCTGCGGCTTCGGTAATTCACTATCCATCCAATCATTTGTTAGTATCAAGGGGTGTATGCATTGGCCTTGCTTCGAACAATGTGGCAAAATACACTGCAGTGGTTAACCTACTCTCGGAAGCAACATCTCTTGGTCTTGATTTGTTAGTAGTTTACTTGGATTAACAACTGGTGATTTCACAATTAAACAACACCTATCGTGTCAGAGATCCATTTTTACATCGATTATTTTTTAGGGTACGTATCTTACAACATTCATTTCAATTTATTACATTCATTCATATTACTTGATCTGATAATTGGTTAGAAGACTCATTAGGTAACCAAGCACTTGATTGGCACATTAATCATTCAATACATTAAAAATATAAAAAACATCATTCATCATTGTACATCTGGGACCATCACTTCATATAAAATCGCTATATATATATATATATATCAGAGAGTTCAAAATGTACCAAATTGGACCAACATGTCCTACAAAATTAGGGCTTATGCCCGATCATGTATGTCATAAAAAATAATAATACAGTCATCCGATCAAACCTAAATCTATCCCTGAGGACCCTACCCAACATTGGTGTTCCAATAGAACACAATAGAAGTAGCTACATGACGAAATAACCGCACCCAGTCTCGTGGTACTCCCACTACCCTCCTATGGATAGCCTCATGAGGATCCTCTATATCTACCATGGGTAATTGGTGAGTTAAACACTCCAAGTTTCTCTTGATGGCATGGAGGGTCCTTCTTGGGTCTTCAGCATCATCCCCCTCACCTCTGCGGCACTTATTTCTTGGGTAGCCCTCTTGTATAACCCATCCCATGTGTGAATCATGATCATTAAATTTTGTAAGTCATATTGTCCTACCAAAAACATTTTATTTTTAATATTTTTTGAAAAATAAAAAAAAGCACATAATAAAAATTAATTATGCAATCTTACCAATCACACCCCATGCTACTCCGGGTGGAAGAACCAAATTAGGATTTGCTCTAAAATCCATCCCAACATAGGGATAGTCCTCTACTGAGATGACCTATTCTGCCCACTACTGGAAGATCTCATCATCCCATGTAGTTCGGGGAACTTCACTTCCCCCAAATATCTTCATCAAGTCTGCCAATCTGGCTATCCTTAGATCCATTGGGCTACTGATGGAAGAGATGATCTTGGGCCGAAGCCCTAGCACTCTCTCAAAGAAGAATGTCAGCAGAATAGTACCGTATCCAAAGTGTTTTGTCTTTACCTATTGGATGGAAGTAAGTTGTTTCTTCTGATTAGTCAAAAAGGTTGTGCATCAGTCATAGAGATGGGTCAAAAATTCCACTTCTAGACTCACATAAGTGTGTGAATCCTAGTGTAGAGATGCTGACCATGCCACTCTACCAATAGTGAAAATAAGGATTTTCATGTACAAGTCTCGTACATCCTCGATTGAGATTTGAGTCCCCACCTTCTTTGCACCATCTACACAATATACCTGGACATAACCATCTACATTAAGCCCTCTAGTGGGCTTACAATGCAAATCAACTGGGTCTCCCCTCCAGAAAAGTCTAGTTGTCATGAATGTCTTCCAGCTCAATTCTTAATGGCATCTGATCAATCATAAAAAATTCTTCATCTGGTTCAGAATAATTGACCAATATCTCGAGCAATCGATTATTATATTTCAAATTTTTTATTTTTAAAAACTTCAATAAAACACAACCCCGAAGTATATCTAATGATTTCTGGTCCTCCATGACTTCATTGTCTATTTCACTGTGCTTCCTTTCCCTCTAACTGATAGTCATCCTAAAAAATGTCATGCATTGACCCATTAGATATCAAATTTTGAATTCCGCTATGTGCATATGCGACTTCATTTGGACACAATCGCATCTATAAGCGAATTCCTCATGACGAACCCATGTATACGCAGAGGGTTTCAAGGAAAATATATTTCCTACGGTCAAAAATCCAAAAAATTGTTTAAAATAAGAATGAAATTGATAAACAAGATGAGTAGGAGGCTTACCTGACTGGTTTGAGTTGATTCGATGGCCGGTTGCTCTGTTTGCAAGAAGAGGGTTTTTGGCTCCATAGCTCTTTTTCCACTTCTGCATTGCACAAATGACCAACATGTGAGTCAAAATGCTTATTTATGCTCATAATTTGAAATTTTTTCACAAATTTCGTTTGTGTTTATTTTCCAAATTCGGTTAAGGCTATTTAACCTTTTGGCTTGTAAGTGTTGGGAAAATTTATTTTTAGGTACATTCTGGTGATTTTGAGATATTTCCAATTTTTTCGGATCCATGACCATTGACCTGTCATGGCAGGTATTTGATTCTGAACTAGCATATAGGTTAGGGAATTCACTTTCCGTTGCATTTTTTCATACTAGCCTCCATTCTGATCACTTGCCATAGGGTCGACCCTATCATGTCATGACTATTTAACCAACTTCAATCACCAATTTTTTAAATCATGACTTGGTGGTAGAGACATCCTTTACATGGGCTTCCTAGTTAGTTCCTTGCTAGAATTTGCCACCCATGCTGCAATTTGTGTAGGCTCGGGAGTTCTCTTTAGTCTTTCCATGACTTATGCATTGAAGCTTTATTCTTCTTCTTCTTCGCTATCTTTATTCTGACCATTTACCTTAGAGTCTCCCATTTTTTGTGGAGTTGTATTACTGCATTTCATATTGACTAATTTTTTATCTTGGCCTTTAGCCAGCTTCATTTGGACTCATGTTTAAGCCCTCTTTGACCATGTATTTCTATACAATTTAGCCATGCAGTCACTTAGCCTTTGCAACTTGACACCTTTACCCATGGATGGAACATCCCTTTTAGTGTCACTTACCAGTTTTCGCCATCTTGCACTGAGCATAGGATTGTGTAATATTCCAAATTAGGAAAAGAAGTAAATTTGAACATAAAATGAGAATATCCAACAAATATAGATACAAACACATGATAAAATCATAGATCCATTATATTATGTATCATAGCAGCAAAAATATACAATATGTTGAGGAACAAATCACTCAAACTAGGCAAACAAGCTTCCAATGCCCAAATACACTAAAACCATAAATGTTGTTGCTATACAAAAATTCTAGAGTACATAAAAACATAGTCCCAGTGAGCGTTACTGCAGCTGGAAAATGGAAACAAGCAGATCTACTGATATGATGCTCAAAAGGTGCTGAAAATGGAGAACTAGTCTCTCAAGCACAATCCCAAGACAACCCAAAAAGGGTTTCTTGAAATACAAAAGATGCAAAGAGTATTAGTATAGTAAGAAAAAAGTATGTTGAATAACGCTGTATCACTAGATATCTACTAAAATATGGCTGATCTAACAAGAAAATGGTTGTAACTTCTCCTCTCTAGCTTTCCAGATGAAGGGTTGCTCCCCTCACTAGGAAACTAGCTCATAAACAGGGTTTCTCAACCCTCCATTGTAACACCCTGCAAAATAAAGCAGTTCCTCAAGGATACTATGTTGTGGATGAAGGTAGCTTCTTAGACCAATGATGAATGGTGGAAATGAGGCTCATAATAGCCCTCCTAAGTTGGCACTTGAAGTCCCTTGAGGTAGAGTGTGGGATTTTTGCCTAGAAATACCCTTGTACTAAATCGTACAACAAACTCCACTAAACAATTGAAGCATGTAAGAAGTCATAAGACCCAAACATAAACAATATTCTGAATGCCTCTCATGGATTCCATCCCGTTCTTTATATGCCTGGTGAGCTTCCTCACCCTTGGTCCCACTCATTTATGTTTTTGCTTCAATGCAAAGACTCCTCCTCCAAAATTGCGATGTCCCCACTAGCTCCACTCTCTTCTATGGAAGCGTTTTTGATTTGGTCAACCTTGATCCAATCTACATGCATTGACCCCATTCACACCAAGGGTTACTTTATTTCATCTAGCTAAACTAATCCACATTCATACTATAATTGGTTTTATTCCTATTAAAGAGATTCAAGGGTCTCCTTGCCCCAATTATTCATCTAAGTTATGAATAGAAGCAACATATAATATTCCAGCTAGCTAAAAGCTAATTGGAAATATTACAGATTGTTCCTATCCCAGGAACTAGTGCATATGTTTACCGACACTCGTTCTATCCATTTTACTATAAGCATTCTTTTATTCCTTTTCAGGCTTTGAAATATGAAAAAAACAATATATATATATATACAGATATATATATATATATATAAATATTTGAAAAAGTGCAGGAATGGGACAATAATTCCATACTTGATAGCAAATATAGTGTCAGTTGTGTCACCTTTGAACAAAGTACAAAAAACATAAGTATTTTCTCCATTTCTCCTGGTTGGTTATCTCTTCCAATCATATGGAGGGTTTGTTTTTGCCTCTTGCATGACAAAATTATATAGAGTTATCATTTGCTACCATAGTAAAAAATGAGTCGTGCTTTTGTTCAAGGGAAGTTAACCTGAGTCGGCCTTTCTGCGGTGTCTCTTGACTCTTTTTCAGTCGACCATCCTGGTTTTGTCAGTATCTGGTTCTATCACATCACTTATTTGGTCCTTTTCTCGTGCTGGTCTGAGAAGGTCGCCATTGACTTCTTGTTGGCGGGTTTTTCTCTTATCAAGTTCAACATATTGCTCTCTGAGTAAACCTTAAACCCCCTACAGCCCTATTTACTAGTGTTGATAGTGTATGTGCTCAATATTTTATCAAAATCATGGCTCTTTGACTAAGTGGTTTCCCTTATGTTCGACTTCAGCGTACGTTATCACACCTGGGATTTGTGTAGTACCTTGATTTCCATTTGACCCTATCAGTGGATATCTCGTCTCTTTGTCAGCTTTCACTATTGGTTGGTTCAAAGGGTTTCTTCCATGTGCTAGCTACATTTTGTGCATGCCAGAAACGTACTTCAAGTTGGTTACTTCAATTTTCTTCGTCCGATTCCTTCCAAATCTCAGCCTCCAGGTTACATTCACGTTGGACTGATGTGGGATGCCTTAATGCCTTCCTTCCAGCAGATCGTTTCCCATCGACTCCAACTCATTGCTCTGGGAATAATGTCTAGAGTCCTTTTTTCAGTACCTTAGGGTTTGCAGTCATTAGTGGCAGACTCCTTCGCTCTCGACAATGAGAATACATCAATGTCTCCTGATTGATAGATTCTCTCAAGTGTTCGACTTGAACTCATTTATTCGCACTTGTTAGATTGTATTGGGGCACCTTGAAACTCATTTTCATTATCAGTGGGTTGTCTCACGTTTGTTAATGGTATACATCAATGACCGATAATCAAACGATTTCTCACATGGTCGAATTTAGCTCATTTATTCCCATTATGTATAATTGTGCCATGGTGATGGGTGAAGACCTTTGGTTTACATCAGCATGCTTTGGTTCACTTTGACAACTCCTTCAATTTTATTCCAGTGACACCATTCACTGTTATATATTGTCGTTTCATCACAGCAACATCTTATATGTTGGTGCTCGAGTTGCATGTTGTACCATTTTTTCCACCACTTATGATTTGGTACTTTGAGATTCAGTTGCGACTTTAGTGATTAGATATCTGTGCAACATCATTGACCAGTCTTCTATATGTGATACTTGGACGTGATTTGACTTATACTTCCGTGAAGTGATCAGATGATTCCCTATGTACTTTACATTTCAGTTATACTTTTATACATATTGGATTTTCTCCATACTTGATATGCAGACATGATTTTATTTCATTGAGAATGGGTATGCCTACCTTAGACATGAACTATATTTTTGATTTCTATCACTGATTTTTGGCAGGCTAAAGTCTGGTGAAGTCCTCTCTAGTCCTCGCAAGGTTCTTTCTATGCACATAATACATTTCGGCCATCATGTACCCCTCTCGACCTCATATATTAGGAGGCATCTGTTATAGCATCATTTATCACCTCTATATACTTGATGACTTATGCATTGGCCTTGGGTATCCCTTCCATTAAGACTTGGTCACATTTCAGAAAAAATAATATTGTAAATTCCATACATGACTATGCCCAGTTTTTCCACATGCACACGCAGGTCCATCCATAGCTAACCCATGTATGCTATTTAAAATATTAAAAAATATAAAATTTACCTATTATTGAGGAGAGATTTAGGAATTTTCCTGTAACTTAACCACCCCAACCCATGGCCTAACTGTTCCCCAAATGAAAAAGACTAATGAGGAAGTATAAATACCCCTCAAGGGAATGGTCTAAGGGGAGAGAGAGAATACTATTGATATTATAGCCTGTTATAGCCCTGATCAAGTTTGATATTTCCCCCGTACCTCCTTCACTTCCTAAGTTTCAGGAAACCCTTGTTTCCTTGTGATGATCACCCTCATTCTATGTGACATCCTTTGTGCATCAATTATGGAAGAAGCTTTGTGAGGCTAGGGCTGGACGAATCTGGAGGATGGTTTTTCTCAAGGCCATGGCAGATCTCAGGTGATTTATCCACTAATATTTTATGTACATGTTATCAATAAAATAAGTACCATCATGTTCCTCATGTTCATGTGTTATATGTCTCATATACATGTTTAATAATCTTGAATAGTTTATTTCATGTTATCTTTATGAGATCATGTATGATAATTTGCTAACATCTAGGAAATATATGTTGTAAAAATATGTTCTATGCTTTTTCTTGATTGATTTCCAGGTTCTGGAGCACAAGGAGTTGCAGGGGGTTTGAACCCTACAATATTTACTACAAACGAAGGATAAACGGTTAAGATCTGCAATCCTCACTTTATAGTTTAAAGCATAGAAGTTAGTAATTAGAGTCCTTCTTGTGATGACATGCCTCTGATATGTTAGATATTTCAAACAAATACCTTAGGGTAACTTTTACCTTAACAATAGTGCACAGTTCCAAAGGAAAATAGTTAGGGACTGAGGCTTGTGACTGCACAATGCACAACACTGGAGGCCTGGGAATTAATATTACACAATAGAGGGTCTTAGTGAGGTAGGCTTGAGCCTTGAGACTACAGAATGCACAATTCATGAGAGAAAATAGCAACAAGATTGTGTAGTTCAAGGACTCACAAAGACATCTTGATGACTGAGATTTCACAATGTGTAGCAAGAGACTGGCTTGGGAGGCAGGATTGTGCAGTTTTAAGGTGTAGGAGAAAATCCTTGATCATTACGACTGCACAATTCACATTACTTGAAGGAAGGAACTACACATTATGTAGTCCCAGGATACATGGATGTAGGCTTGAGGCTTTCCACTGTGCGATGCACATTTTAGGGAGGCTATGAGGGATCAAGTTCGTCGGGCACGAGAGCTTTTAGAATTTGACTAAGTGTGGGATTAGTGAGGGAGAAATGAAACAAAGGTTGGACTCAAACATGATCACACATTTAGAACAATTGATGACACAACATTGAATACTTAACATTCAGGATCAACATGATCCCCTTAATGCGATGACCTAAAAACATCCCCCTCCAAGTGCAACACTTAGGATACACATTGCGACGAAATTACACTAGTATTAAAATGCATGAAAATTTATGAATGGTTCTAGTTCATGCTTAGATGATAAATAGAACCCATTAGCACAAAATATTCCTCTTGAAATGAACTCAAGACTCCGCCTTCACAACGTGCGACACTTGAGATACACTTTACTACACAAGTGAAGACACCAGTGAAATAATTCTCAATACTTGGGGAATCTATCTAATGCATGTCTTCATGATGGATAGAATACAATAGTGTAAGAGAATGCATTATAACTTCCATTCAAGGGTTTAAAAATGACTCCCTTTGACCAGATGTGACACTTTTCTAACCGAAAGATGAAACTTGTGATAGTAAGAAAAACATGAAAATTACACTTGTAAAAGTTAAAGAAAGTGAAATCTACACATGCTACACTTAAGAGGACACAAAATTTCCAATTGTAGAAGTGAAATCAAGTGAAAATGATATTCGCAAGAGTGAAAGTGACAATGATAAAAACCAAAATTCACATAAGCGACATTTGAGAGAACTCACTCGAGATTTGATATGATTGCAACTGACAGTGAGGGAATTGATTGTCAATTAGGACTACACAATCTTTGTCTCTAGGAACTATGCAATCTCAATCCTCAGAGATTACATAAGAACTATTAGCAAGGACTGCACAATGATTAACATTATAGGGTGCATATTGACTACTACACTTGCTTGAAAGAGTTGTGCATGTGAATGCATCAAAATATAAGCATGTGTAAGAAAGTGACTTTGAAACTTAAAATATCAGAAAAAATTAATTGACCATGAAGCATCTACGAACAATAAAAGAATGACACATAAGATCATAAGTAAGCTCCAAAATTCAAGTGTAAGCAAAATTTTAGAGGGTGTTTTTTGCAACAGCAACAAGCTAGTATGGAGTGGAAATCCAATGGCGAATGTAGTGTTGATTCTATGTCCGTTCAATTAGATTGGAGGTCAACTGGGAGTCTTGGTCTGTCACCAAATCTATTTGAAAAAAAAACTTGTAGAATATATTTTCCCTTAAGCATTCATCCACTTTTATTTTTATTTCGACCCGCATTACCTTCACTTTAGCAAAGTTGGTCTAGTAATCAGTGCATACAACAGTGTGCCTTTTCTTCTTGTATGGGGAATAAATAGGACCAATGAATTACATGCCCCATTTCTCAAATGGATCAAAAGAAACTTTTTTTTGAAGGGTATTTCATCCTTCTTAGTAGGATTTCCCATCCTTTGGCACTCATCACATTCTGCAATGTATCTCTAGCAATCCTTGTGAAGGGCTGACCAAAAGTATCCTTCTTGCAAGATTTTATAAGTTTTCCTATTTGTAGAAAAAATACCCCCACATGGTTTAAAAGGTTTTCTCCAATCCAATTATGGGAGGCACTTTTTCTGAAAATATTTATTTTCTCCTTTGGAGATAATCGAGGTGGGAATTAGATAGTATCTAGATAGTTCGCAATGTCATCAAACTATGGAAAAAATATGCTCATCCGGGAGCTATTCATCTATAGCTAATATTATTCTTGACAGGAAATCCGCAACAACATTCTCTTTTCCTGGTTTTTCAACAATAGTCAAGTTAGATTGTTGCAACATCAATAACCACCTAATTATGAAATAATTCAAATATAGTTTATTCATTAAATACTTAATTTTTGAATGGTAAATATGCATGACGATTTGGTAATAGTGATGAAATGCCTAAATTTATTTAAAGAATGTACAAAAAAGAGAAAATATATTTTATTTATTGTATAGTTTAATTAAACCTTAATGGACATATTTTTTCTAATGAAATGCATTGCATAGGGGAGTCTAAATTCAAATTGTCCTAAAGCTGTTGATTCAATGGATCAAGAAAGTGCTCAAAATTCAAAGTGATTGGATTCACTCCAAGCCAATTCAAAAGCATAGATCTCATCGCCCTGAACCTAACCCAACTCATTTCACTCAAATCTGGCATCGGATGCTCCTAATATTGTGTTATGTTCGATTTGGGAAACAACTAAAAATTTGAAAAATGGGTTTGTAAAAATGCCCAGTCAACAACTCGTACGCTGACTAGGCCATGATTGGACAAGGTGACTGGGTCCTCCATCAACCTATGGGTGATTGACACTTGGCATGTTGTCATTAGTTTTAATTTGTTGGTTTTCTATTTTTTTTATGTGAATTTTGGGTGGACCAATTAGGCGGAGCTACGTGGGCCAATACCTGGCTCCCACGTGGCCTTCTAATGGCCAGCTAAAATTTTGTTGGAGTTTGAGTGTCTCCATGAGAATTGAACACAAGACTTATCATATACCAACCAATCCCTCCACTAGACCCGCTACATTGGTTCTTATTATGTATTTTTTGAAGTTTATTTAAACTTTAATGGAAGAAAGGTCGAAGGTATGGAGCAGGGTTAACTCTAGACCCTGGTCCACTAAATAGGGTTTGGGGTTAACCCTGGACCCAAAACTTTATGTTATGTGATAATCCAAATTCCATGCATTAAATTGGAAGGAAATTCTCATACGCCATTCAAAAACCATATATTAAACTTTATGCAAAGTCTGGAAAGAGGAGAAGGTTTGGTAACACTGGTAGTTAGGCTACACTGAAAACATATGTTGAAAATGTAACAAATGTTATGCCATAATCATGGTCACAAGAGAGGAGTGGAACCTATCTTGGGCAGCGTTCCCACTAACCACAAACCACAATGCTCAATCCATGGTATGTCAACTAGAATTAGAAAACTGGTGGGAACACATTTTCAAACTCTGAATCTGACAACGGTGGCTAAGCCACTTGGCATATATATATATGTGGTTAAAGGCCGACCAAGTCAAATAAATGAAGTAAAAATTTTCACCTGGTGCGGCAAAAATCTTGCTCGACGTGGCCACAAAATGCAGAAATTGTAGAATGTATTGCAGAGAAGTGCGAATTGTAGGACAATTAGTAGAAAAACTTCTATGGAGCATAACTCAATCATCACCTTTTTTTAGTGTAGAAAGAGCCCAACTGGGGGTTTTTTACTATTCTGGAGACATTTTTTTAGCATTATAAGCACTGTGATTTGATGTAAACACATATTTTTTAGCATAATGTACGAGGCCCAAAAATGGAAGTTTAACGAGGAGATGTAGCCCATGAGGGGTGAAGACCTTCATCATTTTTTTTCTTGTGTATACTGTTATGGTACTAATGGCTTCTTTATTTTTTGTAAAATTAAGTTTTAAAAATATGTTAATGTGTTAATTAATTTGACATAATTGACTAAAATCCCTAATCATTTCACTTGTAATTTGTACCATAAACTTTGAAGCTTTCATATACAGGTCAGTTTGGTATCATAGATTTGGTTCTTAGTCTCTTTGAGGGCTTAATTTTGTTGCAAGTGTTTGTGATTATTACAAGGTTGAAGCTCAAAAGAGGAGAAGGAAACATTTTGGTTGCAAGTCCTCAAGTTAGGTCAAGGACAAGGAGAGCACATTTTCCACAATATCCACTACAAATTTCACCTCATGTTGCACCGAAAGCTTCACCATTCATGGCACATAAAGGAGAGCCTACAAATATGTTATAGGATGAGAAACATTTCAGAAAATAATTCTTTGACATGACACAAATGGTGAAATTTATCTATGAAGACAGAAACAAAAGGTTGCAAGGTGAGAGCTCCAATCCTCCAAAGGGAGATAAGCTTCCAAGAGGAGATGGAGGAGATGGGGACAAGCCTCCAAAATGGAATGGAGGGAATGGTGATAAAAAACCTTTGAGTCCACCTTTGACTTCACCATTCTCTTCAACTCCATCCTCACCTCCATCTTCACCATCATCATATTCTACATTAACCCCTTCACAAACACTTCCACATTCTCCAAAGGGACATGGTAAAACTTCAAATGTTAAAACTTGACATAAAGTTTGAATTTCCCATCTATAATGGAGAGGTAAATGATGAGATATTGGATAATTGGGTTTTTCATATTGAAGTATATTGCATGATATAAAGGGTCAAGGATGATGAGGCCAATATTCAAATTGCTTCATTAATGTTGGAAAGTGGAACACGTATTTTGTGGGAAGCCAAAACACAAGAGGACATGAAGAAACATGGTAAGGTTTTATCTTCTTGGAATTATTTTGTTGTTGCATTGAGAAGAAAATTTTATCCATTAGCATACATGAAAAAATGTATCATGGATTGGCAAAACTCTAGGAAATTAAAGGGTGAAATTGTGCAAAGTTATACCCAATAATTTAGAAGGAGAGCTTTGATATTGTGTGTATATTTTTCATCTCAAGATACTTTGGTGAAATACATTGTATGTTTGCATAGCTATTTTAGACATAAAATATTCATGTGTAACCATACAAGTTTAGATGAGGTTTGTGTATAGGAAACACATCTAGAATCAAGAGGGAAAATTGTTCCACAAGATGGAAACAAAAATCCATTTAAAGGTGGAGACAAAGGAAAGGGTAAATTAAAAGGTAAAGGGAAGAAGAATGCTTCCATCAAGAAAGAGGGAGAAAAATTAACATGCAAGAATTGTTCAAAGGACGGTCATGATGAAGATCATTGTTGGAAACTTCATCCTGATATGAGACCCAAAAATTTTAACAACCAATGAAAGAAAAATACCGAGCTACAACTACACAACATGATTTAGGATATGATTCAGGAGATGAAAAAAAGGTCACAGCTATGGGATTGAAAGGTAAGGTATCCATTGCCAACACTAGTTCTTCAAATCTCCATAATGAAACTAAAAGTGAAAAGGAAATAATAGAGATTTTACATATTAGAGGCATCTCAAAACATAACAAAATTGATACTCTATTTGATAGTGTCTCACAAGAAAATCTCATTTCTGAAAACACTGTCAAAAAGTTGAATTTGGAAACCATTCCATATCCTAAACCATATCCTTTAGGTTGGGTGTGTGACAATGCACAGTTTCAAGTAACTAGAAAGTGCAAATTGGAATTCACCATTACTGCAAACTTCATTGATGAGGTTAAGCTTGATGTATTGCCATTAAACATATGTGGTATTGTTTTTGGAAGCCCATATCTTTATGATAGGAGATATATCTTTCATTGCCATGAAAAAAAATATCACATTTTCAAAGATGGTATTGAGTACATTGTTAGAGCAGATCGCAAGAAACTAAGCCTTTCACTTGTGAATGCTGGACAAATGAAGAGACTGGTTAATCTAGCAAGAATTTTGTACTTAAATGATCAAACCCAAGAATGATGTTGATATTGAATCCTTTCAAGGTTGTAATTAAAATTTGAAATCTTATTTGGTTGAGGTGGTTAACAAGTATGATGAGATGTTTCAAGAACCTAAGGGATTGCCTCCCAAAAGAGGAATACAATATGAAATATAATTGCAGCAAGATTGCCCTCTTCCTAAAATTGGCATGTATAGGATGTCAGTGATGGAAAATGCAGAAATTAAAAAGAAAATCCTAGATTTTCTTGACAAGGGGATCATCTGGCCAAGTACTTCACCATGCGGTTCACCTATTGTTTTAGTGCCAAATAAATATGGAACATGGCACATGTGTGTGGACTTCTTCTCATTGAAAAATATTACGGTAAAGAACCATTACCCTCTTCCTAGAATGGATGATTTACTTGATCAATTGAAAGATGTTGTGTATTTCAATAAGTGGGACTTAAGGAGTGGCTATCATAAAATTAGGATAGCTGAATTAGACATATGGAACAAAAAATAAAAACAAAGAAAGTTTTGTATGAATGGTTGGTTATGGCCTTTGGGCTTTTTAATGCTTATGCTACCTTCATGTATGTAATGAATGATGTACTGAGGCATTTTCTAGATGAATTTGTGATAGTATACTTAGATGACATATTAATTTTCAACAAGTCTCGTGAAGGACATGTAATGCATTTCAAGAAAGTGTTAGATATGTTGAAGAAAGAATAGTTGTTTTTAAATATGTCAAAATGTGAATTTGGAAAAAATTATTTAGTCTACTTTGGTCATATTGTTGGAGGAGGAGAGTTGAAAATAGATCCCTCCAAGGATGATGCCATTTTGAATTGGCTAAATCCAAAAATAATGATAGAGGTTAGAAGGTTTTTGGGATTATCCTAATGCTTGAGAAAGTTCATTTCTTTCTTTTATTCTATCACAAATCCATTGCATGCAATGAAAAATGTGAAACAAGTTTTTCAGTGGGGAGGAAAACAACGAAGGGAATTTGATGCACTGAAGGAAAATATAAATTTAGCTCCTGTTATCACTCCGTAATTTCTTAAGGCTGTGAAAGAAACCCAGAGGTAACCACAGAACCACTTTGGAAGATGGGATCTATCCCAACCATATTTAGAGAGGGATCTCTCTTTCATATTTAATTTTGTTGATTTTAGAATTTCAGGCTAGATGTGAAGTTCGAGATTTGTTTTTTAAATTGTTTTGGTTGGAATAGTGAAGGAAATCCATTGGGAAATGGAGTCAATTAAACTTTAAGTTGATTAATTTCAACAATGACAGACAAATTTAACAGGGCAAGGTAGGGATACTTATTAGATCTAAAAATCTTGATGATATGGTAAAGAAGGAAAGATTTAGGGACCATTAAACATATAACAATTAAGAATTCTATTGTTTAACTTTAGTAGAAAATAATAATTATTTTCAAAATCCAGAATTGAGTACTTAAACAAATTCGTATTCTTATTTTTCTTAGAAAAAAACAGATAATATAAGCATATGAATTAATAGAAAAATAAAACACATTAACAGGAGAAAATAACATCACAAACAATTCTCACACAGGAATCCTAAGAAGCTTTATGTATTTCTGAAAATTGTCCACTTAAGCTCAAGGAACAACTTTACATTCAACATTTGATTTATTCATACAAATACCAACAATAATACTTTGAT
Source organism: Pinus albicaulis (assembly GCA_034641835.2). Taxonomy (NCBI): domain Eukaryota; kingdom Viridiplantae; phylum Streptophyta; class Pinopsida; order Pinales; family Pinaceae; genus Pinus; species Pinus albicaulis. The sequence continues at coordinate 1,128,654,097 of CM076579.1, read as the reverse complement.
TTTGGAAGCATTTATACAAAAATTAAACAAAAAAATCTTGAGTGAAAATCTCAATATTTTTTACAAAATATTAAAAACTACTTTACAGAGATATAAAAAAATTATAGGAAATCTAAAATTGATGTGAATGTTGGCTCTATTCTCAAGGATGATTGTTCATGACTGGACCTCAAAAGGTGTTGTGTTGTTGCCTTGTTATTGGAGATGAAATTGTTTTACCCAATAAATTCACATAGCTTTTCCCATCTTTTTTCACTTGGGATAGAAAATTGTATCAACTTTATATATGTCTCATCTACATCAGTATACTCCTGGAAAGTAGGATTGATGAAAATAGATGTTTGATATCATGACTAATGAATAGGTTAGATTCTATAGACTCCATGAATGTCTTCCTTATGATGTTCCCTTTTATACTTGCAAATTTGGAATTATCTTGGGCAATAGTGCATTTTTATCCTAATAGTATTTCTAGCTAATCAAATTATCTCCCATCCCAATTAATCCTGGTAGTCCTTTCATATTTAGCACATGAAAATTATTATGGAATATTTTATTGTTGGATTCCATATTGTTACACTTATTCTCAAGTTGCAGCATAAGGTTCCTTTTAGTATGAATCATTTTTACCTCCAAGATGGTTTTTGTGATATATTGCATTCCAAGCTCTTCTAATTATTCTTGGGTTTTAGAATTCAAGATTCTTATAATAAATGTTTCTTCACTAGGTTTCTACCCCAAATTTGTTTTTATCTCCTTCACTACTTACCTGGATTTGTGTATCGATTCTTCCTTCTAAAAAATAATTTAGATTGAAGGCCATATTTTATTGATGGTTTCATTGGTCTCTATCCATATAATTTATTTTGCATGTACTAAAGTCTGTGCGAATGCTAATCCACTTTCCAATTGTTCAACCCTCTGAGTGAGTCTGTGAGATTTCTATAATTCTGCTACATATGAAGTATCTATTTTTAATTTCCGTTCTTGCAGAGTCTTAAGCTAAGATTTTATTTTTTCAATTTCTTGCCCTTGAATGGACAAATTGTTCATGGCTTTGAATAACTCACTTGAAGGATTTGTGGTCTCTTCTTGTGTTGATGTTGATGTAGATTCTCCCGGTGTCTTTGCAGCTGAAATGGGGACTGATATCAGTGGGACTATATAAAATTGTGATGTCTACTCTTTTTTCTTTAGAAATTTCTCCAATTCCATTTCCATGTCTCTGATTTGGCTATTTTGTTCAATTATTATCTTGAACATGTCTTATTTCTATTTCTCTAGCTCACCAACTTCTTTTGCTTGTGGATCTTCTCTAGTGGGTAGTTTGATCTGTCTCCTTAATGTTGGTATATCAACATTATGTCTTCATACAAGCTCTTATGTTTCCTTCACATCATTGGGTTTGTAGCAAAAAATTAATTACCAAGTCTTCTAATGATTTGATCTTGGTATCCTTGGCGAAGGATGAAATACTTTCTAGCTTTAAATGTGTTTGTATGTTGTTGACTAATACCTACAGTCTTGAGGTTAACATGGAAGCATTATTCAGAGTAGAGTACACCATTTCACTAGTTTTCTTATGCATATCCATTTGGTCAATTGGATGAATATGCTGTGCATCAAAGGAAAATGTGGATTCTTTGTAATCTATGGGTGTCTTTGGCACTAAAAATTGTGTTTTAAGAAATAAAATTTGAATTTTCCCTTTCTCTGTGTCAAAGGATAAAATAAGCATGTGTTGTGAGGTAGCTGTTTGCTTCCAGAATTGGGTGTATGTGGTTAATTTTAGCATTTCATTCTTCTGCTTGATTGCTTTATATTTGGAAATTTTTTTTGGCTCAACTTTTTCTTGAGTCAATTATATTGTCTAAGTTGTATCTAGGGGATATTTGGAGGTTTAAGAAGAGGGAGAACATGTGAAAACATCATCTTTTCTTGTATAAATATGAGGACCTATCATAATTATAGTTTCCTGCTCTTTACCTCCTTGCTGAAAAATTGGTCGTGAATTAGTATTTTTCTTCTTCTTATATATTAGGAATTATTTGGCTCCAATTTCTGTCAGTGGATAAGACTCTTCTTTCCTTATCCTTTTGTCTTGTTTATATGGTCTAAGAGGTAGTTGTAGATATGAATTGTTATTATACTTCTTGTAGTGTGTTCTCCTCCCACTAACTCTGGTTCATGACTTTTTCTTTATCTAGCCTAGGAGTGTGGGTGTAAGGAGTGGTCTTATTCTCCACTCTAAACTTAGAAATGAAGCCGAAATGATCGTAAGATCAAGTTAAACTAAATTTCAAATTCGTTTTATTTAATATAAAATCTGCCTCTTTACCTGTTGTTCTGGTATTTCAAACGAAGGGTCCAATTTAAGCCTTGATCTTAAATTGTGCCTTCATCTTAACTGCAACAAAGTGTAAGTCGTCCATGTATATCAATTGTATTATATATTCCAATGAGTAAAGTTTCATGGGAACAAATCTTGAAAGCCTGTAGGGTGGTAATTCACACCCATATACCCTGATCTCAGTATAGTTTTGGTATAAATACCAATCACTTGTAATTTTCTAGTCACTGAGATGAAAAACTCTTTGAATCTCTAACCCTAGTCTAGGTTCTACATCATTGTTTAGTACACAAATAATTGTATAAAGGAATTGATCAAAATAAACTGCAAAGGTAAATTCATTGGATTTTTTCCTCACCAAGGAGGTCCAATGGATGACTGATTGTGAATTACCCTGCTCATGTAACTTCTGAAAAGGAAATGAAAACATATCTACTTGATGATAAAGGAACAAATAAACTAAAAATGAATTGTACTTGAAATCTCCCTCAGTAGGAAACTTTAGAAATTGTTCATGCATTTCGTTTTCATTGAACTCATAGTAATTAAAAACAATAGGTTGTCTACTTTGTTGTAAAAATGACAAAACACACAATGGATCATCGATCCAACGTAGTATTAGCAACCAAGTATAAGAAATCGTTGTAGTTATCTATTGGTTCATATTTGGAACATGAGGGATCCACATTCAACAAGATTTGGATCCGATTCTGTGTTGAAACTAAAACTACAAACATGGGTGTTGAAAAGAAAAGAATCCATCGTTGTAGCACTAATGAAATTAATAAGCCATACATCTAAACAAGAAACATGATTTAGTAATACAAGCATTATTTAAAAAATACAAAATCGACACACTATTTGATAGTGGGTCTCAAACCAATTTGATATCAGAATACTTAGTAAAGAAACTTAATCTTGAAACCATTCCACATCACAAACCATATCCATTTGGTGGGGTATGCAAGAACACAAGTTTACAGGTTACAATAAAGTCTATTCTTAAATTTTCAATCACAACAAACTTCATTGATGAAGTTGAATTAGATGTTGTGCCGCTTGAAATTTCAGGAATGGTTTTGGGTAGTCTTTAGCTCTATGATAGAAAATATATATTCTATCACCATGAAAAAAAGTACCACTTGTTCAAATATGGCGTGGAGTATATTATGAGAGCTCTTTGAAAAAGAAACTAAATATTTCATTAGTTAAAGTAGGGAAAATTAAAAGACTACTGAATTCAAGCAAGAATTTTGTGCTTATTATGATTAAACCAAAGAATGATGTTTATTATGAAGAATTTGGAGGTTGTGATCCAAAGTTTAAATCTGATTTTATTGAAGTGGTTAATCAAAATAATGAGATGTTTCGGGAACCAAAGGGATTACCTCCCAAGAGGGGAATCCAACGTAAAATATAGTTGGAGAAATATTGCCCTCTTCCTATCATTAGCATGTAGAGGATGTTAGTGATGGAGAGTGTTGAGAACAAAAATGAAATTCAAGAGTTGTTGGAAAAACGGATCATCTAACCAAGTACTTTTCCATGCGGGTCACCTATTGTGTTGGTGCCAAAGAAGGATGTAACATGGCACATGTGTGTGGATTTTCCTGCATTGAACAGAATTATGGTAAAGAATCGTTATCCACTTCCTAGAATAGATGATTTACTTGGTCAATTGAAAGATGCAAAGTATTTTACTAATTTTGACTTAAGGATTGGCTACCATCAAGTTAGAATTGCTTAAGGTGACATTTGGAAGATAAAATTCAAGACAAAACAAGTTTTGTTTGAATGGCTTGTTAAGCCTTTTGGTTTATGTAATTCTCCTACTGCATTCATGCGTGTGATGGATGATGTGTTGAGGCCATTTATTTATGATTTTGTCATATTCAACTTATATGATATCTTGATTTTCAGTAAATCACTTAATGAACATGTTATGCATGTAAGAAAAGTACTTGATGTCTTAAGGAAAGAACAATTGTTTTTGAAGATGTCAAAATGTGGGTTTGGTAAAAAATATTTAGTGTACTTGGGGAATATTGTTGGAGGAGGTGAGTTGAAGATAGACCCATATAAGGTTAAGGTCATTGGTAATTGGCCAATTCCCAAGACAGTCACTGAGGTAAAATATTTTTGGGAGTAGCCCAATATTGGAGGAATTTTATTGCTAATTTCTCTTCTATCATAGCTCCATTGCATGCATTGACTAGTGTGAAAAATGTCTTCCATTGGTGAGGCAAAAATAAAAAATAATTTGATTCTTTGAAAGAGAAGATCGGTTCAGCCCTAGTACTTGCACTACTGGAATTGAGACATTGTTATAGCATCATTTTTCACCCTCATGTGATTCATGATTGTCTCTTTGGCCTTGGGAACCCATTCCCACAAACTTGAATAAAGTTCATAAAAAACAGTGTTTAAAATCCCATACGCGGGTATGCCCAGAATTTTCCGCGTGTATACGCGAGTCCAGAGATACTTTTCCGCGTATGCCATTAAAATCATTAAAAAATATATAAAAATCCCTATTTTCGAGGCTGGGTTGATGGTTATTCCCGTAATTCAACCACCCCAGCCCGTGGCCAACTGTTTCCAACATATTGAAACTACTTTGAGGGAGTATAAAAGCCCCTCATATGCATGGCCTACGGGAGAGAGAAATTTATAGACATTATACTCTGTTGGAGCCCCAATTCAAGTCTGATTTCCCGTGCCTCCTGCACTTCCCAGATTTTTACAGGAAACCCTTGTTTCCTGGAGATGTTCATCAGCTTATATGTCATCTCGTGTGCACAAGTCTTGAAAGTATCCTAGCGAGGCAAGGGTGGGACGTATCCGGACAACGGTCTGTTCGAAGATCGTGGAAGGATTTAGGTGATCTATCCACCTTTCTATTATTGTACATGCTGTTCGTAATGAAGAAGAACCATCTTGTTCCCGAATTCACGTGTTAATATCTTCTTGCATATGTGAAAAGATTGTTAATTAAGCATTTATTATTGTTTATATGATGTTTCACATGGATTACACTGAAATTTAGGAAAGATATATGCTGTACAACTAGATTTCCGTGCATGTCTCTTCTTGATTTCCAGGTTGAAGAGGAAGAAGGGTTGTTGGGGGTTTGGACCCCGCGGGATCTACATCAAACGTAGGATCTACGGGTGAGTTCTACAATCAATGTTATCTAGTTTTTAGTATACAAGTGTGGTTGTGTGAGTCCTTCTTGAATAGCATGCCCTGATCTGTGGAGGTTTTGACCCAACGACCTCTAGGGAGTTATTTCCCGAAACAGAACTGGCGACTCCACTGGGGATCGCATTCTTGTGATTCCCCTGTTGGGTGGTTTCAGCTGTTTTAAAGGTTTCCAACAGTTTTAATCATTATTTCCAGTCCAGTTAGCTTTTTCTCAGTTAGACTAAAGACCTGGTTCTTTAGCCAGGCTTGATCATTCTTTATTTTTTTTTCATTATTTACCTTTCCATACACGATTTTTCCTCTACACAGTCGCGTATACATGTAGTTTTTGTTAAAGGAAGTCGCATATATGTGGGTTTCCTTTGACACAGGCGTGTATGCACGCTTGTTGAAAAGCTGATAAGTAGCGTATGCCTAGGAAAATTTTGAAATTTTTGATTTCTTGACTTTTTAGTCTTGTCTGCCTGTGGAGACCTGTTCCTGCAGTGTCCTTATAGTCTCTGGATTGTGTTGATAGTGGTTATTGGTCTTTTTCTCTCTTGTTTGGTTGAAGACTGGCTTATTTGGAAAATCTTGTTTTTTAGTGCTTGCATTTCTGGTTCAAGTACCAAGATCTCTTTCTGGAGATTCTTGGCTATTCTGCTTTATCAGGACAGAGAGCTTCTGCTCGTATGCTCTTTCCTCACTTTATGTTTTGCTTAGCACTTTAATTTTTGCCTACTTTTCAGTTAGTTTTCTTGATTTCATGTGACTAGGTCTTGTTGCAATTTTTGAAGAGTCATTTTCGGGTCTTTGAAGCTTTTTTTGCTGCAAGATTGTGCTATTCTTCTGGGCTGAGTTACTGAGTTTCTTGTCTTCCTTTTTGCTCGCATAAATCTTGCTACTAGTTGGCACTATAAGATTTGGAGCATTTTATTGAAGTTATTCTTGAAATTTAGAGATTGTTTGGCTTGGTAATTGGATAGTCTTCTCGGTCTCTTTGAAGTCTTCTTTTATAAAATTCAAAAAGCTCAAAAACATTTTGTTTTGCCTTTGCTTTTGTTTTGCATTTTTGTTTTGGTTTCTTTTCATCTTTTGAAGCTTTGTTGAGATTTCTTGCCTTCGGTTTCTGACTTGATTTGGGAAGGGAATTTTCATTGGTTTCTTTCTCTTATTTCGAGCATATTTTGGTGTCTTTATACTGAGAGTTTCTGATTTGGGAACTAGCTTTGTGGACAACCAGAAAAGTGATAGAACTGGGGGATTCTTGGGAATTTCTCTTTGCTTTGTTAGATTTTGCATCTTAGAATTGGCATGCTCTTAGTAATTTGCATTAGGTGCACTTAAACATTTGTAGTATTTTTCATAAATTTTGCGAGTGTGAGGTTTGATATCTGAAAAGAAAAAAATAGTCTCGTAGAACCCGTGTAGAAATTTCTTTTCATCGAAAGGCAATTACTGCATCTGCATGTAGTTTGGTTTTCATTAATTTCTTTTCTGCGTCATAAAACATCACGAGTTTCATTTCCATATTCCCTTGACTTAATATAACAGCCAACTAAAATAAGTGCATTAATTTAAAAACAACTAGCAAGTTTTTTATTAAGTGTCATACATCAACTAGCTAGGTTGTAGGGCCTTGAATTAGGTGAGTGGAGAGTTAACTCTCCAAGGCCTCTCAAACTAAAACATAGAAGTTTATTAAATGAATGAAATCCAACACCGTTAGGTGGACCGGGAAAGCTCTCCTCAAGAGAGTCAAGCGCGAGGGGAAGTGAAGGTTGAGAAGAGAGATACCCCCTCTCTGATTTATCAGATCTTGCCTTAAGACCGTTCCGCCCAGCTGCTGACACGGATTGGTGCCCTTAGTTTCCATTCCTAGGTTCCACACAGGTGACTGCGGGGGGGAATACCCGTGGTACCTGAGGCAGACGTCGTATCACTTCCAACAGTACTTCTGGAGGGTGCCCCGGTGAAGCTTGGGTACTTGCACCAGCAAAGGCTATTGTTAGGAGGTCGGCGTAACTGTTTCTGTTACCTTCGCTAGTAGGCCTGGGCCGTAATTATCCCAGACTACTTTCGGGAGGTCCTATTTTTTGCTTTCTCGTATTTTGGTGTCTGGTCCTAATCACTCAGAGCGGAAATACCAGAAGTCTGCTTGCTTGGCTGCATCTTAGGGATTTTTTTAGTGAGTGCTCTTTGCTCCTAGCTTGCCTAGATTTATACTTTTTTGAGTCTAATTAATCTGTTAAAGTGGCTGATCAAGCGCCTCGTCGATCGAGGAGAGTTCGGGGGTTATCTCCCGAAAGTGTAGAGCCTTCTTCAAGAAGGCGTAGGAGTAATATAGCAGGCGAATATCACCCAGTGGTATCTGACACAGTGGAGAGAGATCCTCCACAAGGGCTTGAAGGTTTTGTAGTTGGTTCCAGTGTTGGTTCCGAGAGGAGCGCTCCGCTCACCTTGAGAGTCTTATTTCTGGGAGAAGAAGAAGTAGAAGTAGAGGAAGTATCTCGGCTTTCTGAATCACTTCCATCTCCTCTTCCTCCTGATTATCCGTTTGTTGTTGAGTACATCGGACCTGAGTCAGAAAGACCACAAAGTCCTTATCCATCTTATTCATACCTTTCGATGGCCACGACTGGGAACGTGGCTTCGGCTGTGAGTGTTGCAGGCATTCAGACTCCTGCTTCAGTAAAAGGAGGAGGCACAATTGCTATATCTTCGATTGCTTATAGTACTGATGTCTTTGGCTCTGGTTTCACCCAAGCACAAGCTTCTCAATCTGGTCCCTTTTGTTTTGGAATGCCCACTAGTGGAATTCCTTCGTTTTCCTTTTCCGCTGTTGTAATTGCGTCTGCACCCATGCCTTCCATGGCTAGTGGGTTAGCTTCTTTTCAAGGGTTCCCCTTCAGAAGTGGGCATATTCCTAGTTTGAATCCTTCCTTAGGGTCTTTTCCTTTTACTTCTCAGACTCAGAGTTTTAACCCTTGGTTTGGAGGTATGAGTTCGACTACCTTTACAGGTTGGAACCTTGTAATTACAGCAGTGGGGGCATGGAATCAGTTTCTCACTGGTCAACAAGGGAATGTTTCTTTCCCTTCGTCGAGTGCTTATCAACTTTTTTCCCCTCTTTCTAGCACTTGGAACCCTTACTAGGGGGTTTCCTCTTTATTCACTACTTCGGGGGGGAACTAGTCTGGTCTATGGTAACTCTACGTTGGGAGGGGATCCTTCTCCAAATGCTGGGTCTTATGGCCCAAAATTTTCTACGAGTTCTTTCTGGAAACCTGGTGCCTCATCAAATCCAGGTTATTCTTTTCAGAATGTTGGGAATTCATCCTACCAAGGATGGAATCCTCAGGCTCCTCCTCGTTTACCTTTTCTGGCAACTTTGAACTTGCCAGATTTTTCGAAATTGATGAATGATCTGATCTGATATAGTCCGGGGTGGCCTCCAGTTCCTACCAAACTACCTTCAAACATTCCAAAGTTTGAAGGCAAGAATGGAGAGGACACGGCTGATCATATCACCACTTTCCATTTATGGTGTTCATCTAACTCCCTGATTGAGGATTCGATTAGTTTGAGGTTGTTTCAACGCACCTTGACTGGAAACGCTGCCAAGTGGTATATTGAGTTAACTGGGGGCAGTTTTGCTACTTTTGGAGATCTGGCTACTATATTTCTAAATCATTTCCAGTTGTCTGTCCGTTATGATGCCGGGACTGAACTCCTAGCTAATTTTAAGCAAGATGATGCAACCCACATTTCTAATCATATTCAAGAATGGCAGAGAAGGAAGAGGCTTATCAAAGCTTATATTCCGGGAGAATTTCTTTTGGAATGGTTTTTGAAATCTCTGCAGGCAGATATTTCTAAGGATGTATCCCTCTCAGGGGTATTTTCTGAGGAGCAGGCTATTTTTAGGGCCCAACAGCTTGAATTGATATATTCTCAGTCTGGTGTCCTTCATAAATATTTTCCTATTGCTCCTTGCTCCAAATTAGACATATCCAAGACTAAACCCGGTCCTCATGGTGACGGACTTATTGGGTCGATCAATAGTGGTGCAGCTAACCTGCTTAGTCAATTGCAGCAGTTGTCTATACAATCTGCTTCTTCTGGTCAGGCTGTGCCTGCTGAGTCATCGCCTTCTCAATCTTTGTCGGTAAATGCCGTTCAGACTTCTAACCCTAAAGAAAATCAACAATCCGAAGGGAAGAAGAAGGGACGTAATAAGAAAAAGGGCAAGAATGGGAAGGGTAATGCAAATAAATCCAACGAGCATGTTGGTGAGGGTCCAAAGGATAAAAAGAAAGTGAATTTTCCATGCAAGTTATGTGCTGGAGACCATCTTACTCACCTTTGCCCTAAAATTCAGGATGCGCAGCGCTTGTTAGCTCAGCAGGGTTCTTCTAGTTCCCAGGCTGTGTTGACAAACCCTTTTCCCCAAGGGCAATAGCTAGTTGTTGGTGCAAATCAAAATATTGGGGCTTCCTCTGGGGGCACCCAGGAAGGGGAAAATCCGTCAAACATATACATGATGAATGCTCATGTGGATATCGCCACGAGATCCCATGATTATGGCGAAGATGAGTCTTCGAAAGCCAAGGGTGCTCCCGATGGTACTGAGCCGCTTCATATTACGAGGCCTACTGTTGAGCCTATACCTCAGATGCCAAAAGCATCTACCAAGCGTACGACGATTAATCCAAATGCCAGGGCTGCCCAGAACTACTCTATTGTGGAAGATCTGGCACAGAGTCCTTGTGCCATGTCGGCTCTTGAGGTGCTCCAGTCTTGTCCAGCTCAGCGCAGTGCTCTGCTCACTGCTATTGGGGCTGTCGATCCAAATAACTCTCTTGTGATTACATTCGATATGTCTAATTTTAAAAAGAGACTCCCCCATCATATGGCTTTTCATATCAAATCGTCGTTTCGAAAATTCAATATCTTTCGAACGGTCGTTGATGAGGGCGCTTCCACATGTGTGATGTCTCTCGCATGCTGGAAGGGAATTGGATCTCCCGCAGCTATTCCATCTGCTACTCTTCTGACTGCATTTGATGGTCATTCTCACAGACCGCATGGTATTGTCCCAACTTTTCCCATCTGTGTTGGGGGAAAAACTGTAAATATAGAGGTTGAGATAGTTGATGCAAGCTTGGACTACAACCTTCTGTTGGGGCGAAACTGGATTTATGAGATGGATGCTATTGCATCCTCATTATTTCGGATTATTTGTTTCCCTCACGAAGGGAGGATTGTTACAGTTGATCAACTGGATTGTTCTCCTGTAGACCCGAATGCATCCACTGACTCAACTATTCCAAAGTTGGATAATGCCAAGCCGCCTGTTGAGAATTTAGGGGTTGGAATGTATTCTTCTTTGATGGGTACTTTTGATATTCCACCTCCTACCGTTCATATAAATGCAATTTCATCCTCCAGGGCTCCTATTCGAAGAGAGTTCTTCAGAACTCATTATTTTTCAGATCCTTGGACCTTGCCTTCCCCTACCTCCACATTAGCGGAAGGTCAAGTGGGTGGAATGGCATTTCCGATGTCTACAGCTGAGATTTCTTATAAATCTATTGTTGACTCTGTAGAGTCCATTCCAGCTCCCCTTTCTCCGGAAGAGTTGGATGGCGATGTGGCTCCGGCTTGGACACTTAGTTCTTCTTCCGCCCAGGATTGCCTTGATACCACTCTTCCATCTGAAGAGGCCATCCTGGAAGCTATGACTGGTATAGATAGACCGTGGGATGATTTGCATCATCGGTCTTACTTTTTACCTGATTTGAGCGAAGTTGAGTCAAGTTTTCCAAGTCCTTTGTCTACTGGTCCTGTTCACCCAGTCCTGAACCCTTTAGCACCAACACAGGTATATGCTGAAGGGAACATGGCTATGATTTCTCCAACTATCCCGGTGAACATTTCCAGGAATCCCAATGTTATAGAGAATGTCTTCATCGGAGTTGAATGTTCCCCTGAAGAGATTCAAATTTACACCAATCTCTTTAAAGAGTTTAGGGATGTGTTTTCTTGGTCTTATGAGGAAATGCCTGGTATAGATCCATCTATTGTCCAGCATGAGATCAAGACTTACGAAAATCCTAAGCCTGTGAGGCAAAAAATTCGTCCGGTCAATCCTAGGAAGGCTGTAGCGATCAAAGCCGAGGTGGAGAAGCTGCTTAAGGCGGGATTTATTTTCCCTGTTCCTTTGACAGAGTGGGTTTCGAACCCTGTTCCCGTAGATAAAAAACAAGGAACAATTCGAGTTTGCATTGATTTCAGAGACCTTAATAAAGCATGTCCGAAAGATAATTACCCCACACCATTTATAGATCAGATTATTGATGAGTGTGCCGGTAATGAGATTTTCTCCTTCATGGACGGTTTCTCCGGATATAATCAGATTACTATCCGTCCTGAAGATCAGCATAAGACTGCCTTGATTTGTCCCTGGGGTACTTTTGCTTACAAGAAGATGCCTTTTGGTCTTAAAAATGTGGGGGCTACTTTTCAGTGGGCCATGTCATATGCCTTCCACGACATCAAACATATTATTGAGGCGTATTTGGATGATTTAGCTGCTTGTTCTCGAAAGAGAATTGATCATCCCGCTCACCTCCGTCAAGTATTTGAATGATGTCGTTTCTACAAGATTAGGTTGAATCCGAACAAGTGTGTTTTCGCGGTTACATCCGGTCGGTTATTGGGATTCATTGTGTCTTCGGAAGGGATTAGGGTAGATCCCTTCAAGGTTGAGGCAATACTTCGGTTGCCTCCCTCGTCGTCTATTCGTCAACTTCAAAGTCTACAAGGAAAAGCTAATTTTATTCGGAGATTTATCGTAAATTATGTTGAAGTTACCAAAGGATTTATGAGATTGTTGAAGAAGGGAGTTCCATTCTTTTGGGATGACTTCGCTCAGTGCTCATTCGATGCTTTGAAAAAAGCATTGACCTCTGCTCCTTTATTGAGTCCACTTGATTATAGCAGGGATTTCCTTTTGTATCTTGCAGCAGCAGAATCTACCATTGGTATGGTTCTGGTTCAGGAGGATGATGCTCTTGCAGAGCATGTTATATACTATCTTAGTCGAGGCTTGGTAGGACCTGAACTCCGGTATACTCTGATAGAGAAGCTAGCTTTAGCAGTTGTTCATGTTGTACAGTGACTCAAACATTATATTCTTCTACGAAAAACTTATGTTTTGGCAGCAGCAAATCCATTTCAATTTGTTCTCAGTAGGCGAGTGATTGGGGGAAATACAATAGATGGATTGTGATTTTGCAGGAATTTGATCTTGAGTTTATGTCTGCCAAGTCCAAGAAATCATTAGTTTTCGTGGAAATGATCTCTAAATTTCCCTGTGGATAAGAGATAGTCTATGATGAATCCTTCCCGAATGAACATTTGTTTCTTATCTCTCCATAGGATCCTTGGTATGGAGATATCATTGTGTATCTTCAGACTGCGAATTTTCCCTCTACTTTTTCGAAAGATGAGCGCCGTAAGTTGCGTCACTTGGCTAAGAATTACTTGATCATTGGTGATGCTTTATACCATCGAGGGGTTGATTCAATCCTGAGACGTTGCTTAACTCTCGAAGAAGCTGAGGCTGTGCTGAATGATTGCCACAGTGGAGCTTGTGGTGGTCATTTATCTGGGCTTGCTACAGCCCAAAAAATCTTGCGTGCTGGATACTTTTGGCCTTCAATTTTCAAAGATTGTATGGAGTCGGTCAAAAAGTGTCATCCGTGTCAAGTCTATACTCGAAAAATGCGCGCTCATCCAGCTCCACTTTTTTCAGTCATTACTGTCGGTCCCTTTACAAAGTGGGGTGTTGACTATACTACTTGTAACCCACCTTCGGCTAAAGGTCACAAGTACATTATTGTAGCAGTAGACTACTTTACGAAGTGGGTCGAGGCTATGCCTACTTTTGGGAATGATGGTGAGACAACAGCTCTTTTTCTTTTCAACCAAGTTATTTCTCATTTTGGTATTCCTAGAGAGATTGTCACTGATCATGGCAGTCATTTTCAGAATAGCATGATGGTTGAGTTGGCTCTAAAATTAGGTTTCCGGCAGGAGCATTCATCTCCGTATTATCCTCAGGCCAATGGGCAAGTGGAAGCCGTGAATAAATCCTTGAAGACCATTCTTCAAAGGACAGTTAATAAAGCTCGATCCAACTGGCATATCATGTTGTATCCTGCACTTTGGGCATACAGGACGTCAGTGAAAACTGCAACTGGCTTTACTCCGTTTCAACTAGTTTACGGGCTGGAATCCGTATTTCCCATTGAATGTGAGATTCCTTCTCTTAAGTTAGCTGTTGAGATTCTTCCTGACACTTCTAGTCTTGAAGAACGTCTCCTTCATCTGGAGCATCTTGATGAGCAGCGTCGGGATGCCACCACAATGAATGAGGCGCATAAGAAACGAGTCAAAGTTCAGTACGATAAGGTGGTCAAACCTAGGGTTTTCTCAGAAGGCAACCTCGTCTTGGTCTATGCCCAAGAGAAGGATGCCCTGGGCGCAGGAAAGTTTAAGTCTATGTGGTATGGCCCCTTCATCGTTAAAAAAGTCCTTAAAAAAGGAGCATATACCTTGGTTGATTTTGAAGGAAATGAGTTGCCGGAGCCCAGAAATGGGCTCTATTTGAAAAGGTATTATGCCTAGGCTTCGGCCCAGCATCTTACTTTTGTATATTAGTAGTTTTGTTTTGTACATATCTGGTTTTTAGGTCTTTGATGTGATGGTGATGTTTTTGATCTGCTTTGGCAGGTTGTGTCGAATGTCATGAGTCATTATGGTTTCGCCGATGGTGCTAGTAGACACACTCGGAACTTGGCTTCCGCGGCTTGGGTGCTTCATCATCCATCCGGTCAGCTGTTAGTATCAAGAGGAGTCTGCATTGGTCCTGCTTCCAATAATATATCAGAATACACTGCAGTTATTTATCTACTCTCGGAGGCAATATCTTTGGGTGTTGATTCGTTGGTAGTTTTCTTGGACTCCCAGCTGGTGGTGTCGCAGTTGAACAATACTTATCGGGTTCGAGATCCATTTTTACTCCAGTTGTTTTTTAGGGTATGTTTGTTACAAAGATCATTTCAATTTTTAACATTCATTCATATTCCTCGAGCAGACAATTGGATGGCAGACTCATTAGCTAATCAAGCAATTGATTGGCATATTAATCATTCCATACATTAAAATTTTACCATAAAAAACATCATGCATTTTTATACATTTGTCACATCACATCAAAAATCGCTGTATATATATATCATTAGAGTGTTCAAAAAAATATACAAAATTTGGATCCATAAGTCATACAAAATTGGGGCTTATGCCTGATCATGTTCAGTATCAAAAAATATACAGTCATCCGGTAATCATATCTATCTACTCCTCTAGTCCATGCCCAAAATTCGTGTTCCTATAGAACACGATCGCAGTAGTGACTCGGCGGAATAATCGCACCCAGTCACGTGGTACTCCCACTACCCGTCTCTGGATGGCCTCAGGTAGATCTTCCACTGCATCCATAGGCACTTGGCGAGTTAAACCCTCTAAGTTCCTCTGTACAGCATGGAGGGTCCTGTCTGGGTCTACAGTATCCGCCTCGCCTCTGCGGCGCTTATGCCGTGGGTAGCCCTCAGGACGGACTGGTCCAATATCCGTATCATGATCATCATAATATTGTAAGTCATTTTGAATCCAATCAAAATCATGTTTTATTTTCACATTTTTTTTCACATATATTGAAAAAATCCAAAAAATCATATAATTAAAAAATTGCAATCTTACAGATTGTGCCCCATGCCGCGCCAGGTGGAAGGATAAGGTCTGGATCACCGCGGAAATCCATCCCGGCATAGGGGTAGTCCTCCACGACGATGATTTGTTCTCCCCACCATTGGAAGAACTCGTCATCCCAGGTGGTTCGGGGAACTTCACTTCCCCGCAGTCTCTTCATCAGATCTGCCCATCGGGCAATTCTTGGGTCTCTTGGGCTGTTGATTGAAGAGATCAGTTTGGGTCGAAGCCTAGAAATCTTCTCAAAGACGAATGTCATCAAGATGGTTCCATATCCGAAATGTTTTGTTTTTGCTTTCCTGATGGAAGTCAGTTGTTGCTTCATGTTCATTAGTAGAGCTGTACACCAATCATATAGGTGAGCTAGGCATTCCACAGCTATGCTCATCTGAGTCCTGGATGCCTGATGCAAGGAAGTAGATCCTGCTACCCTGCCAATGGTGAATAGGAGAATCTTCATGTGTAGATCTCTCAAATCTTTTATAGCATTCTGAGTCCCTACTTTCTTGGACCCCTATACACAATAGACGTGGACATAGTCATCCACGGTAAGCCGTCCCAAAGGCTTGCTGTGCAAATCTACTGGGTCTCCCCTCCGTGAGAGTCTAGTAATGAAGTAGATGTCTTCTACCTCTATGTGTATGGGAATTTGATCTATCATGAAGAAATCTTCCTCCGGTTCCCAATAATTTACTAGCATTTCAAGTAACCAGACATTACTCTTCATATTTGGCATTTTGAAAAATTTGAGCAATCCACAATTTCGGAGGATATTGAGCGATAATTGATCTTTCATTACTTCATTATTGATTGCGCTATGCTCACGTTCCCTCCAGGTGATAGTCATCCTGAAAAAATTCATTCATTTGTCCATTAGAAACGCTTTTTTACATTTCGGGTTGCGGATACGCGACTTACCCTGTACACAGTCGCGTATATACGCGGCTTGGTCCATACGAACCCGCATATGCACAAAGCCATAAATTAAAACAAATATTTCTACGGTGAAATTCCCGAATTTTAACTCTTTTAATGGAAAAAATTGATAATAATGATGGATTAAGAGCTTACCTGACTGATTCGGCGAAGTTTGATCACCGATTTCTCCTGTTTTGACGAAAGAGGCTTTTTCTCCAGAGCTCTTTTTCTCAAATCAGCAAGTAACAATGAACCAAATGTGAGGTAATATGTGTATTTATGCCCAGAATTTGAAAAATTTTGCAAAAATTTGTTATGCTTATTTTTTCAATCTATCTTAAGCTGCATAACCCGGATGCTTGGAAGTGCCCAGATTGGTATATTTTCAGGTACATTTTGATGAAGTTGAGATTTTTCCGGTTTTTGATCCATGACTGCTGACTCGTCATGGCAGGTATATGATCGTCACTGGCATATAGGTTAGGGAATCCAGTTTTTCGTTGCATTTTGCATACTAGCCTCCATTCTGATCACTTTCCATAGGGTCGATCCCATCAGGTCATGAGTATTTCACCCATTTCACTCGCCGATTATTTAATCATGACTTGGTGGTAGATCCTTCCTTTACATGGGCTTCCTAGTTAGTTCCTCGCTATCACTTGTTGCCCATGCTGCGTTTTATGTAGGCTCAGGAGTCCTCTTTAGTCCCACCATGACTTATGTGTTGAAGCTTCATTCTTCTTCTTCCTCACTATCATTTTTCTGGCTATTACCCTAGAGGCTCCCTAGTGTTGTTGAGTTGTATTACTGCATTGCATATTGGCTACTTGTTTATCCTGGCCTTTAGCCGGCTTCATTTGGACTCGATGTTTAAGCCATCTTTTGACCTTGACTGTCTGTACAAGTTAACCATTGCATGCACTTAGCTATCGCGACTTGACACCCTTTTTTACCCATGGATGGAACATTCCTTTGAGTATCGCTTACCAGTTTCCGCCACCTTGCATTGAGCATAGGATCGTTCCTATCCCAGGAACTAGTGCATATGTTTCTTGATACTCATTCTATCCATTGTACCATAGCATTCTTTTATTCTTTTTCAGGCTTATTATATGAAAAAGACAAAAAAATCAAATATAACAAAAAGAGCGGGAACGGGATGTAACTTCGTTATTTGATGGCAGTACAGTGTCAGTTTGTCGCCCTTGAACAAAGCATATACACTTATATATATTTCCTACATTTGGGATGGTTTTAGTTTTGACCTAGGTTCAACCTTTACCTTGTTTCACTTGTCAGTCCTCCCCCGGTTGGTTATCTCTTCCAATCATATGGAGAGTTTGTTCTGCCTCCTACATAACAGACTTATACAGTGTCACTTTTTACTGCCATGGTCATCACGAGTCATGCTTTTGTTCAAGGGAAGTCTAACCAGAGTCGGCCATTCTACGGTGTCTCTTGACTCATTATTCAGTCGGGCTTCCCGGTCTTGTCAGTATCTTGTTCTATCACATCAGATGTTTTGGTCCTCTGCTCATGCTGGTTTGAGAGGGTCTCCATTGATTTCTTGCTGGCGGGTTTGTCTCTCATCGACTACGACACATTGCTCTGAGAGTAAACCTAGAGCTGCACCCTGGCCCTATTTCCATCATTGATAGGTGACCTTGTGCTCAGCATTTGATCATCATTATGGGTCTTTGACTGAGTGGTTTCCCCTGTGTTCAACATCAGCATACATTATCACACTTGGGATTCGTGCAGTACCTTGATTTCCATTTGACCCTATCGGTGGATATCTCGCCTCTGTGTCAGCTTTCATTATTGGTTGGTTTAGAGGGTTTCTTCCATGCGCTAGCTTCATCTTGTGCATGTCGGAAACGTACTTCGGTTTGGTTCCATCACTCTACTTCGTCCGATTCCTTCCAAATCTTGGCCTGCGGGTTACACTCGCGCTGGACTGATGTGGGATGCCTTAATGCCTTCCTTCCAGCAGATCTTTTCCCATTGACTCTGACTCATTGCTCTGGGAATAAGGTCTAGAGTTTTTGTCAGTACCTTAGGGTTTTCAGTCATCAGTGGCAGACTCTTCGCTATCGACAGTGGGGATTCATCATTGCCTCCTGATTGGTAGATTCTTTCAAGTGTTCGACTTCAACTCATTCATTCGCACTTGTTAGATTGTACTGGGGCACCTTGACACTCATTTTCATTATTGGTGGGTTGTCTCACGTTGGTTAACGGTATACATTATTGACCGGTAATCCAACGATTTCTCACATGGTCGACTTCAGCTCATTTATTCCCATTGTGTAGAATTGTGCCATCGAGATCGGTGAAGACCTCGGGTTGCATCAACATCTTTCGGTTCACTTTTGACAGTCCATTCAGTTTCTGCCAGTGATGCCATTCACCCTTATATGTTGCAGTGTCAGTACAACAGCATCCTATATGTTGGCTCCCGAGTTGCGTGATTGTACCATGTGTTCCACCCCTTATGATTTGGTACCTGGAGATTCAGTTACTTTTGTGATCAGACATCCATTTTCAGCACTATTGATCAGTTTGATATATGTGATACTTGGACATTGATTCCAACTTGTACTTCCGAGCCGTGCTCAGTTGATTCATTGTGTACTTTCAGTTTAGTTATACTTGTATACATTCTGGATCTATTATGTACTTTCTATATGGATATATTTTTGACTGAGCATGGGTATGCCCGCCTCAGACATGAGCTGACTCTCTGTTTTCTTTCATTGGTTTTTGGCAGGCTGAAATCTGGTGAAGTCCTCTCTTGTCCTCGTGAAGTTCTTTCTATGCACATAATACATTTCGGCCATCATGTACCCCTTCTGACCTCATATATTAGGGGGCATCTGTTATAGCATCATTTTTCACCCTCATGTGATTCATGATTGTCTCTTTGGCCTTAGGCACCCATTCCCACAGACTTGAGTAAAAGTTCATAAAAAACAATGTTTAAAATCCCATACACGGGTATGGCCAGACTTTTCCGCGTGTATACACGAGTCCAGAGATACTTTTCCACGTATGCCATTAAAATCATTAAAAAATATATAAAAATCCCTATTTTCGAGGCTGGGTTGATGGTTATTCCTGTAATTCAACCACCCCAGCCCGTGGCCAACTGTTTCCAACTGATTGAAACTACTTTGAGGGAGTATAAAAGCCCCTCATATGCATGGCCTAAGGGAGAGAGAGAAAATTATAGACATTATACTCTGTTGGAGCCCAATTCAAGTCTGATTTCCCGTGCCTCCTGCACTTCCCAGATTTTTACAGGAAACCCTTGTTTCCTGGAGATGTTCATCAGTTTATATGTCATCTTGTGTGCACAAGTCTTGAAAGTATCCTAGCGAGGCAAGGGCGGGACGGATCCGGACGACGGTCTGTTCGAAGATCGTGGAAGGATTCAGGTGATCTCTCCACCTTTCTATTATTGTACATGTTGTTCGTAATGAAGAAGAACCATCTTGTTCCCGAATTCACGTGTTAATATCTGCTTGCATATGTGAAAAGATTGTTAATTAAGCATTTATTATTGTTTATATGATGTTTCACATGGATTACACTGACATTTAGGAGAAATATATGCTGTACAACTAGATTTCCGTGCATGTTCCTTCGTGATTTCCAGGTTGAAGAGGAAGAAGGGTTGCTGGGGGTTTGGACCCCGCGGGATCTACATCAAACGTAGGATCTACGGGTGAGTTCTACAATTGATGTTATATAGATTTTGTATACAATTTGGTTGTGTGGTCGACACTTTAATAGCATGCCTTGATGTTTGGAGTTTTTTTGACCGCGACCTCTAGGGAGTTATTTCCCGAAACAACGTGTCCGGATCGGACGGTCCAAAACCACCCCGACTTATTTCTTCTCCCTGCTCTCCTTTTGCCTTTTTCGCCGATCTCCACCGTTGGATGCTTTCATCCAACGGCTACGCT